>JASGCC010000128.1:52564-652564 GCA_030067915.1 Hydractinia echinata
AACCTGCACGTGCGTGGCTACACCACCAGGTCAATCAAGAATGACATACATATTTTAATGATAACTTAGGTGAACATCAAGATTTTGGTTGATTATAATTCCAGGATTTCTTAAGATTTATTTTACAAAATTTATGTGAAGGTATATCCCTAGAGCTGATCTGAATTGTTCTTTGCTGTTGATTCTGCTGTATCTGCTTATGAGATTCTTCTTCTTTTCTAAAGGATTTTATGTCTCCCACCAACCCGTTTGGAGGATTTAACCCACAACAAGCAGCACAGTTAATGCAACAGCAAAGAATGGCTGCGTTCCAACGTCAGGTGCAAGAGCAGTTAGCTGCACAACAAGCTGCCGATGCCAATCGATCTAGTTTCCCAGGTGCAACTAACTCACCATCAAATGGATCTACCAGTGATAACAGTCTAAATCAAAATAATAGTTTACCTAACTTTGGTGGAAGTGGTAGCTTTCCACAACAACACAACAGACAATCAAGCATGGCTAGTAGTGATTCAGCTTCGAATTCAGACCTGGCTTCTCATCAGTCAGCTGCAGTTGTACGTATCAAAATATTTTCCTTATTGATTTTAGCCTTTGGTGCCTTTAGTTATGTTGTTGGTCATTTTTCTTTCTTTTAGGTTTCAGGTGCACCTGTCACAGTTTCAACTAATTCAACTAACCAATCAAACGAAACAACACAAAAGTTACCAGCAGAAAATACCATGCACCGACCTCCCATTGATCAATGTTAGTTTCATAATTTCTTCTTTACTTTTATGACTTTTGCAAGCTTTTAAATGTAATGAATTCATTTATAAATAAGGAAAAATCTACTTGTCACTCGCCTTAGCAATATCAACAACCTACAATGCAATAATTTTATGACTCCATTTCACTGTGTTTATTTATTTAGCAGGTGGTAGTGATGCCCAAAGGAATGCAGCCATATTAGCAGCTGCTGCTGTTAGGGCTGCTGCTGGCATCAACTCGTGGAAGAGGAGGATTTCCTACTCCTAACGCAGGTGGAATTAGCAACTACCCATTTGGTCCACGGTTTCCTGGAAGTAGTGAACAGATGCCATCACCATTCCAGCAATCACAAGTGAATCAACCACCTGAATTCAGTGTCCTCTCACCTAATAAAGATGTGCAAATGAACATTCTTAATGCATCATCACCAATGAGTCAAGGACGTGCCACACCAAGAAATGGCAATCCACCTCCTTACTCTCCAATGGCTAATAGTACTGACAGCAATCACAGTGCATCTGGCTCTGTCAAGGGATCTATTTCAAACATTTCTGTCAAATCATCTGAAGGTAATGTTTCTTTTTATTTGCAAACTATTGTTTTTAAGCTGCAAATGTCTGCCTTCTAGACTGATACTATGCCTAGTTATATTGATAAATGGTAATATTTGCAAATAAAGAAATATGGGAAAAGATAACATACATTTTTTATCAGCAAAATCCATTAAATTCCACTTAGAATTTCCAAAAGAACAAATTTGTGCTTTTAATAAAATATGGTTGCTTCTTCCTTTTTTTCACTCCTTGGAAAAGTTCTTGTGCTGATTTGACAAGGGACTTTTCGTATAGGGTTAGTAGGAAAACTACAAAACTTGTTAAATTCGTTTATTCATTTACTGGAGTAAAATAATTGGAAAAATCTATTCCTGCCAAATTTTCGCCAAATTTAGATACATTAAATAAACTTTGCCACAGATATTTCATTAAAACATCATAGCATTTGCACAGTACTGTGAAGTTATGTTTGACTATAAATACTATAAGTCAAATATAAGTTAATGGTAATATATATCTGAACAAAAATATGTTGCATAGAAAGTAACACTTAAAGATTTCACAAATTCTTAGTATTTTTTCAACTATATTCTAAATTTAATTCCAGGAAATGCAAGACTTCACCTAACTTGTAATAATGAATAAATAATTAATAAATCTCTTTTGGATATGCCGATTAAAGCCACAATAACTTTATTTTATGAAACATCTTCCATATTTGCTATGAGACAACATGGAAACTTGGCAACAGATTAGTTGTGTTATATCTTCATATTAACAATTATGCTACTATATTTATCTTTTAAAAATGTTCTAAAAATAACTCATTAATGTTTCATTTGCTTCTTAATGAGAGCATAAGCAACTAAAAATACATCAAGTTTATAGCCTATTTTTATTTCAAGGTTTAAGCATTTGCCATGGTAATGAATTTAATTAGCTACTTTCTTAAAAAAAAGAAATTCCTCTGTTCCCCAGTGTGCCTCAATAAAATGTCAACTAATTAACGAGCTCATTGTTTTCTGTTAATTAGCAGGAAATTAGGCAGCAAACTTTGTTAGTGTACTCCATCCATATCATGCTGTTTCTGATATAAGCTTGTTTTTTTCCCACAGGTTTCTCCCCTATTAAATTGTCTGTGATTAATAATTAATCAGCTTGTGTTTTCATTATTTAATATTTTTTTAAAGCATACATTTTTGATTGTTCAGGAAGACATTTTTACCATGTCAAGATGGGGATGTCACCATGTATATATAAGAAATAAATATATTTTTTAACAAACCACTACCGGTTATTATTATATAACTGTATACTATAAAAATGTTTTTTTTGTGTTCAGGATCTCAACAAAATCTTTTATCACAGCAGTCAAATGAAGAAAATGCTAAGAATCCCAGTCTGCAATCAAAGAAAGAACATGGTAATATTTTTATGGATTTTCTGGATAGATAGCTAAATAAATATCCCATTACATTATATTATAAAAATATAAAAATATTTATATTTTACTTTTGTTTTGGTTAATTTGTAGAAGCTAACCATTCTGGCTGTTCACTCTTGGTTGCTGGCAGTGCAACAACTGATAGATAGCTACATAAATATCCTATTACATTATATTATAAAAATATAAAAATATTTATATTTTACTTTTGTTTTGGTTAATTTGTAGAAGCTAACCATTCTGGCTGTTCACTCTTGGTTGCTGGCAGTGCAACAAAACTGTCTGCTCCACCAACACCTTTATCAATGCCAGCTGCATCTCCCTCACCATCACCATTTCAAGATGATTCTGAATTGTCAAGTTTAAGTCCGTCATGGCCACGGACACCTCTTTCTCCGGTAATTATAAAGTATTCTGTATATTGCTTTTTCTGTCCATAATATTCTTACTGCGTGTACTATTTAGTTTTTGTTTTGTTTTTATTTAGAATGCGCAGAAAATTTTAAAATCCCGTGCTTCACCGAAACAATATGAGCAGGTACATTTCACTTCTTAAATTTGCACAATGGTTAATCATGTTTTATGTCTCTACACTATCCTTGATGTAGAAGCAGATAATGTAAGTCTTTTATATCAATATATATTTTGTTTAGTTATCAAAGTGTATGATTTAATTGATGATGGGGAGAAGAAACAATTTCTGGAAAGATATTTAGCATTTATGAGTGTCCATGGTATGTAAACAATTTTCTTTTTATGCCCAGCCTGAGTCCTCAAAGCAATCTACAGTTTTCCTATGATATTATGTTTTGCTGTCATTTAGGAACACCCGTAACTAAAGTTGCCAGTTATTGGAAAGCGTCCGTTGGATTTGTACACACTGTTTCGTGCAGTATGCGAAAGAGGAGGAATTCAACAAGTATGTTACAATGTTTATATGTCTTAGTAATGTATTCTGGCTATTTTTCAGTGTTTTCTGGAATATAAAGTTTAGGCTATTAAAACATGTTATATTTTATTATCACGTTTTGAAAAACTATGAACCATCTATATTCTAAGAAAAACCTTGATTAGTCTTCATTGTTCCTCAAAATTTTGTCAAGATTTCAAAACATGGAATGGTCTTTAAACAGTTTTTCTCCTCAAATTTAACCCGTACTGACCACTCGGTCTTAGTGTTAATCCATGCTTTTCTTTTAGGTAATGGAAAAGCGACTTTTTAGAGAAGTTCTTACTGCTCTCAATTTACCAAGTGGCAACAGTGCACTAGCCTACCTTGTGAAATCACAATACATGAAATATTTGCACGCATACGAAGTAAAGGAAAAGGAATCTTTTGTAGCGAAATGGAATAGCCGTAAAGCATCTGGTATAAACAGGAACTCAATGTTCCCACGATCGCATTAAATGATTCGTTGAATCCTTCTAACGGCCAAAACAAACTTGCATTACCTAGTCAAAACCAAGTTAACAATACTTTTCAAATGAACTCCAGCGCGTCTACTCCAAACTGGCCGCCCAATGCTTTTCCTAGTAATTCAATGGCTAATTCTTCTATAGCAAGTTCGGTAGTTGGAGACAGTAATCAGTTTGGCCCAAGAATGACTTTTTCTAACCAAGGAGCAGTTAACCCAGGTGGATTGCCCACATATGGGCAACCAGGAATGCCACCTCCAGGATATGGTGGGAACCAGGAAATGCCTCCCAGCTATTCAAATTTTGCCGGTTATCAAAACCAAATGTTTCCACGAGCTCCAATGCAAAACTACAATATGCGACCTGGTATGTCAAATGATGGAATGTCCCAAGGTTGGGCAAGAGGATTTTCACCGCGACAGGGTCCACCAGAATTATTTCCTGAAGGTTTACAGCGCATGCCGTGGACGCAACAACCAAATCAGCGACACCCTATGTCTGCATTTGGCACTCCAACATACCCCAATGCTAAACCGCGAGGTCAAATGCCACCAATATCACGTGATTCTTTGCAACAAATAAAGTACAACGCTCAACAGGAGCACCTGAGGATGCAGTTACAACAACACCAAGAACAGCAACAACAACAGCGAAAACAGCGTTTAAACATGCAACAGGAGGCAGGCAAGTTGCATGGCAAGGGACAGAAAATCAACACCCCTGAAACAAAATCACATTCTGCTAGTTCGCTGAAACGAGAGTTAGCATTCCCAGCTGATTGTGTTGAAGGTGTAAAACCAGCGTTGTCCAAGCGGAAGAAACTTACCTCGAAAGATTTAGGTTAGATTTTATTCTGTCAGTTCTTTTTTCTTGTTGCTTTTAATTTCTTCACATCTTGTAATTAACTTACGTGTAACTGACATATTGTGTTTACTAATTGTTGAGCTTGTGACAATGAACTACAAACATACTTTTCCAATTTCAGGCCCAATTGAAGCTTGGCGGATCATGATGTCTTTGAAGTCTGGTTTAGTTGCTGAGTGCACGTGGGCTATTGATACGTTGAATATCCTTCTCGCCGACGACACTACCATTACATACTTTCACCTCAACAAATTACCAGGATTACTCGACACGCTAATGGATCATTACAGACGTTCCCTAGCTAACTTGTTCAACATGTTTAAAGAAATAGAAATCCCGCTTTTACCAGCTTCCGATAAAACTAATTCCGAAAACAGTACTAAATCGATAGACGATGAGATTGCTGATTTATGGGTGGGTGTGTGTAAAAACGCGAAAGGTAGTTACAGTTCAAACATCGCGTCTGCTGTTGTAGTAGCTGGGATGAAGGAGGTTTTAAACACGGGGAAAGAGTTTTGGGACAGTGGTGGTGGTGATAATACCAGCCACATACGGACATCGTTTCCCACGAAAGACGTCAAATTAAAAACGTTCCCTAAAGGCTTGACTTACGTTACGAAGTCTGAGGAGGAAAAACAGCGGAAAATCGACGCGTTAAAACTGCACATGGATGCTGAAGAGACGGAAAATATTAAACGTAATTCCGTTAAGATCACGACGGACAGTTCTAAGGGTGACAACGAAACGCTATTAAAGCCGACATAAAAGGATAAAAATACAGTATGTATGAGCGTTTTACAAGATCTTATGAAGAATCACAGTGCGGAGAAAAAAGAGGACCATGACGAAGATCCGTTAGTGCGCAAGTTGTTAAAGGATTTAGAGTTTGACATTCCCTGCGACAAGAAGTATTTGGAAGATTCTAAGGAATTTATCGAGTATTTAAATCGACGGCTGAACCGTGAAAACCGCGGAAATGTTCAAAGCGAACAGTGCATCGTGAAACAGAACACTCCGTTTGTTGGATCATTAGAGAGCGACGTTTCCCTTCTTAACAGGTGTGTTGCGTTGTCGAATATTTTTTCGTAGTTTGTCGTTTATTCAAGATAACGATGTCGAGCTTGCCGGACACACGGGTTTGCTGCTCGTCTGTGGTCAGATTCTCTTACATAAACATCAACATGCTATCACGGATCATTCTCAGTTTAAACTTGGACTAGATGAACGCGTTGTTGTAAACAATGCAATTTCAGACGACCAAACGTCGTCTTGGTGGGATTCAGTTCACGCTATAAGAGAGAATACGTTAGTTATGCTCGGAAACATTGGCGGTCATTTACATCTTGCACGTATCAAAGAAAACGTGTATCGACCGCTTATTCACGGTTTAATTCATTGGCTTGTATGTCGCTCCTCTGAGGCGTTGGACCCGATGCCAACTGCACCAGGTTCTCATGCATTATCCGCTAAAAGGCTAGCAATGGAAACCCTAGCTAAGTTAACTATAAACGCTGCGAATGTCGAACATGTTATATCGTGTCCTGTAGAGTCACAACTGGGTGATGTTGCGGACATTCTTATTAAACAAATCGCCAGGAAGCATCCCATTCCTACACGTGAATTCGCAATCATATTATTAGATAATTTGGCTCATTCCGAACAATTTGCTAAAACTTTGGCAGCACGCAAAGCCGGTATTAATAACCTAGTGAAATTCGTTTACGAAGCTGAGAAGAACACGTCGAATTACCTCTCGTCGGGAGGGCGTGTGCAACCCGGCCTTAATGCTGAAGATATCTGTGGCACTACAATCAGCTTGCTGCGCCGTTCTGTAAATATTCTTTTATCCATGGCTAAAGTGCCGTGCAACCGACCAGCAATAACGCCTTACACGAACGATATATTAGCTCTTACTACTTCACAGATGATAGACACCAGCGTACTGGCCTTATTGGCTAAAGTTCTTTTCGAACTGAGCGAATGATAGTATATGTTTGTTTTTTGTACTTATTCCTCTTATTCATAATAAAATTCTACAACCATGTAAATTTTTTGATAGATTCATCTCTCCGTTTTTATTTTTTCCTTTTTATTGTATTTTGGAGACATTTTCTTTTTGATAAAAAAAGTAATCTGACAACATATATTTCTTGAAGATAGCTCTGTTATTTTATTAAATCTTGCCTTTTATTTTCAGACGTACGTTTTACCGAAGTATTTTTTTTTTCAATGTTTCATCGTGTGTATGTCGTTTTATCTTCCGTTTGCAGGCTTTGTGTTCGCTGTGAGAGTGGGAAATGAGATTTTTGTAAGTTTTATATGTGAATTGTTTCATCGATTTAAAAGCTGGCATTGTACGTAGTAACTGGAACCGTCTATTTTCAAAATTATGACGCAAGAGTATATATAAAAATATAAGCGGCTCTGGTCTTTTTTATCAACCATTGTTCGTTGTTCATTTTTGATTGTTTGTTTGTTTCCCCCGAAGCAGCTCACAATCGAACGACTGCAATTCGACGCTTACGAAAACTCGAAAGAGTATAATGGGCATTTAAAAAGTTGCCAGCAAGGGATGAATATATTTTTGTATGAACTTGCCAAGCCTTAAATAAAATCCTCTCAAAAAAGGGTCTATTGTTCCCTGTCATTGTGCAAAAAATGAAAGAAAAAAAACTAATGATCCAATCCTGCGAAATGTAAAAACCGTAAATTTGGACCGTTTTGGCTCATTTTGCGCATAAATCCGCCATTTTTTAGCCAATAGAATAAGATTATTTTTTTTGAAAAAAAAAGGTCCTAAAATGTTCCAAATATACAGCATAGACAAAATGACGTGAAAAAGTTGAAATACACCAATAAATGGTCGGTAATTTTGCGCAATATAGTCAGTTGCCGACTAATTTCGTGAAGAATTAATGGAAAGCAACCTCGTCCCCAGGGCACCTTGTATCTTTTGGCCGTCCCGGTTATAGAAAAGAGACAACAGGCGCTGGGAACGAGGTTGAATTGAAAGCTCTTTCCAAAGCAACATTTGAAATAAAAATGGATAAAACGCAATAAAAGAAGTGTACAAATTCTCTTTTTCAAATTTTCACTTAAAATGTAAATTAAAATTATTCAAACGTATCCTTTTGTTATTGTATGTTGGCCACAACCTCCGACCCCAGGATTATTTCCTTCTCAACGGCGCGATTTGGTGCTGTGGGGTCGAGCTTGTGCTAGCCAAATAAGTTGTCGCAATGCACTTATTTTTTATATATAAATTTCTGCGGATTTTTCTTTTATCGAACAGAAACCTATTTTTTTATAAACGAATTTCTGGAAATTTTCAGGTTTTTATAAAAAAAAAAACAAGATGAGAAGTAATATTCCCTATGAAGTTCTTGCAATAATAGGATATTGTTGTTGTAGCTGAAGTCTCTGGGTTAAATACTCAGTACATGGTAAAGTCTGTCACACATCCGGGTATTGAACTTAGTACAGGTATATGATGATGTGTAACAAATCTAGTTGTAGCGATACAGCATTAAAAGTGTAACATCTTTTTCAAAAACTAACGATCCCGAGACTTCGATAAAACCTATTGTTACATTCTCGAAGCAAATAGGGTTGTTTAGCATTTTTTATTTTGCAGAATAAGTTGCTGTGGATGTTTCAAATGAATTGTGAGTAGTTTTGTGGTGTCGTGTTTGACCGATTAGTGCAGGCAAATCGTGTTGCAAACACAGGAAATAACTTTCTCACAACTTTCTATTTACACGGCATAAAATTTAGATTGAATATTTGGTACTGTGCCTCAAAATTACATTTCCAATTTCTCTGGCTGGATAAAGGACATGGTTTATCTATCTCACTTATTTTAATCATGAGAATTGCTTTAATGTTTTCTGTACATCAACCTCATCCCCAGGACCCCTTTTCGTTTTTTTATATTGGTGACGGCGCGAGGTTGTTCTGCACATGTATCCTTGTGGAAATTGATATGCTGTCAACAAAATTCAGGAATTCAGAAACTATGATAATATTGAAAAATTGTTTTAGATTTATTTTATCAAGCCGGTCTAACCTTGTTCCCAGCGCATTTGTCTCTTTTTTATCCCGGTGTCAGAAAAGATACAAGATTCCCTGGGGACGAGGTTGAGCCTTTTCCTGACATTTCATAAAAAGACAAATCTCCTGTCATTTCGCCTTTATTTTGAAAGTTCTTAACATTCCTGGCAAAGTGGACGACGCCATGCCCGTAATATTCCAGTAATAGTCCCGCTACCTATCAAGCGACTAAAATGTGAGAACAAGTAAAAACAAACTCGTAATGTTATAACTGTATTATAAAATACAAAACTCCAGAAATTCATCCAAAGTAAATTATGCTGTTTCGTATCGAAAATCTACACATTTTTGTCATAAAATCTGGAAATATGTGGGCGAGAAGATCTTTCTTCTCGAGAAATATTAGAAGTCTCCTAATCATTATTTTCCTTTTTCATTTTAACTACTAATTACTCAGAAATATTTTAATCACTTCCATCTTCTGTGGAAAAATTCTAACCGTAACATTTCTGATTTTTCAATAGGAAGATACTTATTTGTACAGAATTGGCAATTCGTGCGAATTTTAACTCGAATAACGAAGCGACAGAAACAAAAAAGATATACTTCTTTAAATGCGTACAAAGTTCTGCTTGAAAACTGTAAACATGTTAAGAAATCTGTCCGTCAGTGGCAACACCACAACTATTACATCGAGACTCGAAAAAAACACCCTCATCGTAATCAATCACGTCGCTTGAAAACATCGCCAACAAATGGAAACATGACGTACTCCACTGTTATATATTTTCAATCTAAAAAAAATAACAAAGATACTTGTGACATAAAATTTGGCTTTACAGGCAATGCTGCTACGATGAAACCATATGACAAACAAGCACGACATTAAAACAGCCATTACATAGACAACCACTTACATCGTCGACTTCCTCGTCATCATCATCACTATCATCTTGAAATTCAAATTCGATGTCTCCCGATTGATCTTCGTTTGCAGCCATAGTTTCGATTTTAACTGCGAAAAATAAATTATAAATTTATTTCACCATAATATGAGTTCTTCATTTTAAGTTAGATTAGGAAAAGTTCGATTTAAAAAAAAAGAAAAAAAGATTGAAACAATAATTTGAATCAAGACAGCTCAAGAAGTTGCCTCAAAACTATGCATCACAACAACAGGTAGTTTTAAGTACCTGTTTCAGGCAGTTCACCGTATGCTTTTAAATTTCTTGCCTCGTCTGGAGTGTATTTTAGAATGACATCAGCTTTAGCATCCTGAAAAGAAAACATGTCTCCTGAACATCCTCACAAAAAACAAAATCACAAAAGCCTAAAAAATTCTATAGAGGATTTTGGATAGTTTGCTATAATTACAGAAAGAAAAAAGTGACGATTGGAAAAAATCACCTTAATTTCATATTTTCTCTATTTCTCTGGCCAATTATATAAAGCCGCCATAAAATATTTTGCAGGAACCAAAAGTATGGAATTAATCTTGTCAGAACTCTACAATATAATCTGTCAAGAGAGAATTAACGTATAGTGGTCAGCAACAAGTTGAAAAAAGGCGTTAACAAACATCGAGAAACACTCAAATACCTATGGAAAATATCTTTGCTTTGACATTTCCTGACTTTCAAGATCTTCCTTGCTAGACATTTAGGCAGCAAAGGAAAGAAATCTGGCCAATTAATAAACGCTTTTTTAAAAGAACACAGCCTTCCCTAGACAGAAAATTTTCTTGCAATTCGCTCTCATAACTACTGATAATTGTTTTTTCTTGGCATTGTTCCTTTTCTCACCTATAACAAATGCTAATAATATTCATATTATTGTGGTCTTATTCATGAAAAAAATATTATCGAATTGGATCAGCAACAATTGTTCGCACAAGAAATTCAACATTTTAATAGGCTTTATAGATTATAAAAAGCTCCATACATGAAAAAGAAAATAAGACTGAATTCTAAAGTTGTGATCAGAACAAAATTAGAACAAAATGGACTGCGGATTAAGAACAACCAGTGGGGTCAGATTTTACTGGGTTCCTATAAAAAAATGTGGACAATACAAAAAGTCTTTACAACAGAACAGAATTCACAGGTACCTGATAGTCTCTCAACCCAAGTAAAATAATATCACCAGTGTTTATCCAAACTTTTTTCCTCAATTTTCCTCTGATATGACATAAACGTTTGGTGCCATCAAAACATAAAGCGTCCAAACGGCCATTGCCCAACATCTTAATGACTTGGGCATACTCTTGCCCTTCTTCTTTAAACACTAATTCTCTCTTCTCTGTTTCATTTTCATTCTTTCCTCTTCTTCTGTTCTTTCCTCCCTTTCCTGTAAATAAACACATAGGTAAATAATAATTGCAGGAAGACAAACAGTCAGAAAAACAAATGCACTATGGATATGATGTAGAATTAGTTATTGTTTATGATATTCTATGTTATGCATACGTTATAATGTCCTAAGTGTCACGAGTTTTGTTTTATAAAACTACGAAAAAGCAATTGTTGAAGGTGGCTGTAGGAAATCATTTAGCAAAAAAATATAAATAATCAGGGTCAAATTGGCTTTTGAGTGGATATGTAAATGCTTCTAACACTATTCTTTGTGTTTGATTATAACTTTTAATTAAAATAAAGAGTAAAAGGCTAAAAATATCAGAGAAAATAACGGACATTGAAAATATAGGAAAAAAAAAAAGATTTTCCTTTTTCTTGCCTGTTTTTTTATAATGCTTAATTTATACTTATGTTACACATTTCTATCTATAAGGAATATAGTTTCAGAAGTCTGGTCAAAACATTTTGGCTACTTCCTAACCATTAAAAAGGTTGCCATGACCTTCACCTACAAGTCTGGTTTTCGTTAAGTATGTATATATTGTCAACTAAGGATTTATCTTTTTCTTACCCTAAAATGACCAGTAGCACCCAACAGGGCTGCTCAGACTTAAAAATTCAACATGGCAGAAAGTATATAACTAGACTAAACACCTTTGACAAAAAGTCTGAATTAACTTGTCAAAAGACAAGGCAATTGCAGTTTTTGATGGATTGGCTTGCGGAAACGATATATATATATATATATATCAATTAACAAATTTTGTGTTGTAAAACCTTTTTTTACGTTTCACAAATACGTTTTGCACAAAACTTTAATAAAGATTGTGTTTTACCCCACTTTGTCACCACTCCTCTAACATATTGAACGGTTTTTGTTTAAACTTATTTCGAATTTAATCTGATTTTGAAGTCATCATGTTGCTTAGAGGTGCACACTTATATGAAGGGTCGAGCGATAGGAGTTTTAGTGCTGCTACAACCTCCATAGTGATTCCAGTGACTTAATTTTGAATGGAGAAACTAATCCAACAACAACTTTGTTGATTACAAAAGATTTCCCGATGACTCCCCTATTAAAATTACGATGTTACTGTTCCACAAGTCTCATTTAAAAAGCAAAGAGAAATAATATTTATTTTGATAAGCATGTAATTTTCTCGCAATTCACTTTATATATACTAAAAAAAATTTACCATGGTCAAATAGTGCAATAGTACATTTTGGCTGTGACACAATGATCTTGCAAGAATCTATTTCTTTTAAAAATCAAGGCATTGTGAAATTCAAAAAAACTACTCTTCATTTGAAATTTGTGAAGCAACTTGTGTTTCTGTTAGCTTGCTAATTATCCTTCCCTTCCTACATTTTTAGCACTCTTTTTTCCAACAAACTGAGTCTGTTTTTGAATTCAGCAGAATATTAATATTGGCAGAGGTGTAGCTAGCGTATGATCCGCCAACTCCGTGAATCTGATAACTCCGTGAAACTGCTTTTGAAGCCTACAAAAACTTACCACTGTGTACCATTTTTAATGAATGAATTCGATTCAGGGGGGTTGAAACTACCACTTAATCATTTTAGGGGTGTCGGAACTCGCACATGACAAAAATTTGGCGGTAAGTTCAGCCAGCTACACCTTTTTGTGATTTTTAAGTCAAGCGCGACGGTGGTCAATTTTTATATCTATTGTTATCTCAGTTAATGGATTATAATTATGGTCATGTTATACCTTTTCTGAGGGTCCAATGATTCAAGAATGTTTTCTAATGAATATTTTAATTTTTAAAATATTTTTGCTAGTCATCAGAAAGCAAGAAAACGTGTTTTTAAATTTCACGGAGTTGAAGGATCCATTACGGCTTTATCGGATGATATCCGGCTTATTGGTTCGTGACAGATAGCGCTACGATAATAAAAGTTTGAAATAACCGATATGTTGACGATATGGATATAAGGAGTTTAAATGTGTTCTTTTCACGGAGTTGGTGGATTATACGCTATATAAACAAGCTTGACCACCTGTTTTCAGAAAAGTTTTGTACTGTCTCAATATGGAAGTAACTGCCTATTTTTTCTGCCTGGACTGATGGGATAGAAAGTTTAAAAAAATAATGAATACACAACACAACAGATGACCACCACATAAAGATAAAATTTGTCTATGGAAAGTATCTGATACAGCAAATTAAAATATAGGATGTACCTATTAACTAGAATATAGTATGTACCTATTAACTAGAACGTATAGCTATCGTCTAATTAAACGGAAGGCACTGCCTGTTTTCCACTGCTGGAAGTACATTTTGATTTAGGTTCATGAATCAATAGCTTCAAATTTTATTCAAATAGAATCAAGAGCTTTAAAAACTTTAAAATACTAGATACATAATTACCTTTATTCTTGGGCATCGTTAGTATATATTAGCTAGCTAGTTATACGATACAATTTAAAAAATTTTCCTATCGTTTCGTGCCCCACGATTTTCAGGATGAACTGGCCGATACTTCTTTCGGCTCACGGTGTACCATCCAGAACTGATTACTTGATGACGTAATTTTCCAACATGGTTCCGGCATGCGTTACGTCACCTAAGCTTGTCCTGGGGGTAAAATCTTTTTGGCGGGCAGAGACTTTTATGCCTTTATAGTTTATGCCTTTGGAAATCATTTTCGCGAAAGTTTATGCCTTTGGAAATTATAAATAAAATATAATGTACATTTTCCAAACATTCCTTGGATATCCCGATTCCTTGAAACAGTATTGAATGCAGACTTTTGATCATGCTATGCTAAATATATGTGATTTACCGATCCTCAGGTTTTTGCCTTTCGTGAAAGATTTTTCACGCAAAAACGAACCGTATTTTAAATTCGCAAAAGTTTTGTCCACAAAATTTGTCCCAAAGATTGTCAAACGCAAAAGTTTTTTTTTAAAAAAAGAGAGAGAGTTTCTGCCAGCGGAGGTTTCTGCCCTTTAAAAAGCTCTGACATCAGGCAGTCCCCTGGATGCACGAAATGTCTCTTTCTCACAAACTGTGGATTCCTACCCTAACTTTGAATGAAGCGTCAAAGACCTATTCTTTAAATAATTTAATTAGTGCTAGTTTTAAATTCGTAAATGCACAAAAAACCGGGTTTAAAAATAGCTAGTATCAAAAATCCGACAACCGACAAAAATCCGACAAAAATCCGACAAAAATCCGACAAAAATACGACAAAAATACGACAAAAATCCGATAAAAATCCGACAAAAATCCGCTGGCAATCAGCAAAAAGTCAGCAAAAAATCAACGCATGCCAAAACCAACAGTGCTATCATGCGCAAGTAGAGTAGAGTGAATTCCCAACAGGCGCTGGCAATCTTCGGACTTGGTTACTGTATACTAAAATGGTGCTGTGTTACTGGTGCTCGGTAGAACTGTGCGACAAAAGAGTTGTCATGTGCCCCATGAGATACAACCCCCCACAGGTGAGTACAAAACATACAACGAAGTCCGGCTTTTTTCATGTCAAAGAAAACATGGCTGCTCATAGGGTCGAGTACGTGTACGAGGGCTACTTTTGTGGAAATGCGTGCTGCTTGGCTTACGTGGAGGAGCGAAAGGTGTATGACAGCGCGTACGACATGTCGCTGTGGTTGTTGAAAAGGCGCTACAAAGGCTTGCCCGCCCCGGACTGGAGACGCCTCGTCAGATTTGGGGGCGACTTGACTCAAAAGGAATTTCTGGCATCGGGGTAGGTTCATAGGAGCCCTAGGTAAGTTATAAGATAAGAACAATGCAAAATCCGCTGACAAATTCAAAAAAAAAATTACTATAATAAATGTGCATCAACTGTGAATCAAAATTCGAGATGTTTGGAAATGCAGTAGTCATGATATTATTGGTCGGCGTGGGTATCTCTCTACCACTTATGACGTTGGCATTAGCGCAAGAATCGTCGAAGGATAAGGAGAATGAACGATCAATTAAAGATTTGGAGGATCGTGTTCGTGATTTAGAATAAAACGATGGAAGAACAATGCAATGACTGCGAACGCGTGCTTGACGAGTACGATAGATGCACCTGCGGACGTAGGCTCTTGGTAAAGGTTAGGATGCTGTGTTGGTACTGCTACCAGGAATATATAACATATAACGGGGGTAGTTGCGCGTGTGCGAGCAGAAGCAATCCTCGGACCTTGTTTAAAATTCAATAAAGGATGCTAAAATTTGAGAACGAAATTGTCAAACCTCGAGAATCCTACAGTTTTGCTGCTACTTTTACCAACATCAGTGATATTAATGTGGACTATCTGACAGTGTCAGATTCCATTTCTGCCAACAAAGACAAGGATCAACGGTATATCGTGGGGTATCATACACGGGACCTCATAGTAGCTCTGAGGATAAAGACAACTGAAGTCTGGTCCAATGGAGTCAGTCAATACAATACCAGTGCCGTACCAGCGATGAGTCTTGATTTTGAAGAGTACCTGATTTTATCGAAAAATATCGTCAAATTTGGAACAAGATCGAAGAGTTGATATCTCAAAAATTGACGACGGAGCCAGTCAAAAAAGATTGCTATATCAACGCCAAGCTCAAATACTACAAGGACGCAATCACGACTAACTTTCATGGTCAACCGGTACCCTATAACGAGCCTTGCAAACTCAGTGGTGTGCTGGCGATATCATCCGTATACGTTCAAGGTAGCAACTACTACTAAACAGGTGGAGACTCTAGGTACTGCTTGCATACTGTACTTATTGAAGTTTTTTTAAAACGTCATCGCGCCCCTCTTGCCGACCTTTCGCAACTAACTGGGCGCGTTCTCATTCATTGATGGAGTCAACAATCCGTTTGAAGGGCTGTCGCATCTGTTCCTTTAGCAGCATATACTTTTGCTTCTCTTGCATAATGAGACTAAACTCGTAGTCGCTGATGACTCCATTCTCGATGGTTTTTGATATTAAATCGATGATAGAGTTCAATTTGGACTCTGCTAATAGCCTTATATTCTCGTGCTTCTTCGATTTCACACCAAGCCTCTTTGAGGCGTTACGCAGACCGGCTTGCCCGATACCTACGGCAATCGTTATTCCACCCATGGCAATGCACAGTGGAGCCTCAAGACCTGAGGCTAAGGCTCCGATTCCGACCCCCGAGGTGATAATACTAACACCTAGCAGCCCATGATCACAATACCTCACCCAGGTCCCATGCGTCTTAAATTTCTTTGCGAGTCTGTCCCGCTCTTTAATCTTGCTTCGTAGATACTTTTCAATCTCTCCAATCTTGTCAAGTCTATATTTTTGACTTTCATCCTGCATAGTATCATCCTCAGGCGCACTTGATAAATCCGGATACAATTTGGCTATATCATTCATTTATTCTATGAGCAAACACATCGTAATTCCCGTAAACGAAACATTTTTGTCGTGGTGAAATTCATCTGTCAGCATAAACTCGAGGCGGTCCGTAGAACCCTTCAAAGGAAGGTAAATTGGAGTCTCAAAAGCCCAGGTCAGCATATCCCCCTAACCGTTTAACTCTTGGGTGGGAAGCAAAGCGAGAATTTTCGATTTTTTACCATCTAGTAGGGCATCATTTTCGTCCAACTGGGGGCAAACAAGTCTCAATCTTTGGTAAACATCAGTCTTGTAGAAGGAATCATAGTCTCCCTTTGTGTAATACTTACCACCAGCTGGAGCAGGTAGGCCTAACAGCTCTTGCAGTGGTCTGTTAATCACCAACGTGTACCCGTCACTGACACGGAGCCTGCAGAGTCCATTTTTCAGGACAAACAGCTTGACCTTGTCCTGTGCCTGACTGTTGACGATAGTCGCCAAATCCTCGATCCTGTACAATCCATTCATGATTTCAATTCTGGTAACCCTCTGATCAGGCCCTGTCTTGCGGATGGTAAAATCATTGTCGGTATAAAGGTTCAGCCACATGGGTCGAATACTGATGGACTTTAAGGCAATCCTCGTATCCTGTCCCAGGTGATCCTCAAATAGTGTGGGTTTTTCAATATCGGTAATGTACAGTTGCTTCATCCTTTTCTTCTAAGAAAGGATGAACATGTATTCATACAACACCAAGGCAAAGTACAACTCAAGCAGGGGAGAATGGCCCATTGGTGTAACAAACCTGGAACATCAGGACATGTACGTGTCTACAGAATCACACATTTCCGTGGTCTTCCCTGAGTTTAGCAAATATGCAATCAAAGTTCCAACAACCTACCTCAATGACCCCGTCCTAGTGGGATGGGCGGGACAATCCTTGGATTACTGGAACATCCAGGTTAATTTCGCAACCCATTGCGCAACAACAGCTTTAGGTATCTCCGCCAAGCATATGACGGGCTCCGTACCCCTTGTAAACTCTATCTTCAAATTTCACGTGTACTACCACATGCGTCGTATCCTGGCAAGAATGAGGGTATCCATGCCTTATGACGATGGGTTTAGTCAATACAAAAATCCCTATTCAACCTCTGGATACGCGCAAGTGTGTCGCGAATATGGTGCTAACCCCAACAGTCTGTACAAATTTAAGGATGTAGGTGCTTCACTCACCAACGGTTCGTGGTGGCCTCAAGTTGATGGGGATTACGCAAAGTTTATCATGCCAACAAGCCAGGGTCTGACGTCGGAAGGTCTTACTAAGCTAAGTGAAAGTATTTGCGCCTACGTGCTCTTGCTGCTTGGATCGCAGGTGGGGGCTATGGCATCCCTACTCGGTTCTGGTGCGGACAACTATACGGCCAGGCAAATTCTGTTGCAAAAATTTGAAAGTATGGTGCGGCGTGAAGAGAACGTAGGGAAAGACATAACAGCATTCCAAAAAGTGCTCCAATATGCCAAAACTCCGGTTAATTTTGCTGTTATGCCCAGCGTGTACATGTTACCCTCAGACATGACCCTGCGTATAGGTAAAATTCAGGGTTATAACAACAATATCCTGATCGCCCCTGCTAATGTCAATGTTGGGGTCGAGGTTGATGTGAATAACAAGCCTATTGTGAAACCTACAGAGCGGGCTATCAAACATGCCGCAGCTATCAAACCACCCCCTAAGCATACGGAGCGGGTCATCAAACATGCGGCAGTTATCAAATCACCACCTGAACACAGGGAAGCCCCACAGGGGGAACAACATGAGGATACCAAAGCAGTGTTGATTACCACCGGAGTAGGGCTCATCATCGCTTATATCTGGCTAAGGTAAGGTCTAATGTGTTTGATGAAACATATTAGACTTTCCTCTTTCCAACGTAGACCACAACAAAAGCAACGGCGGCAGCGATCGCCATATACAGGTGCTTGGCTGCGTATTCGACAATCTTTGCTGCTACCCTCAAAAAGAAAGAAACAACCGTACCAATGATACCCGGTAATGCAGCACCTGCCTTACCTGCCAAGTATTTCAGGAATTTTCCCAATCTTTCCAGCTGCTTCTCTACAAAACCCTTTCCCGCGGCACTTCCTCCTACACCTGCCGCAGCACCTCCCCCTGTCACTGCGAGTACGATGGTGGATATCAGTAGACCGACAGCAGAGACTATACTAGCTATAGTCAAACCCTGCTCTTTGAAGAGGATTTTAAGCTTTTCAATCAGTGATGTGTCCTCCCCGGCGATTTACATTAGCGTCTCCTTGATGACCTTCATCTGGCTGTGGATCCCCGAGGATAACAGTCCATGCACTTCTTGTGCAGCCTTTTTTTGATCCTTCAAGTTTTCTATCTTTTCCTTGACCTTTGCAATGTCTTCGTTCCAGATAGTTTGTTGTCCCTTGGATACTCCAGGTTCAGCTTTCTTCGTCTCAAGCCTTTTCACCTTGGCCTCCGCCTTACTGATCTCGCTGTCGTATAGGATCATCTTGCTTTTCAAGTATTTCAAGTTCCTTCTTATCGTTTGTGCTTCCTGGTTAAGCCCCCTTCTTTCACGTTCAGTGATGCCTCCATCGGTGCCGCCAAACGAAGTATCTTCGATGAACCTCTCCGTGGCATCCACAACCTTCTCGACCTGATCCAGATCATCCATTTCAATATCATCCCCCTTATTCCCGATCTTCTCTATAACAGGATCAACCTTTTGCATGAGATTCTGGGCCATTGCCTTACTGCCTTTGTTGGGTGTAGTGGTATAGGGAAACCCAGGGCTCGCACGTTTTTTGCCTTCAATTTCTTTATTATCTCTCTAGCGCTTCTGAATCCAAGACTCCTATCCTCCTTCATGATAGCTTCCGTAATATCTACATCCTTGAAAAAAAGACGATCCTCTTCCAGCCTAAAATCATTGTAAGGTATCACATATAGCTTCCCCAACCTCTCATCCTCACTAAGATGTTCGTACAGAGCGTCGACCTTTGATTTTAGTATATCTTCCCTATGCCTTGGTAGGTTGTCCCCCGGAACACCCTGTTGTTCTCCTCGGGTTGGTGTTGCTGGAGGCCTTATCGTTGCCGGGGTATCTTCAGGTCTATCTTCAGGTCTATCCTCTTCATGTGTAATATCTGGTTCAAATACTGGGTTTATTGGCATTTTATTTTAAAACATCCCCCATAAATAAATGAGTGCATTTGGAGCTAAACTTAACCCCTACGCAGAACTGAAAACGATGCTGGCTATCAAAGGAAGAAGGCAGCGCGTCAAGGTAAGCCACGTACCCTCTACGATCAACCACAATGAGGACCTATACGTGGATATTCCCAACATGGGACAGAACGATGTTATATTTCCGGGTAGCATCAAACTGTTGTTCGACCTGGAACTTGCAGGAACAAACACGACACGCACGATCGTCAGCAACATTGGTAAGGCATTGGTTCGAGACCTACGTATCACCTTGAACAGTAACGAGGTGCAAAATATCAGTGACTACAACACACTGGCGGTCTACAGAGACATCTGGTTAACCAAATTCGATCGGGAGAACAACCTAATCCTTCAGGGGTTGAACCCTAATGACGGTACAATCCGGGCCCTGCAGGTGAAAGCCACCGACCATGCCAGCACGAACGAAGAAAAGGCCGTTGTGGCCGCCTATGGTAACACGTTCGCGATACCTCTAGGAAGGATGTTTGAATTGACTAACGACCTACTCTTCTACCAGCCCGACCAGTATGACAGATTGCAATTTGTAATACATTTTGCTGAACATAGCAACGTGATTAAAGACGGAGGTACAGCACCTCAGGGTCTGGATCTACTGCGGTAGCAGCCAAGGCAGCGGATGCCGCCTATAAAATCACCAACATTGCCTTGGAATTTGACAAGGTCAATCACGAGGTTCTCGCGAGTGCCATGATGTCAAGGTATAGTCGTCTCGCGCTACCTTATGAACGGATACTTCGAAGCAAGGTGGTAACCATTAAAAAAGCGGATACGAGCTATAACCTTCAAATCGACACCCCAGCAAAAAGTCTGAAAGGTGTCTTGTTACTGTTCGTGGACCCTGGGGAAGTGAAGGCCTACTCCGGTAAAAACGAGGTGTTCTACAACCCCAAGATCGAAAAAATATCCATCACTGTTGAGGGTGAGCCCAACGAGTTGTACTCGCACGCTATGTTACCCAAGGATCATCTTGAACAAATTGTGAACCTCCTTGGCACTCACAATTCTAATGTGACTATTGGGCAATTCCTGACAGAAAGATACGCCCTGTTTATCGATTTCCGAACTTCCCCTGACCCTACTCTTCATGGATCTGGAAGACCCCTGCAAAGGCTCTCAGACGGCATTACGTTGCACATGACAAAGAAAGCTGATGGAACCGGAGATATCCGCTGCTATGTGTACCTACTCCAAGATGCCCTGCTTAACATCCTAGATGGTAGATTTCACTCTGTAGAGTATTAGTGACCGAAATTTGTGTTTGTCGTAAAGGCAAATACAAGTCAATATGGAAGGAACCAAGCGCTGCTCAAATTGTAAACACTATCTCCCCTTGGACAATTTTAGGATCAAGGGGAATGGAAAACCGACAAAAACTTGCATAGGTTGCTTGGATAAAAAAAATCGGTTGCGTGCCAAAAACAAGTGCCACCATGAAAAGCAAGAACAAGTCAATATCGAAGGAACCAAGAGCTGCGCAATATGTAAACACGTTTTAACCCTAGAAAATTTCAGGATTAGGAATGGCAAACCGACAAAAACTTGCATCAAATGCCTGGATAAAAATAATCGGTTGCGTGCCAAAAACAAGTGCCCCCATGAAAAGGTGAGGGCCTATTGCAAGGACTGTAAGGGGAGTCAGATTTGCCACCATGAGAAGCAGAGGTCTAAGTGCAAAGACTGTAAGGGGAGTCAGATGTGTCACCATGAAAGGCTGAGGTATCGCTGTAAGGATTGTAAGAGGAGCAAACACTCAGAATAAATGGCAACTCTCGCAATCATGGCAGCGGGAGCACTTATCAACGCGTTGGCCTTTTCCGGTACCAACTTCCTTTTTAGCAAGCTTTCGGGGCATGGCGAGGCCGAGCGCAAAAGACATAATGAGGCGATCGAAAAGGTACAAACCGCTCAAGCGCAATGGGTGAAGGACCGACAGAGAAAAATAGACTGGTTTAACAAGCAAAGGGAAATGCAAATACAGGCTGGAAAGAGCCTTAGAGAGCTCGAAGATGATATGTACAAATACTACATCGCAACGGAAGAGAGTAAACCAAAATTGTCTGATTTCTATGTACCATCGAAGAAACAACAAGACGGTGAAATCACCTTCGTTCTTGGCTCCTTGACTCTTTTGGGGCTTGTAGCCTACAAGTATCTATAAACGTTTTTGACATGTATAATAAACATGTCAAAAGCACCACATAGTGTTACCGAAAAGGAGGCGGGAAAATTGCGCCAAATTTACTACACTCCCGAACACCTCTGGACTGGACGAAAAGCCATTAAATTGCTAGCGAAACAGAGTGGCCTATCCAAAAAGCTAGTCACTCACTGGCTGTCTAGGCAACTGCTCTGGCTCCGGCATATCCGGGGTCCGAGACGTATCGCTTACCCCCATTTTACCATTACAAGACCCAACGAGATGCATCAGTTTGATCTCTTATACATGCCCCATGACAAACTATACAGTAGCACCTACAAGTACATTCTCACGGGTATTGATGTAGCCTCGAGGTATAAGGTAGCGAGGCCTCTACGTACTAAAAAAGCCAGTGAGGTCGCGGATATGATCAAAAACATTTATAAAGCGGGACCTCTTCGCTATCCCCAATTTTTTCAGTGTGACAATGGCTCCGAATTCAAGTCAGATGTAACAAAATTGTTAGAAGGCAAAGGGGTGGAGATTAAACGGGCTACCACCAAATACCATCACACATTTACGGCCTTTGTAGAGAACTACAACAAGGTACTCGCGGAAAGACTCTTTAAACCCCAACATGCGCAAGAGTTGGTCTCCTCAGAGACTAGTAGTACATGGGTGAAACATCTATACACCATCGTGAAAAGTCTCAACAATAGCAAAACCGCCATGATTGAGATGAAACCTAATAGGGCTATTAAACTCGAAGAGGTACCACTTGCAAAAGCGCAACAATACCCCGAAGAAACACCTTTGCCTGAGGATGGGTTGTATCTCTATCTGTTACAACCCGGGGAAGAGCATGGTGATCAAAAAAGACGCGCAACTGATGCCTTTTGGAGTAAGAAAACGTACAGGCTGGATAGTATTTTAGCGGGTAGTCGTGTGCTGTACTATTTGAAAGACGGGCCCGAAAGAAGCTTCGTGTCGGAAGAGTTGATGCTGATCCCTGAAGATGTTCAGGTACCTCCAGAGGATGTCAAGGAGTGGTAAGTTTTTTTTTGTGGTCTTTTTAAACCACAAAAAAAAAGCATCTTCATCCTCATCTTCATTCGGATCCCTTAAATAATCCGAGGGATGTAGGGTATAGAACGGATACCCATATACTATACCCTTAATCACGTTGGGTTCACTATCGAGATCAATGTAAGCCATTTCTCTATCTTCTATCGGAAAGTCGAGGATATTGCCTATTTTTACCAAGTCAGCCAAATCTGATAGCTTTAATTCCTTATTTTTTATGACCTCGTAGCAGAGCACGCCGTATTTGTTCAAGGACACATCAACGATATCCAGCCCTAGGCGTTGGATATCAGCCTCTAGATCCCCATCGATCTCGAGTCTCGCGAATGTTGCCCATGCTTTTTCGCCTGACGCTACCCTCTTTAAAAGCTCTTCATCATCGGGGTGCTCAAACCCTTCGTAGTAGAGCCCATTTCGAAACCTAAAATTCTCCACACATTTCGGGCAATACCCAGTCACTGACGCTGCCTCAACATCGTAATACAGGTACTTGTATATTATATGATAGGGTATGTTGTTGTTGTTGTTGTTGTTGTACGAATTTTTCCATTTTTTGTTGTTTCAATGGCTTTTACCATGAGACCAAACCGGTCTAAAAAATGTCTATTTTTCCAAAGTGTAAGGTGGTGCCCCACACTTTAGTAAAACCGTATCTCCAAGGGGTGAACAGATCTGTCCACCCCTTGGAGACCAGCGAAAGCGTCGCCTATTCCGCAAGCTCTAGGAGACGTTGGTGAGTATAATGTTCACCAAGCCTAAAATGCTCGGGCAACTTACGGCGCGTCTTCAATTTTTTCGGGAGTAGCACGTGTATACCGCGTTTCTTCAAAATAACTTGCTGCGTTTTGCTGTTGACGTTGTTTTATGACGCAACTGTTTTTGTGGCTGCATACATCGCTGATACGCCAATACTTTTTAAAGTTGGGAAAGGAATGCAGGAAGGCAGCCATCTTTATGAATGTCTTTTTGCGTTGACAGAAATGTTTGAGAGGTATTTGTGATTACACAGAGAAAACAAGGTTTGACACATTTTTTATTCTATATATTTGAACTTTTTCAACTAGCTAGCTATAGGTAAAATTATAGCTATATATATATATTTTACTAAGAACTCCAGAAGTGTTTGCCTGGCTAAACTTTGGATTTTTACCATCATGGTTTGACAGCTAGCTAGCTATAGCTAAATATTCTTATAAATAGCATATATATAAATATAAACAGTAATATAAGCAGTAATAAAAAAAAGGTCAGTCTAAAAATACAAACTTTTTGTAGGTCTTAGATCACTGCAGATTAGTAGCTAGCTAAATATTTGTGGGTGCAAATCCTGCCTCTGTACAAAAGAGTAGCTTAATTAGAAAAGCAGTTTAGCTAGTATTCTCTTGTATTAGTAGGGTGCGGATATATGCACCACATAATGGACCTTATAGGAAAAAAGTTTTTTAGAGCTTTTAGAAAAAATTGTGTTATTTTATTCCAAAAGTCATCTGAACTTGTTTCATGTGTGGATGTAGTTTATCGTCAAATAAATTAAATTATGGAGACAAATCAAGCATAGCTAGCTAGTAAAGTATATATATACAAAAGCTATAACAAAGCTATTAAAAATAATATGTATATATATACACAAGTTTTAATGTTTACGTTTTACCAAGAGTATTGCGGATGTGCGGAAGAAATTTAAAAAATCAATTGGCAATAAATGCAGATTGTCGGTTTGTGACATTTGAACTTTTTTTAAAAGTATTGTCGCCAAAATTTTTAAACTGATTCACCAAAAAAAAGTAGCGTACACTCTTCTAATACCGGACACCTTCTAATACCGGACAATTCATAAAATCTTTAATAAAATCTTTACCAAGCACTTCCATCAACCAAAACATTGGGCGGCGTATTCACTAATGATCTGCCATTATGAAATGGGCAAATACGACTTGCCGTGGGGTCGCGCGTCCGTATATCACACCGATGAAGTTCCTGTCATGCTCTTTGCGGTTACAGCTTCTCAGGCGAGAGAGGTATGCTGACTAATCTATTGTTTTCTTGTCAATCACAGGCGTATTCAACATTTTTTTGATTGATTGTCGTAATTATAGTATTTCTCGACCAGATTATAATAAAAGTTCACCCGTAGCTTATTACAGCTTCCAAAACTTTATTAAGAAAGTCTGAGATAAAAAATTTTCAAAAACGGGAATTTTTTGCTGTCCGGTATTAGAAGAATTTTCTTTTTATAGAATGGCTCCTACTAAGAAACGAAGAAAATGGTCTGATGAAGCAATGGAGAACGCTATATTTTTTTGTCCTCCATGTAAATTTGTTTAAACGTGTTTTATTGATATTAACATCATTTTTAAAGAGAAAGAAAAACATATACCCTTTAAGATGGTTTATTTCTCACTTAATGCTCAAAAATAAGCATTTAAACATAGAGAAAACATTGTCCGGTATTAGAAGTAGTCATCCGGTATTAGAAGTAGTCATCCGGTATTAGAAGTAGTTACACCTCCGAAATAAATGAACAATTCACTGACTTTTCGTGGTTAATATATTTCATGCTTCCGTAGCACGATAATACAATGCTGGGTCAATGTTTTAGTGTAGTAAAGTAGCGAAAATCGGCCGCTGAAGTTAAAACAACTAGGAAAATCTTCAAAAGCGTCCGGTATTAGAAGAGTGTACGCTATCAGTGGTTAAAAATACTGAAAAAACAAACACTTTATATGTTTTCCGTCGGCCTAAAAATTTCTAAGCAATGTTATTTATGTTAAAATGTTTTTGTATGTGTCATTTAACTGCAAGTTATTTATACTTGACACCTTCAAATTTTTGTATAAAAACTTTTTTTTCCAAGTTTGGATACAAATCAGGAGAGCTGTTGTTTGGTTTATGAAATGTCGTGAAATATTATTCTTTAGATTCAAAGTTTTCGCATTTAAGATGTGTTCGCCTTGAATTAACAAAGTTGTTGGTGAATTATCGATGTCCATTTTCAGTGGTGCCAAGAATGCCGTACTTTCGTGCGAACTCAGAAAAATTTATCTGAAATTTATAAAACTATCCATGTGCTAATATTGTTTACTTGAAATAGTTATCTACGAACCATGTTCCATATGCTTTACTTTTTCTAACAGTGCATTTGTGTTGAAATTATTACTTAGGGGCTGTTTATATGAGGCCTGTTGGCAGGCTGGCCCATTTACCGAGATCTTGCTTGTTCCTCATTTTCCTCATATTTTTGCTCATCTGTTTATGTGGTTCAACGGGCTGGATCAGTAGGCGAGATCTCGTTTCTAAGAGGCGGGATCCCAGTAGGCGGGATGATTGGTGTATCATCTGTTTGAGATTCTAGTGATTATTTTATTCCTAATAAAATGTTTAATACAGCAATTATATTTGTTTGTTTGTTTGGTTTGTTTATTATTTATATTTTAAATATTTCCTTAGTTCTTTTTTTTCTCCTTGCTACAAAGTGTGTAACATTTCTTTTTGTAAAAAAATATATGGTGAAATCATGCAGCCCAGTATGTTTTTAACTTGTTCTAAAATTAGTTTTAAATATGTTTGACATATTTGTTGTTGTACATTATATTTATTAGCTAGATGTAAATAAAAAATATATGTATTTATAAATTGCTCTAATATATAGCTATAAATCATTCTTTCCACTGCTTTTCCTTTATTCTCAAGATATTGAATGGATTTTGCTTTTTTGTATGTAGATTTTGGACTGTCTGATTCCCCAAATTGTATCCATGACTTTGCCTTGACTAAAACATTTTTTAATTTTTGACATCTGATGCAGAAACATAGCTAAAAATTTCTTAAAACGTACATCTTTGTGACGATAACTTACACTTTGTGTACTGTGTATTATTTCTGCTCTCATTCACATTGAAAAAAAAGGTCCTGTACTGTAGTTATTGTACGGCAAAAATAATGCTTGTTTCTATTTTACCGCCGTAAGCTACCATTTTTAATTTTCGCGCTTCTGCTAACATCACGGGAAAGCTAGACCTATTCCCGACACTGTCGTCAAATGTTAAAGAAAATGCCCGATTTTGACGAAATATTTGATAAAATGACGGAAAACGGTGTTCTCACTATGCGCGCGCAACCTGTAAATATTTTATCCGTTGCAATTTGTGCCAAATATGTCGGAGACTAACAAAAAAGCTGTTAAAAGTTACCGGTGGCCGTATTTTTGAATAAATTCAAATAAAACGAACCGGCAAGGGAACTTGAAATCGAGGCTGTGACGTCATTTTTTAGTTTATAATATTTTAACAGCTTTTTTTAAGAACGGTCCATCAAAAGCTACGTTTTAGCCAAAAAATTGACATGAAAAGTTCTTTCCCCATAGTGAGATCACTACATTGGCCTGTTAGGGACTGTCCGTAAGTTGCCCGAGTGTCTAACACGCTCCGGGTTGACTTCGATACACCCACGCTCTCGAAGCCAGTTGTAGTGTACGATGGCATTTGGTGTTTCTGCTAGCACCACAATCTCACCGTTGGGGTAGTCAACAAGTTTGTTTCGAATCTTTTGAGCCACATACTCCCGTTGACCACAGATGGCGAGGTATGGAAAGGGATCGTTGTTGTTCTTTTGGATCACAACCATGCCGTTATCCTTTCCCGGATCTTCGAGGTAAGGCACGGCACGTTCTTGAAGCCTCGCATTTTGCTGGGTCTGTACTTCGAGATCGTCCTGGAGCATTGCAAGTTGTTCATCCCTGTCCTCAAGCTTGTCCCCCAACACCACTAGTTGCTTGTCTCTGTCGTCTAGGTCGTCCCCGAGGATGGTAATGGCCATATCCCTTCCTCGAGGGCTTGACGCTGCTCCTTAAGTTCATCCTGCAATTTTTCCACCCCCTTTCGAGTTATCCATTTTGTCAAGGCTACGGCCTTGATTTTTTTCGATCTGATAACAATCTCCAATGCACCATCTAACGTGATGAATACATCATGCGGATTTTTCCCGCCTCCTCGCATACCTGATCGGGGGCCCGTCCCATCGGCCCCTAATAACCCTACTATTTCAGACCTGGTAGATAGGAACATTGAAGGTATCACCCTATTTTTAATTTTTTCAATTCCTAGAAACCTACCAAGATCAGCACGTTTAAAAAGAGGTTGATTTTGTTCGTCAAACAGAGTCTCGATGACTCCTGCGGGCACTGCGTTGAAAAGGCTAAGTTGCGACGACATCTTTGTTATATTTTCAGGTAGAATGGGATT
The DNA here is from genome assembly GCA_030067915.1 of Hydractinia echinata. NCBI lineage: Eukaryota > Metazoa > Cnidaria > Hydrozoa > Anthoathecata > Hydractiniidae > Hydractinia > Hydractinia echinata. The sequence continues at coordinate 81,072 of JASGCC010000128.1, forward strand.
TTTTGTATGGTCACTCTAGAATTTTCCAAGTCCTAGGATGTTTCAGCCTCACGTACAGGCATGCATGTTCGGATTTTTTCAATTCAGCCTTGATTTCTTCCCAACCGGATATTATGTTCGTCTCTTCATCGATCATCTTCATATCGGACCTTTCGTGGGGTACCAGAGGAAAAGCTGTTTTTTCTGTCTTCTCAAATTTTTGGGCAGAACTGTATAAGACTGGGTTAGTAGCCACAAACTATGCTTCCGATGCCTACCTGAAATAGCCAATTCAAGCAGGGATTGTCTCCGCTTGTCGAGACCCTCGTCAGCTATACAATCGTCAACGATAAACAACGTCTCTTCACCTTTAAGCAAATCCGTCAATTTTTGAACCCATTCAAAGAGTTGATCCTTAGGGTTTATCAGGAGCACGTAATCATCCCTCCAAAGTGAGGCTCTCTCAAGGTAGGTGCTATTCCATTGTATAGTAGGGCATAGTATGACTATGTTGTAGTAGTGTCGCTTATACTCATTTTCAAGTAGGTCCAGGACACGTTGCGTTTTCCCACAACTTGTAGGCCCCGTGAAGATTGCCGTATGCGGCTCTTTAATAACGTTCAACATTTTATTCTTGCTGGGAGATTTCATTATCAATTTTTGCAATGTCCAGCATTTACTTTTTACAGGCCACGCCTATTCCGTAATGTATCGGTTGCCTTTTGACATGTTCTCACCCGCCCACATTGGTTGCGTGTTGGTATAGTGCAGCCTTTTCGCCACCTCATCAAGCGACGGAGCATTGCCATTTTCTCTATATTTAATTGGTACCTTGTGATCGATATGCCACTCTCCGTAATTGCCCCATTTCATACCCTCGGAAAATCGGGCTTCGATATGGGCCCGCAGCGTAGCCATATCGCACCCGAGGTACTCCTGAGAACTAAGCTCCTTGTTTCCCTGTAAATCCCCGCGGGTTCGGCTGCTTAGAACATTGGCGAGATGGCCAAGACGATCGCAAATGGGGCAATGCCGCCTTTGTTTTTGATGTTTGTAGATGCTCCCACCCCCACAGTCTTTGCACTGGGATCTTATCCTACCATGCTCGCTGCAAATCTCACTTCCCCCGCAGTCCTTACGCTTAGACCTCTGCTTTTCATGGGGGCACTTTGTACGTTCCCGTGACGCCTTGCTAGCATCGAGGCATTTGATGCACATTTTTGTTCGTTGACTCTTTCCCTTGATCCTAAAATTGTCCAAGGGGAGATAGTGTTTACATTTCGGGCAGCTCTTGGTTCCTTCCATATCAACTTGTGTTTGTCCTTAGGGCAAACACAAATTTTACCTGACGGTCCTTATCCATTCTGGCAATGTCTAGCATTTATTGTTTCGGAACGATACTTGCGGGGATCCACCCCTTCGATACAGCCATCTCGCGACTGGCCTGCCTGCTGCGAAATAAGCCGTCATTTTTAAAGCGTCACTTGTATCCAATTTTGCAGAAGGTCTCGGAATGCCCAGGAATTTCTTACCTGCAAGAGCATAGGCAAAGGTAAAACTGAGATCTACTACAGTCTCATAGAGCATATCTAAAATTTCTTTTTCCTTAGGAGTTACTTTGTTGCTTGTCATTTATTTAATGCATTTTGAAAATATCAATTTTGGGTTGAGCCTTGCCTTGAGGCTCAGGATGAATCGTGGGCTTGTGGGGTTCTCCACCATTTTTGCCCCCAAATTTATACCAGACCCCTACTCCTATCGCGAGCACAGCTAGCGTACCCACACCGTAGATGTAGACGTTGTCCCTCGACTTGTGCGGACCTGATGCAGGTTCCTGATCATCTGATGAAGAACTTTTGCCTACGTTCTTCTGTAAGTTTTCCTTGTTCCTGCGATTCCATTCCGCAAGTCTCTTGCCAGCAGCAACACGACCTTCGTTCTTCCTGACTATGATTTGTCTCTCATCTTCATTCATTTGTTTAAAATGAATGAAGATTCTTCTGGATGCTGCCTCATTCGTTGGCACCCTCCTGCTCCCCCTCTTTTTTGGGCATATGTCTAGCTGTATGCCCCATCACCAAGATAGACGCTAAACATCTGCCAATTGTACAGTACACGAGAACCCCCAGGTCTGCCATGGCGTCTCTGATAATAGGGTCCTCTTCAATGTCCTTACGTAAATCATCAACGCTGTCAATGTCCACGAAGTTCCCAATCATGTTTACATACAGGTTAACTACCTTGGCCGTCTTTTCGCCCTTCTCTTGGAGCTCACGTTGAACATAGTCGGCATGTACCTTTTCGATAGATTCATCAGGAGCCTTGTCGCCAAAGCCCTCTGTACATTTCTTCGGCAAGAGATGTCCCTTGGCATTGCGCAGAGCTTCCCTCAAAGCTTGGCGTTTATCCGTTTGTTTTTCGACATGTTCAAAAGATTCTGCGGAGTCTACCTTAGCTAGTATATTCGCGAGCTCTGTCATCTTTATTAATAGTCTTTTGTAACGAAAAAAGCAAAACACAATCAAGGTATAGGGTAGAATTACAGCGATGGTCAGAAACACTTCCATTTATTGAAAGTTCAACCGCGCTAGACTACACTCTACTCGGAGATATATCGATGACTTTTCTTTTGGTTATCTACAACCCACATGGGGTGTATGTTAGTGTAGTGCAGCCTTTTCAATTGTTCTTCCTCGCTAGGATATTCTCCATTCTCCTTGTATTTTATCGGTATCTTGTGGTCAAACTGCCACCACCTTCGGTTTCCCCAGTTCATCCCGCCCCTAAACTGTGCTTGGATGTGCTTCATGAATGTAACAATATCACAGCATAGATATTCCTGGGAAGCTATCTCTGTATCATGATTTAGGGCATTACGAATCCTAAGCAAAGTAAGATTATGGCGATAACCCAGGCGATCGCATGTTGGACATTGGTTTCTTTGTTTTTTATGTGGGCATTTGGTACGTTCCCTTGATGAATTCTTCATATCGAGGCATTTGGCACATTGCTTTGTTCGTTGTCCGTTCCTTTTGACCCTGAAATTATCTAGTGGTAAAGTGTGCTTACATTTTGTACATTTTCTGGCCCCCTCCATATTGTTTTTGCTTTGTGAAGGTAGTACCCTACAAAACTTTGGACAGTTTTTAGAAACCCTCGTTATTCAAAAATGCTTACAACATTTCTGAATGGGCAATTAAACCGCAAGTGGGGAGGTATGTATCCCATCGGCATGTACAACTCTTTTGTCGTAAAACGCAGAGAGACCGAGCTTGTTTTGTTCATAAGTAATCATACCCTGGTTGTGCACCCGAAAGCCTACGTTTTTGGCCATGTCTAGACCACCCTTTAGCGCACTCATGTACCTTGACCAAGTCAAGGCATTTTGTCTCTTCGACATGCCCTTACACGTATATGTCATACCCTTTTTGCCTTCCACAAAGTAGCACTTGGCCGTCAGGGCAAACATCCGAAACCCTATGAATTCTGGCTTGAATATCCCTCCCTCACGACTTGAGTACTTATCAGTGACGAGCCAGTTTTTCAAATCCTCATCGTAAGCGTCAAGCAGTTCGGGGCGAACGACATCCTTTAATTCTTCCCCAGATATGGAAAAATAGGCACTATCGGTGTCCATGTAGATGAATTCAAAGTCCCGACGATCCACGTACTTGTCGAGAAAATCGTAATAAAATTCCAACATACGAAGTTTGGCAAGTTGATATACTGCAATACCACACTGGTAGGCTCTATCAATACTGCACTTGTGTTTGCCCCTTCTAAGCTCGTAAGCATCTCCGATCTCTTCGAGATCTTCAAAGTATGGGCTTCGCAGGGCTGCTTCAACCTCCTTTTCATTGCGTGTGAACGTGGTGTTTGCGTGCCTTGCCAAATCCTCAATCATCTTCCCATAGAAGGAATTGCCCTTCAACTTTGCTGTATCTCCCGCAATACGCTTGTCGGGGTCTTGATCAGCTTGTCGTCGTGCATTGGCAATCTCTTCCGGAAACCATGCGAAGGGCTTACCTCGAGTGTACTTGAGGAACTGGTAAAAAGCAGTCACCTTTAGCCTATGGTCAAGGTACTATTTTAGTAGGGGGGTATACAGTAGGATTTTTTCAGCTTTCAGCAACCCTAGAAGCGTACCTGGAACAAGCTTGCGACCCGTAGTTTTCAAGTACTCGTGCATGTGCTCTTGGATTTGATCGTCAGGTATTTCCTTCACAAAAAATAGTGGAGCCTTTACGCTGAATTTTTCACGCAGATCTTCGGGTACTTCGATATCCACCTGCGCAAACCCAAAGAGTGATCCATCTAGCACACCCCGCGTTAATAGCTCTAAGTTATGTGCCGATGTCGGTGTAGTCACCTTGATCAGCTCTTCCTTCCCACAAGGAAAGTCTTGCATCAGGGTACTCGGATAAAGCATGTTTACATCATACCCTAGAATGGTCTTATACTTGTGGGGTTCCTTGTATACGTGGGATCTGATACCCGTCACGTCCCTCTCGTGGTATCTACAGAATACGATCGCGGGGCCACCTACCATCCCCGTTCGCAAGAGCTCGTAGGCCTCATTCCTTGTACAATCCTAACGCGCATTTCCATGCAGGGTTCAATTTTTTGCATAATAGCGTCCTTCAGAGGTTGGTTCAAATGCTTGTTGAACCGCCATGTTCTGGTCATATTTCCATCTTCCCTTGCCTCCTGTTCGATCTCGTCGTGAAGCGTTGTCCCTCCCGAAATTTGTTCCTTTGCCTTGTTGTAGTAGAAGGCAACGGTATCCCGCACACTCTGTAGTCGAGAGGCAAGAGCGTCGCGAGTTGCCGCCACTGGTGCCGACACGGTGCTATACAGTTTGCTGATTGCGTTCTTGAACCAACTCATTCTCTTTATTATATACATATTTTTAACTGTTCACAAATTTCAAGGACGGTCAAGATGTATGTTGATGATTTACTGCGCATGCGTTGATTGCCAGCGCCTGTTGGGAATTCACCCTACTCCACTTGCGCATGATAGCACTGTTGGTTTTGCGCATGCGTTGATTTTTTGCTGATTATCAGCGGATTTTCGTCGGATTTTTATCGGATTTTTGTCGGATTTTTGTCGGATTTTTGTCGGTTGTCGGATTTTTGTCGGATGAACAGCTGTGACGTCACAAGCGTTTTTGTGTATGTTATTTTTTGTGAGAGTTTGACCGTGTTTTTTGGAAAAGTGTGGGTATACTGACTCCCTATACTAGCTAAAATTCTAAAATTTGGCTGAAAATTGATGTGCTTATTTGAGGTGAAAATTAGTTTTGAGAAGTTTTGAGGAGTTTTGAGAAGTCATGAGAAGCTTTGAGAAGTTTTGAGAAGTCATGGGAACCCTGTTACAAATCAAGTTTTTTAATAGTTTTGTACTAGGTGGTTGTCTATAAACCGATGTGACAACGTGACATATAACCAATGTGACAAGCTTAGAAATAGTGGAATATACACAGCACTTATTATTATCCAACCTCGAACCCAGGACCGTTTAATTTTTAAAAAGCGCTGCACTGTGATTGAAGTTGTTTGTATCTCTATTATTCCCGCATCTATTATTCTATTATTCTATTATTCCCATCCTCGCCTCTCTAGTAAACCCGCTTTTTGGCACGGATTAAAAAAGTAATCCAATAGTCGCGCATGCGTGACTGCTGTAGTTTCTATCTGTATTGTAACTACGTTCTTCAAAAATTCCGACGCGAATATCACAAGCTCTTTTCGATATCCGATTTCATCTCATCTAGTATCTGTTTATCATCCACCAAAAGTAAAGCAATATTCCACGATGTGCAGTCATGTGGAAAATTGTCGTACGGGATGTAAATAAACCTGTTATTTAGCAAGAACATATATGCAAGATCTGTTTTATGCCTATTTTTTAAGAAAGAAGGCAACTAGAATTCATCTGGACTAAACACAACGTTTTCAAAGCGATTTATTTTTTGTTTTCAGAAATAAAAACTGCGTTTGTAGTTGTTTACAAAACTCCCGGCTTAATTGTTTTAAAAAACTTCCAACCAATCAGGTATAAGTAATAAAGTTCAAAACACAAGAAATTAATGCTTGAAAGATTTGAATGATTGAAATCAACATGAAATTGATTACTTCCAAAGGTAGGATAATAATTTATTCTCACCATAATATTTTTGGAGACATTGATGAAACGAATTCAAGCAATGGATGTTCATTTTTCTATTTCCCGCCGTCACAATAACAATAGCCCAAAAAGGTGAGTTTAATTTTTGGGGGTTATTATAATCAATCTCGATTGGTTGGCTAAAACAAGACAGTATTACTACAGATTCACGTAACAAATATTTTTTACACATCTTTCTGATCTTTACAATAAATCTATCTTGATTGTTGATATCTCTATTACATATAAACATAGTCGAGGACGCTTTTTATGTGCGTGACAACAAAAAGAGAGAAAATAAATTTGGGGTAGTCGAGACAAGAAAACAATGTGAAACGAAACTTTGATTTTAGTCTGAAGGTGAGTTACATCTCGGAGAATTAAAATATTGCGGGGGAGTTAAGGGGGCGACTTACTTTCTCTGTTTTAGCAAGGTATGTGTTTAAACCACAACTTAAAAAGATTGCCTTTACAAATAATAATAATAATAAAAAAAAATGAAACAACCTGAATAATAAAAAATCCAACAAAAAATATGTACGTGTCAATTTCCCATACTTAACATATTTACGAAAATAAAATTAAAAACTTTAGTATTAAAAAAATACCACGAAAATTATTATACAAAGTAATAAAATTTAATAAAAAATAATCTAAATTCTGAGTATAACAGAAGAATCTTAATTTCTTTTTGATTCTCCCGATTTATTTATACCTTGCGGGAGAAATTCAAAATGGAACTTTTTATGTTGAGGTACAGCGATAAATTATCACTGCAGTTGGCCAAAATAAAAATGTGAAAACTTTTGATTATATCTTGCCTTGATTTTCTAAAATTTAGGTCAAGTTTTTTCTCTTCACTCGTTCTCACCACCTGAAGGTGCTGTTAAACTATACAAATTAAATTTTTGCAAAGTCACATTTTTAAAAATATTTTTTAACTATACTGTTGTGCCTCGATTATTAAATTTTTAAAAGCTTTTATAGGACCCTTTTACCTACCTTAGAAAATAACTTTCGGTCCCGTCAGACTTATACTTCTGATATTTTTTATTATTTGAAGAGGACGAATGTAAAGCTTAGGATAAAAAATAATCTTGAACTTTTCTTTAAATGAGAAATGTCCTGAAAATATTTTATACTTTTAAGTTCAATAAATTTGTTATTACACGAAAGTTGTTGACAATTTAATAACAAGATTTTTACTTTGTGAACAATTAAAATACAAAATGTAGTTGAAAAATGTTTCTTCAGTGTGTTTTCGTTCACATCTTATTCCTGCTTAAAATTCAACCACTTGTGCTTTTACGAATTCCAGAATTTTTCAACATTTTGGCTAGTCACTTGAAATTTAATTTAAAAAAAATCGGGGTACACCTGTATAGTATATAACCTAGTTTCTTTACAAAAATATTTTTACGGGTTTGACGCACAATACTAAATTACACATCACATCAATGAAATTTCACCGGGGAGAGTTTGACCACGTAAGAATGGTCATTTCCTTACTGACAATGCGTTTCTTGCGATCCACGTTACGTATCCAAAAATCCAAACATTTCCGACCGCAACTCAATACTAACTTTTTGTCGTTTTCGTCGCGATTTCGATTGGTAATCATTCGAAGCGGTATAATGGTATCGATAAGTTCCTCGTAACAGCGTAACGATAATCGCGGGACCATCGTAACAGCGTCGCAGATTATTAAACAGCCGAAAGAAGTACCGATATACATGTTGTGTTCAACCACGACCAAAGACGAAATTTGTGCATCATATGCTATGGAGAGGAAAATATTTTTAGTTGCTGATAAAAACTTGATAGAAAACAAAACAAGTTTCGAGCGTAATAAGTAGCGCAGAGAAAAGTAAAAATGTAACAAAGTAGAAACTGGAAGGATAAAGGCCATTAACTCTCCAGGTTTTCGAAATATAGAATTTCAGTTTTTCGACTTTAAAATGACGCTTGACAGTTGGGTGGCAAATTACTGTAATAAAGCGAAACGCCATTTTTCATTTTTTTTATTTCTATTAATGTCAGATAGAGATCTAGAAAGGTGTGGCAATTAAATTGAATTTTTATCGGGTCTGGGGTCTGCTTGAGACAACAATGAAGAACATTAATCCAGAAAAGGACGCGATGGAAATATTTCTGGCTGAAATTCCAAAAATATCTTATCGGGGAAACATTCGTCAAGTAAAAAAATTAAAAAATGGCAAATTTCTGTGAAGTGACACGAAATATCTTTCTAGGCTGAATAAGAGAGTTGCATCGTGGACACAATTCCTGGCAGAGAGTAGGATTCGAACATTTGCCAGCACAGCGAACCTTAAACGGATCCACTACGCCACAAGCAATAATATGTTAACGATGTATGCAAGGTTTCCCATTTCGCGTCCCTGTCGGCTTTGCCAACTGAAAAATAGTTATGTCATATATTTTAACATTTATTTTCAATCAAATTATGTTTAATTTTTTTAAATATGGTTTCGATCATGTTGATAGCTTGGCTAGAGATAGGAACCTGATGACTGAAATTTACTATCAATTTTTGTCCGAGATATGAAATGACATTTCAATGAGAAGGTCTAGTAACCTTGTCATGGCAAAAGAAATAACTTTAAAGTGACTTTCCACCGTATAAGGACATGTATTCTCATCAGTTGGGATTACCATAGAGATATAGGATTACAAGCTATTTTACATCATCCTATGAGCTGTGTTTTACGAGGAACCACAGTTGACGCAGTGAAGGTGCTTTTATATTTTTTCATCCACATTAAAAACAATATGACTCACCCTTCAGAGACTTTGTTTTCTTGGATAATTTAGCTGAGTTTACTAAAAACGAAAACAAAAACGTATGCACAGATAGGCTAGTACTAATTAAAATCGGTGCGTGAAAAATATAAGAAGTAAAAAAGAACGAGCAAAAAGTGTTGAAAGCAAGTATGTTTATATATTATTTTTTTAAATAATGGCAACACTGGTAAAGAACACTGGTAAAGATAAAAAAATCCATAGCAGGAGTCTGTAATAGGTGCAAATTATATACAATGCAATCCAAAGAAATTAAAAAACAGGCAACACACAAGTGTCATAAGCACATCTAATACAGATTTTTATATGAAAACATCTCATAAGCAACTCGAGGTTTTTTGAAAAAAAAAAGCAACTTCTAAGCAACGCTTTAAGTGAGTAGATACAAAAAAGAAAAAAAAAAGCACTAGAATGATAAGAACAGTTTCCAAAACTTCCATGTTCTAAAATTAATGTGGAATTCATATAAAGACAAAGTTTGGTCTCGATTAGCGCTGGTGAGTGAGATTGGTCGTCTCAAGTAGATAGTCAACAAGCAACATTTGAGCCGGTAAAAAACATAAAATAACATGTGTGGGTTTTTGTGACAAGTCAATAATTGATACGGACATGTAGCAAAAGAAAGTCACAAAAATATACCAACTTACAATCTCTCCAGGGAGAATGCTTGCTCGCATCAAAAGCATCTTCGATAACTCTTTTATCGATATTCCATCTTAAAACTTGTGTGCCAGGATATACGACGATCCAAATATAATGCGACATGCTTTCAATGAAGTCTGTTCTTTTATCTTGTGAGAAAGACTCAAAAGTCCGCACGGTCTCCATAAAGTTCACGTTGAGATCTTTCAGCGCTGGGTTAGTGAGATCGCTACCTTTCACTGGCAACATCTTCATTTTCTTCAACGAATTCAAATCCAATATTGTGATGCAACCTTTTTCCTGGCCACACCAAAGCTCGTAAGTTACTTCCGTAGATTGAGAGGGAACATAGGAGTCCTCTTCTTCTTCGTCTGTTTCGCGGGTGGCAACCGCGATCGCGCCCCCGGCGTCTTTATATGTCATCACTTCTTGACTGTAGCGTCTTGTGGCGTGACTAGCGACAGCAGCAAAGCAGTGTATCTTCGTATTGCCGGTATACTCTTTACTTGGAAATAACTCACGTATAACTTGGCCCTGAGTGGCTGTTTGAAAGAAGTTGGGTACCTCGTGTTGTGGAACAAGTTTAGTATAAGAGCTTACACTGTCTTGGTACGAGTACACGCATCCATCGGAACGGGTTATCAGAACGCAGTGACATACTGGAGAGTGAAGCATTCGTAGAATGTGTCGATGGCACAACAAACGTCCAAGTGCTAAGGGCTTGTAAGTGAGCGAACAAAATACAAGAATGTTTCCAGACTCTGTACCTAGCCAGATTGTGCTTCCTACAGAACATACCATAAGCACGCGGTCGGTTAGCTTGATGTTCTAAAAATATAAAGTTGAGTTATATCTTGATCAGCATTCATATAAAAAGACACATCATAAGGGTTTAGTGTACTGGATAGCGGTATACTCACAGTGACGTGTGAATATCTGCTATCATGGTAAGAAAACACTGTTATCACTCCTTCTTTGCGAGCAGAGATGGAATCGCCGAAACCACTGTAACCGCAAAACCACAAATGCGAACCGATCATTACGCGACTGTCGACCACGTTTTGCTTGCATTGACCTTGGTTGGTGGTAGCCACGCACTGCAGGTTAAACTCTTCTCCTAAACCTTGAAAATAAATTTGTTTTTCGCAGTTGAAAAGCAGTATCTGTAATATCTGCCTTTCAGCTTTCATTTAAATAAACTGTTTGGACCTTATATTTTCCTGAAGTTTCAACCATAGTCGCTTGAGTTAAAACCAAAATATGTGTGGTTTCTACCGACAACTTTTACAGGCAATACTTCTTGTTTCCTGCCAATTGCTAACCCTGTTGCAATCAGTGCATTGGCGTTGATCTAATAGTCTAACAGCTACTACAAAATCCTTAAAAGTGCCTTAAAAGCCACAGAGAGAAACAAGAAATAAAATTTACAACAGACCTAAGATATCCAATAACTTCGGAAATTCCTGCAGTGACGTCAAACCGTTGATTTCCGCCATGGAAGGTCGATCGTCGGGATTTTGTGCCCAGCAACGGTACATCAGCGAGATCATCAAAACAGGAAAACGCCTTTCCTAAGAGGTATAAATATTATATCTTTAATGGCTAAAACTATAGTTCACATTTTTATGACGTATTAGATTTGATCGAGAAAAATAAAAATTTTAACAAAGATTTTAGTGCCTGAGGGCTTGTCCGAAGTGGATTTAAATGATAAAACGAAGTAGTAAAGAGAAGATCAAACTTTTTATTGTCACTCTGTAATAATATATCACTCTGTAGTAAAATTCTATTGGTTACAATTTTGGAAATTTCTGCAAAAAATGTAAGCAAGTAAGCTGACTAAACAACATACCTTGTATGTCAACCGAGGTCTTTTACCATCCAGCATGTATTGAAGCGCTAAACTCGCTTTGTTGTTCGCCACATCACTATAGGGCTGTTTCAGAGCGATTAACTCAAATATTAGCGAACCGAACGAGAAGCAGTCAACCTTAACGAAAGAAAAAATCGTTTATGTGGACTAAATGTTAATTGTTGATTTTAGTGACTTACATAAAAACCATTTAGTGCGGTGGAAATGTTCATTGACGCCTTAAATTCTAAATTTCAAAATCCGTACGATTCGTGGCACGTTTAAGCAACCCTGCCTATTTTCTACTCACGTCTGTTTCCCAATCCCAATATTCTCCCAATATTATAAAACCAAGTTGAAAATACATCATTTGCAATTAAACAGTAAAAATTATTTGATACAACATGATTTAAATTTTTGTATTCTCAGTAATTATTAGAGGTATGGCTTTACCCTTCTGAATTCTACCTTCCAAGCCTATAACTTGACAGGTGACGCCGGTTACAAGTACTTAATGTCTTTCGAGGTCTGTGCCTTGGTTGCGATTGGAAGAAAAAATTTGGAGATTTTATTTTTGAGTTCTCATACTCTTATGTTGCAACAAACTATTCTTTTGTATATACTGGTTTAGGACAGTGAAGATTGATTCTTCTGCTTAGCTTGAAGAAACGTGAAGCGGGATTTTATTTAACGAAAAGAAGGAGAGAACGATAGGTAAAACGAGCAAGCTGGAATATTTAAGTACAAGATTTACATGCAGCAAAGTAGCTTCCTGACCCACATACCTTCACGGTGTAACTTTCTTTGCCAATGTACCTGATAATTTCAGGTGCCATGAAACCAGGTGTACCTTGGTAACCTTTGATACCGCCTAACGACACGGATCGACTGATCCCATAGTCGGTCAGTTTCAGCCAAACTTTATAATGCTCCGGTTCAGTGACGGCCGGCTGAGGAAAAGACCAAACCAACACGTTCTCGCATTTTAAATCACGGTATATAATGTGATGACGATGTAGGTATTTTAAAGCTTCGCTGATCTAAGAAAAATTTTTTTTGGAATTTTATTTAAACTAAAAGCTAACGACAACTTTAGGTCAATCTATACAAGATTTAGACAAACCTAAAATAGTGTGTTAAATTTTGTCATAATTTAAGAAACCAAAATTCCAAGAAAAACAAGCGAACAAAAAGTTCTGTTGACGCAGAAAGTTTCCTTCGTTTTTTAAAAGTTTCCTTTCAGATTATATAGGCTTCCTACTCGTTTTGCAACTGGGAGGGTTTTAGCTGTTTTTTAGGATATCTTTTTAATTATCGACAAAACCAAATACAAAAATTTAGGAGATTTTAGGAGAATTTGAATTAGGGAAAGTGTAACTTAGAACCACAAAAATCATGAATGTTAAGGGAATTGAACAAGAAAGAAAAATTGGATAAGACGGATTTCATTTTCACATTAACTGATACAGCAACAAGAATACTTATACTCCACACAAAAAAAATCCATTATAAAAATTGAGTTGAACAAATGAAGTTTCCCTAAAAAATTAGGAGTTTTTAAGGGGTTTTCACAAAAAATCAGGAAATTTTAGGATTTCTTAGCACTAGTTAGGAGAATTTTATTTTTTTAGCTTGAAGAAGAAAACAAAAATACCTTTAAAACAGAAAGGCAAAAGAGGGAAAAGCTTTCAATAGTGATAATTATCCTTGTTTCGCTTTCCTACCTGTTGCAGGCTTTTCTGGATGACGTAAACATTCAACTTCTTTCCAACATTTCGATACTCTATGTAACACCGATCTAACGCCCCTCCTGGCGCAAGTTCAAGCAACATGGCAAATGGTGACGATGACACGCCAAGGAAGCTAATGATATTTGAATGATTCACTGGAACCAAGATGGCGAGCTCCTGACGGACACTCCTAAAGAAAACAAGGAGAAAACAATACAACTCACGGTTGACCGCTGAAGCCAAATATTGCATGAACTTTTTTGTACATGTGCAGTTGGAGTAGTAGTAGTACAAACACAGACAAAACTGCATTGTGGGAAACGTAAAAAAAAAGTTACTCTGCATAGTTTCATCTTAGTCCAGAGGTGCAATCTTGGGTCTGTGAATTAGGTTGTATCTTAGTTTAAAGTACAAACAAAGTTTCTATACGTTACAAACACATTCAAATTTTAACAGGTTGGTGTCTAGGCTATAAAGGTATTCACACACAAGAAAACCGTTAAAGTTTAACAACACATACTTATACGTATCATAAGAAAACATCGTAGCCATAGCTTGTTTATTCTTTGCTTTCTCAGAATTGAAAGGAATCTTCATAGCCGCCGGTACCCAGTCCTCTCCAACTAAAATATCTGACTTGAACACGTCACCATAAGCACCTGCAGCTAGAAATTTCCCAATCTTTATACGATCAGGTGTAACAAGCAAATTCCCATCCAAATCGAGGTAGCACTATGAAGGTAATAAAACAAGAATTAGAAAAAAGAGATTTTCTAAATGTATCGCCACAACGTCCACTGTTAACTGGTTAGACAAGGCAAAGCAAATTTATTCAAGTTTCCATAGATTGGAAAACGATACCTAATTAGATGAAATATTTTTCACCTAAGAATCCCAATTTCTGAGATGTTCGGCGAAAACATATTCACATTTTAGTTAATAAGGCATCTTGAATTTTCTGTCCGAGAATGCCCACCCAGTGGTAGATTTAATTGACAACGCACTCTACGGTCACATACACAAAGACGATAACAACTACAAACTTGCAACTGCCTATATTTGATTGGTCTAAATAGTACAGACCAAAATCGATTTTCTCCTTTTTGCAAATAAACTTTTAATTTTAACATCATGTTTTTTTTAATTCATTTTGTAAGTCGTAAGGTAATAGACGTTTATTTGACAAAGGTGAAATACAAAGTTGGGTGGGTATATTCGAGAAGGGATGCATTATATCAGTATCCAAATAAAAGGATTACATCAAAAGTTCTTACCAAATCTGGAAAAATATCTTTAAATTGGACTTTATAATGGAAAGGACACAACAGCGGTTTGTTCTCTCGCAGCAACTTTGAACCTTCCTCTAACTCAAACGCTACAATACATCCTTTAGCTTGGATTCGTAACTCTTCTAGAAGTTGATACTGTTCCTCGTGAAAATACTCCTCCTCGGAAATATTCTCGAAAACATCGTCATCATCAGCCTCATTGTCGTTACCGTCTTTCGCGGCGCCATCGTCAAACGACTGATCGATACTTTCGTTTAAGCTACGATGAGCTGTTTCATCTGGCGTATACACGTTTCTTTCTCCCTCGGTCTCCAATACAACATGACCACGCAAACCCTCTTCTAAGTCGCCCTTCTGCTTGCTAGCATTGTTGTTCGTTTTTGCATTGTCTTTCTCGATCACACTGCGTAAACATTTATCGCAGAACGAGACCCTGCAGATTCCTTTGTGCCCATGGATATCTGTGTACTGGTCGATCTTCGGGTACCATTCAGAAAAGAGATTATCAATGTGCTCCACAGTAATGTTCAATAGTTGCGTGGCAGCTTGTGAAGAATATTCGCACACACCTACAACTCGAAAGCCAACCAAGTTTTCGCCTTCTTCACCGTCTAGAAGGATAAATAAATGTTTTGGCAGAGTAGTCAATGTACGGCTTATTAGAAAATATCCTCCCATTTTACTTTTCAAATTTTACAAAAAATGAGAAATAAGCGAACATAAAAGCTGGTAAAAACAAAAGACAGTTTACTACAAAAGATTTCACAAGGGGGGTGGGTGTGCAGCTGGGGTGGGTGCAAAGGTGGGTGGGCGGTAAAATATGCTATATGAAAAGAGAAAGATTCTTTTATCGTATTGGCTTAACTCAAGGCTGGAGTTTGATTAAAAATATCAAGGCCTCTTTAGTGTTAAACATTTTTTTTAACTGTTTCTTACCTTTTAAATTAAAAGTTTTCTACTGACATAGATAGATAGTCAGTTTGTCGATGCTTACAGTAATCTGTGGGTTTTTTTTTATAAAAAACGCACTCAGCCTTAATATTCATTTTAAGAGATTTAAGTGGTGCATTCGAGGGAAGGTGGAGTCACACGAGTTAGACATTTTCAAATTTTGAAAGAAAGAAAGCAATGCATATAGTTGTGATGTTTGTCATCCAATCACTTTTACATGACCTTGAAATCTGGGTGTTTATAAGAGGGTGTCTTATAGGTGGAATTAGATATAAGGTAAGTGATTCATAACTCGAATGTCCAAGAACGCTCCAGTCCCTTGTGTCTTTTTGATAACTTAAAAAAGTCAAGTTATAAAATTTATTTTATTAGATTTAGAATGACTGAAGGAGTTTAAGGAGTTTAAGGCGTTTTAGTTATCTAGTGTATCCTACATACGAAAATAAACGCAATAAATAAATAAAAAAAATACGAAAAACGAACGTCTTACCTTTAGCTGGCGGGCGATACTGTATAAATTTCTCGATCGAAAGTGTTAAACTCGGAGCTAGAATCTCGACAGCTGTTTTTTGAGAGTCACTTGTTTGATTTTTGACGAAAACACCTTTCTTAGGGCCTTTAAAAAAATAGAAACAAATTAGAAAACGATCGTTTTTTCCATTCATTTCAGTTTTTTCTTCAAAATATATTGGGCTCTTGTTTTGTTAAAAACGTTTCTGACTGTATTATACAAAATTTATAAGATTTACACTTGCTGTTTCTACATTTTGTATGTATAGACTTAAGCTCTATTTGCTTGCATTTTCAGCCTGGCCAGTTGCTTAGTTTAAGTCAAATCGCAGCCTTAGCCCTTATTAAGTGGGTTGCGTATAAAAAGAAAGGTGCATACCAAAAGCTTAAATAAAAATCATAAAATTAGATATTTCTGACTTACCAAAGATGTTACAGACATTCATAAAGATCCAAGATTTTTAGGTTTGCTTATCAATCCAATAGAACAGGACCTACCTTTATAACCATAAAATGGCTTTCCCTGTTCCAATTGACAAACGCGAAGTAATTTCGCCCCAAAGCATGATAATTCGATTCCTGTTTTCCAACAAGCCCACTCTGGGGGAGCTGCTCTCATGAGAGTTTCTGCATCAACACGTGCTTGCTCACTTTCTGCATGTCCTGATCCCTGAATTGCGTAACAGGATGATACGATCTTACAAATTCTATCGTCTGCTATTAGCCTAGAATACAAAATTCATAACTTAGAGAGTAAAATTAAAAAATCTAACCTTGGTTTACCTGATTTAGTAGCAGCACAAACCTATCCTACCTGGTTAATAAACGAGCCCAAAATCCACTAGGTATATAAGACATTAAGTACTGTCTTCGATGTACACGATTATGCAAATAAGCATGGATGTTCATCGCCCTTCTCAATTCTGGAGATTCGTGATCGGCCACCACTGGGCATTCTTTCTGCCTGTCTGGTAATAATGAAGGAATCAGCAGGAACTTGTCCGATATCTTGATGGCAACTTCGAATTTGCTCATTAATTCGATGTACTTCATTACGAGAGAAGATGGAAATCTTTTTTGCCCTTTGAAGATCTGACTTTGCAAATCTGAAATCTTCAGTACACCTGGATGTATTAAAAAAAACATTTTCCTCTAAATAAAGGCTCTAAATAACCTGCATGATTAAAAACATTATTTTATATTTCAATTTTTAATTTTTGATTTTTTTTCTTTAAGCTTTCCTGATAAATTTCTGGAAAAGGGAAAAATTTTGAACAGCCCTAGCATATTGGTATATGTATTATATCAGATATAAGTACTTTATGAATGTTCATTAGTTCACAGGGCTGTTGTTGTTGTTGTTTTGTCAAAAAGGCTTCCTAATCAATTCACTGTTACCTATATAAAACATTCTGTTTAGCCATAACCTACTTTGATAACTTTGTCATGCTCTATGATTTCGTTAAACATTTTAAGAATAAATAAATTTATTGAGGAAGAAGATGACTTGGTATAAGTCATCTTCTTCCTCAATAAATTTATAAAATCAGTGAACTTCTATTGGGTAATTTTTTCCAGAGTTAAAGTAACTAGAGGGGACAAAAAATTTCTTGCACATTGAAAAAATGATGGCAAGTAGCTCACCATTTTTGATACATGGATTCACACTTCTCACTGTAACAACATGTGCCAACAAATCGCACAACCACTGAGGATCGACAAAATACAAGTTACACAACGATGGATCGTCGTAATGCAGCAAAGTACCTAAAGACATTGTAATAAAAATAAAAATAAAGTTGTTTTAAGTCAGATTTCAGTTTTAACAATTGGATGCCCCTGCATTGCCGCGTTGTAAAACACAACAAAAACATGCGTCTTACAAATGCTTGTTTTGTTGTGACGGATGGACATTTTGTTTCTTGATTTTTCACAGTGAAAGAGTATAATTTTAACACAACAAGGCTATTATTATTGCGCCAGGGATTTATGATAATTCCAGCCTGGGTTAAGTAATTAATTAGAGTTAAAGTGACAGTAAACGGGTATATCTATTTTTTCGTGACGGATGGACAAAACATCTAAATGATGATAGAAGTGTTTTAAGAATAACTGCAATTTTTTTATTCGGAGTTTCCTTTAAACGGTGTTACTGAGAGATAGTGAAATGATAAATTTAAAGGATAGACTCAAATCTTTAGTTACGAAAACTTTTATCATAAAACTTTGTGACGAATGGACAAGACCTGTCTAATTTTCTTTAAATTGACTGGCAAAAATAAATACAGAAGTCAATGTTACTTTTTAAAGTTTGGATTTAAACTGGAGAATCCAAAACAACTCAAATTTTTGGCATATAATAAGTGGATTCCTCTAAAAGTTCATTTTCTTGTGTGTCCATCCGTCACATTGATACGAAGCTATTGAGGTACTTTTCGATAGAAAAATATGCTATTTAATAATGTTAAAGTTGAAATTTGGATTTTTTTGTAAAATATAAGGATTAACCTTATAAAAAAATTAGTTTCAACTAAAAATTCAAAACTTTATTTTTCCATGTCAATGTTAACATATTTCGTAATAGCCTCTTAAGTAAGGGTGGCCATGGAAAAAGACAGCAACATGATTAGTTCTTTAGTTAGAAACAACTTATGAATCGTGTATACTAAATGTCAATTCATTTACCACGTCCCTTCCTAATTCCTTGAAATCACCAGTACTTTCTCATGTGCTCTTATGAAGGGCATGTAGAACAGATCAGGTCAAAATACTATTACTCAAAAATCTATGTTTACACTGAATATTAACACGTTATTGAATTCCCTCCACCAATTTTAAGATTATCGTTAGGCATACATTTTTTCGATCTGTGAGTCATTTGTTAGTATTTTGACAATGCACTCTAATTACACTGGTGTTTTTGTACTTAAAATGCGATCCTTAATTATACACTGACCTTGTTGGTCCTGTTTTTATTACTTCGATAACAAAATGCTTACCAAAATCATGTAAAAACTGCACGGCTTGGTCAAGTTCTTCATCTCCATTTCGCAATTTAGCACCTTGTGCTTTAAGCTGATTAAACACTTGTTTACTAAAAATTGAGAGTATAGGTTAAAGTACATTACCATATCACAAAAACTATATATTATTAGTCGCTGGCCTGTGGAAAATTCCACAAGGATCGCACGTTGTACATATTTTTTACATCGCTATTTTGTGCATTCTTTCCTGCCTGTTAACACAAAGTAATTAAATCTATTTAGACGAGAGTTACAAAATTACTAACTCCTGGATTTTAAGGCAGACAAGCAGACAGAAACAGAATAAAAGTTGTTACCGAAATTCGCTGTCCTCCAATACCGGCATGTCGTTTTTTAAATTTTCTGAAATTGCTGTTATTGCTTTCTCCACTGCTATATAAGATGCTGGGATTGGCTTTTGCAGTAGTGACATACTCCCTAATGGATAAGAAATTTTAGTTTTATTCCTAAGCAATCCTGTTATAAAATGCATTATCTCACTTTAGGGACATACCATTATTGAAAACATTCGTTAATCTCACATGCACTAAATGGTTAAAACGAACTTTGTAGGTAACATAAAAACATTATGAAAGTTAAAGGTTTTAAATAATAACTAGCCCAGGTTGAATTTAGAGCGAATTAGTACAGTGGTGTCACAAAAAGGGATATAAAGAATTCAGCAAACAGCACCCATTTCATGTTAGGCCAACAAGCTAAGGTCAAACAATTTCCAGAAGATAATGTTTTATAATCCATACCATGTTTGCCATCTGCTTTTAAATTCATAACCGTGTCATAGATTAAATCGCGCAGTCTTGGAATGTTGGTGCTATTTTTACAGCTGACTTCAATTACATCAACAACATTTGGTAAACCCTTTTCAATAAGATCTACAATTGCACCTCCATATTTTGTTGACATGAAGCGCTTTTTGATTTCATTTTGCATCTCTTCCACATAACCCCTTCTACTGCGTTCCACATCGTCTAGGAATGTCCCAATAATAATTACGGTGGAATTTGGTGCACGAGCCTAAAAAGAGTTAATCAAATAAAAACAATTTTATTTGGGATAATTTTAGGCGATGTAAAAAAAACATGTCTAGCATATAGCTTTTTTATAAGCAAAGTGTATTTTTTCTTCTTTTCAACGTCATCTGGATGCTTATTATTGCTTTTCTTACATGTAACTTCATTTTTATTAATTCCTTTTTAAAATTTCTCTCCTGGTGTCTTGAATTAGATTTTATGTTCTATAAATATTCATTTTGATTTTGTTCAGCGTGAAAATATGCTTATAACGTGCTTAGAATTTAAGGAATGTCAGGCTACATAATGCTTAAAAATTTAACTTAAATAAAAAAGGATGTAAACGAGACAGAACTTATAAACCCTTTTTTTTTCTTAACTGTTGTCTACTGTAGCTGCAAATTTGCAAAAGAATAAACACTTCATTAAACATAAGTCATGATGGTTTAAAGGGAACCCGACATGCAGATCCCAAGTTATGGGGTCATCAGCAAAAAATTATGAGGTCTGGGACGAGCAAACGAGTATCATTTTGGCAAAAAAATTTATGTTAATCAATTCACATTTATAATATCTATGCATTGATAAAGTTTGAATGCACATCCCTTAACAGGTCTAAAATTACTGATGACAGAAAATGTCAAAATTTGCTATTACTTAAATATGACATCATAATTTATGCAACATAATTAAATCTGAAATTCTTTAAATGTGAATATCTTGAGAACGAAAATGGCTTTTTAAAAAAATTTTAAGCTCTACAATATAAGTCCAATATAAATCATTTTATACCTTGGGTTCCCTTTAACACCATTACAATTCTCTGATAAAAGCTCTCTAAGTTCAGTTAAAATATCTAGTTACAAATTTTTGAGATTTTAGGTAAAGAGTTTAAGAGTAAACTCTTGTTTCAACTGTCTCTCATTTTAACATTTCTGTCCCTGATTCAAAAATGTCCATACAGGGTGTCTAGTGAATTTCGGAAATCAAATTCAGGGTCATTCAGGGTTATTTTGCCAATATTTTGTAATTTTTCAGGGTTTTTTCTTCCTTTTTCAGGGTCCTACAAAGATCAGATCAAAAATCAAGCATTTTGTAAACAGGATGAAGCAATGAAACAGACAGAAAATATCTACAGCTATAGCAAAAAAATATCTACAGCTATAGCAAAATAAAAATAATCGTTTCACCTGAAGATAATTTCTTAGAATCAAAATCTTTAACATAACATGCATACATTAATATTTCATATAATATATATAAAAATCAAAAATTGTTAAACTCAACAAAATTCGAAAAATAGTTGTTTTATGAGGAATCACTTGAAAATGTAGCAATCTGAAAAAGCTTCATGTTAGCATATAAGTGACTGTAAAAGGATATGTTTCCCTTAACCTCAATTCCAGGTTTCAAGAACAGAGCTACATCATGATGTTATAATATTTCCACTGAATATAATAATATATGAATATGATGAATGTAATATTTCCACTGAGTATAAATATAACTTGTAGAACAAAGTTTCTACATGAGGTTTATTACTTTCCTTGAACTTTGTCACATAAAACATTATTGCAAACTGAAAGAGAAATATTTTTTCAGGGTTTTAAGGTTTTTTGGCTAATTTTTATGATATTCAGGGTTTTTAGGGCCACCTAAATAAATTCAGGGCCTTTCAGGGTTTTTAGGGTTTTCAGGGTCTGCTAGACACCCTGCCATAGTGTGCGGAACCACCACCACCAAAAATGCCAAAAGTCAAGTCTCAACAATATTTTAAATTTTTTTTGCAGGAAAAAACAAGTCAAAGATTTCTCTGTACAAAGTACACACCTGAATATTTAGAAGCCATGATTCAAGTTGTTTAATACCTTTAATACCATCTGTTAATTTCCAAAGCACTAAGTATAATGCACGACGGGAGAGAAAACACTGATGAGTTGCATAGTACTCTGTCTAGAACAGAAGTGAAGTTTTAAATTTTACATTTTTTTCCTCATTTTAAACAAAACTGATGCAATAAAGGATAATATAATACAAAATGAAATGTTTACTGTACATGATACTTGACAAACTACCACAAGTAGAAAAAAATATAAATAGAGAGACCCATAATAAGAATATTGCAGTATGGTGTTTTACACCTTATTCTTCATGATAAACTTTAGACTACAAAAAACTGTAGAAAAGGATTTTTAGATAAAACAAAGCTATCTTACTTGGCCAGCAAAATCCCAAGTACTAAACTTAATTATTGGGCTGCCTCTCTGACGTTTGGAATAAGACCAGTCACATACGTCGACACCAACAGTGCTACGATTTCCTTGTGGCTTATTACCAGACACTAAACAAGAAAATTTAGATTTCAGTATTATAATTGTGGACAAGCGTGGCACATTTTTATAAACAGCCTGTTTTATTGTTACTTCTAGTCAGTGTGGGGCCTTACCATACATTCATTTTTAATATTACTTGTTTCTTTGTGAGTTCGCCTCCTTCTTCCAGTAAAACAGCCTGATGTGCATAATTATGTTCATCTTATTTCTTACACCAGCATTTGAAAATTAATGAAAATCACTTCAAACCTTTACCTTTTTCAGTTTGACGTTCACTAAAGTGACCCCTGAACTCGCTTTGCTGGTATGTCCCAGTTCCATCCTTGCGCAATGCATCAAGAAGCGTAGATTTGCCGATACCATGAATACCAACAACCATTAATTTTATGTTGGGGTAACTTTGAGCTCTAAATATTACCAAATTTAGTTTCAAGCATTTTTGAAATGGTGGCAGACATTTGACATGTATGTAAGAGTTAATCAGTACTGTGGACACAAAAATACATGAAAGGATAACTAAGAATTGTCTGCACAGAAATCAGTTATGAGGCAAGAGTAGGAACTAAAATTCAATAAACATGATATGCAGGATTCACAATCCTAGTCACAATTTTAAAAATATTAATAAAAAAACTGTTTTGGGATTAAATCATCTCTATGCAATAGAACAAAACATGCACATAGTTTTTTATTTGATGACATTACTGACTACGTAAACATAATAAGAGGTGTTACGTTTCCTAAATTTTACTGAAAAAACCGGTCTCTGCACACTTTTATCGAAAGAAAGTTTGTATTTTTATTTTGTAAAAATAAATTCCAGCTAAATTAACATCTGTGAATAAAAAAAAAATTTTTTATACACAAACACACAACAATTTAACAACAATTTTTTATGATTCCTTTTTTGTGTGAGAAGTTGAGAAAAATGTCTAAAACACACACAGTATGAGC
This sequence comes from Hydractinia echinata, assembly GCA_030067915.1. Classification (NCBI taxonomy): domain Eukaryota; kingdom Metazoa; phylum Cnidaria; class Hydrozoa; order Anthoathecata; family Hydractiniidae; genus Hydractinia; species Hydractinia echinata. The sequence goes on from JASGCC010000128.1 coordinate 104,354, forward strand.
ATGAATTTGACAATATAGAACCTAACCCTAAATAATTTTAAATGATACATGGAGCCTTCACAGGATTTATACCTATTTTTTCTTCAGAAAAAATTCATTAAAAGTTTATTAAAATAATCTATCCTGAGTCTTGTCTTTAAAACCAGTAGTACTCCCTTTGAGTACAACAAGAAAATGCAGATTTTCCACTTCAAAGCAATTTATAGACTGATTATAGATGATATATATACAACAGTTAAAATAAAGCATAATCAGTAAAAAATTATTTGAACTCTATTTAAAGAGTGATTTGAATTATAGAATTTAAAACATCCCGTAGAATAAAGTCGATTTAAAATTAAATGAAAGAATGTTTCATAATAGCATAAACAAACACAAAAAGGATTCCTTTCTTCAGTTTTCCTTGCCACTCTTTAAAATTCCTACGCCTGTTTAGACATTTTCAATTTGCAAACTCAAATACTGTCTTTCATTACAACATAATAAGTAGTTGCCCCTCTCATGAAGGCAGATCAAAAAAGTAAGAAATGTACATAGTTAGATTCCTTTTTTAAAAAAAATACTTACTTATCATGTAATGACTTAAGATAACCAGTTAAACCTCTAATGTCTCTCCTCCCATCAGCAGTTTGTTTTTCCAACACATTCTTAGGAGGATCTTTCAAGTGTAAACTTTCCATTTTCAGTTCGTACAATTCTGAACATAAACCTAATTCTGACGGTAATGAATCTAAGTTTGAATTATATCCCATATACAACGAACAAAGTTTAGTCAACTTCCCGATGCCTTGCGAAACCTTCAAAAGTTTATTGCGAGTAACATCAAGGGTTTTTAAACCAGGAAACAGAACTGTGACACTACCTTCATGTTTTGCAAGAACTGGTACATTCTCTAAGAGGTTGTTGTTTAAAACTAAACGTGTAAGATCAGGCAGCTGTTTATGTTTACGATGTTGACAATATTTCCGCTTTGACGCTGGATATGACATACGAAGCTGTGTCTGCCTTCTCACCAGAGCATAACACATGCTAAAATCTTCCTCTTTAGATGCACCAAGGTCAAAAACCTTTAATCCGTTTTCACATAAATCTAAGCTAGATAAACGCTCTGGAAGCATAACAACAGAGTTCACTTCAGTTATCTTGTTCTTTTTTAGACATAATTTTGACAAGTTTGGTGCAAGACAACATAATCCATCGGGTATATCGGTTAATTGATTATCTGATACGTCTAATTTATTTAAACCTGATTTTTTAACAAAGTCGACTTCGTCATAATCAGAATCATCAGAATCCCCTCCCCAGGTTGGTCGTTTACTGTAAATTTGTGATATAGTTGTGAAGTCTACTTTTTTACCATCGACATTGTCGTGACTGTTAAATTTAGCTGGCATAGTATTTGCTCTACAAGGAAAAACATAACACAGTAACCCACTCATATTCAAAAATATATAAAAACAAAGATTAAAACAACTACTTACTTTGCCTTGTGGTTTTCTCTCTTTACTACGTGTTTTGTTTTATAATGATCTTTGTTACCATGTAAAAATGCTGGCAAGGATTGGATGTTGTTGTGCTCCAGTATAAGTGTCTTTAGGCTAGGGGAAACCCACATTTCAAACGGCATGTTTTTAATGTAATTCCAGCTGAGATCTATGGTGCGTAATGATGGCATTGTAAAAATATGTTTTGGTACATCAACTATCATATTATGTTGCAGATCCAATTCTTCCAAACTGGGGCAGTTCCAATTTCCAGATAATGTGAAGCTTTGATCATTGTCAGAAATTTCTTTTCCATCTTCGGAACATACTGGTCCTGGTAAGAACTTCAGTTTATTGTCGGAAACGTTCAAAGCTTTTAGGGAGGGCATTTGGAACAGTATGATCGGTAGAGATTCTAAATCATTGTTTGATAAATTGATTGATGTAAATAGCTTCACTCGTAGGGAAGGATCATTTAATAGTTTACTTTTCATTTTTGTGTTACAAGAGATGCCTGCATTTAAAAGCCACTCTTCTTTCACAACAGATAACTTTCGTTTGTACCACTGTATTATAACGGGCTTTAAGTCATAAGACTTTTCACTGGCTGCACACATAATTTGACCTTCCTCATCAGGAAAAACACCTAAACAAAAACACACAACACGAAATACATAACCCTCATAAATCTAGTAAGCAGGTGTTTGATATGGAACATTAAACTTAAAAATTTCATTTTGTGGTGTTAATCAGTGTAAATACTTCCACACAGTAACATGTGATTCCTTTCAATGACGATAACATATTTTCTTTAAAACGATAAATATATATAATGATGGAAAGATTATATAACACATACTTATTGAATAAGTCTTATAGATTTTCATTAGTCTTGTTTTTGTTGATGTTTTTATTTCATTGGAAAAAAATCTTATTTTCAAAACATTGTAGCTGATCAATTTGACAATTCATTATTGTATCATAGCATTTAGACCTTAAAGCTCTGTAGCTCATGATGAATGACAAACCATCATTTTAGTCACCAAATTATATTTTTTTTAATAATTTAATTGAGAATTAAGTTGTTTATATCATGCTGCATTCACTGGCAGAAATAGCAATATTTAAAACACTTAACTAAAGAAACGTATTTGGATAACATACCATTATTCAATAATATCTGCACTATATTATCCTTATTTGCATTTAGTGCTTCTTTACGAGCTTCGTCGCCCTTGTCCACTGCACCGTTGCGTAGCAGCATCATTACCATTCCATTTGACGAATGTCGGCAAGCATAAAGCAATGGTGCACAACTCATTTCTCCATCATCAAATAACTGATTGATATCTGCTCCACTTCTTAATAATAGTTCTGCTATGTCTTCCTTTCCTACCAACAGTGCATGATGGAAGGGTGTCATTTTGTTTGCTACTCGATCAATGATTAAACAGCCAGGTGGACAGCCAGCCATAACTCTATTTAAAATGTAGGTAAAGTAAATAAGATGGACAAAAACTAGGTTTTTAGCATGATAATTTACAGTTACAAACAGCAAATGTGTGTATACACGCAAAATAAAATGGTTGAAGTCACAATTCTACATGCAAATACCCATTTATGATTATAAAGTAAAAAAAGCTTCCACGAAGGCCATTTAAGGCTTGTAACGAGGCAAACTTTTATTTTCACCAAAGTCATTTAAAACTACTGATTTTTAAACACTCAAATATTGTAAACATACTCATCTTACTCCTCATTACTTCGTGACATGTCTTAAACAACCTTAGCAGTACAAATTTACAAGAAAAAACTTATATAACACTAATTAATGCTTTTTTTAAAGTTAATACCACAATTTATGCCAATTGAGATTAAATGAAACTTAAATTAAAAGGTTCTTTTTTGAGTGAATGTCTTATCCCACTTACTTCACAAAAAAAAACACCATAAACACAATAAGGAATCAATATGGGAAATACAATGCTTCATTTAGTGATAAAGGCACATACCTTTCTGTTACGATTGGTGTGCATCTTAATAATAACTTGACTATTTCTACACTGCCATACATAACAGCTAAATGTAGTGGGGTGTAACCAGTCTTCATGCGTTGATTGATATCTACATAATAAATTTCAACTCCTTCCACAGCGAATTCTATTTGTAAACAAAAATAAAATCAACAAGAGCAACAAATGTTGGTTCCATCTCCATGTACATATTAAAAAAAACCTTTGTGAATGAGACTGTGAAAATTGTCTTAAAATGAAAATAAATTTTTGTTAGTCTTGTTTTTGTTTTTTAATTACTAGGGTAAAAAATTATAAATAGTGCAACAACCTATATCTGTTGTTGTAGCTCGTCTTACACGACTTGCTGAGGAGTGTCCTCTTTGACCGAACTCTTGATGTGAAATTTTCCTGTGCACTTCTGCTGTCATATCTGTTTTTCTTAAGGTTAATAAAAACTTTACAATCTCCACTCTGCCTTTCATGACAGCAGCATGCAATGGGTATGTCTCATCGATTGTAACTGGCATTATAAGGTGCTTGGGGAAAACTTGAGCTAATAACATCACAACGTCCAAATGCCCAGCAAATGATGCAGCATATAAGGCAGTTATCCCACTGTCTACATTGGGGCGTCCGTCTGCTTTGTATTCGATCAATAGTTTAACAATTTCGATATGTCCACCAAAGCTAGCCCTACCAGTAAAAAATTAAAATTTATTTATTTATTATTAAGTAATCATTGTCATAACAGTTTATTAAACATTGTATCAGCTTGGTATGCAGCATTAGCCCTACCTATACAATAATGTGTTAGGTCCACGGTAATATCTGTTAACAATGGAATAAGGATCAGCAATACTTTCCAATATTGACTTTGCACACTCGTACTGCCCATCATCAATAACATCATACAACTCTAGGAAATTGCAAAATAATATTACAATAACATATTTCTTATACTTATTCTAAATGTTGGAAAAACATATTGATTTATTGACTTACAAGCATCATATACCAAGAAAAATTAGTAAAAGGTCAAATAGTAATTTTTGAGAGTTAACACCTTTTCTTGTTACGAAAGTGTAAAATAAAGAATCAGAATGACCTTATGCTTAACACTAGCTGCACAAACACCATTTTTAATAATGTAACATGTAACATGTAAGAAACATTATGTCCAGGCATATTTATAGATATTGAAATAATGTTCAATGTTTGTGTATTGAATATTTATTTGGTACCTTCACATTTTGCAGTTTCTGCTTCCTTTTGCCGCTGTTCTAAAAATAATTACACTGTAATAATGTTTCTTTTATATGGGAATAAATCACATGCATATTAGGGTTAAAACGTGTATTGCTATAGTATAGATATTGTTAAGAAATATTCAGAGAAGGTGACGGTTTAAATTTTGTGTTATATTTACTTTTAAATCGTCTAAGGAAAAAATCATTATGCTGCTTCCTCATGTTATTAATCCTGAAACAAATCATCAACTCGTGAAAAGAAATTTGTGCACTAGCTACACTCTTTTATGAGTATTATTAATATCAATTTAGTGACGCTAATATTTACCATGTTACCATGATGCAATGATAAAGTGTTACCATAATATTTTGTGACTCCATGACTACCCTTAATATTACTTTAATCGAAAAATTAACTTAGAAAATTATTACTTTATATTAATTTTAAAAAGATTTACTATTTTGCACTCTCCTTTCAGTGATTCAAATGCTTTTAACCAATTTCTATTTTAGAATTCAAAATACCACATATTCTTTTCTCAGGCTGACATATATATATGGTAATGATTAACAAATTGTTAAATTTGAAACAAATATAAGTAAACTTTTTGCAATGCTTGAAAATTTCACAACCAAATTGTAACTGGTCAAGGTATAGCCTTGTGATTTTAAATAAAAATTAAATTATTTGGAAAATCAATTCGCTGGAAGAAACAACTAATTGTTAATTTTTACCTTAACTTTTTCTTTACACTTTTAAACTTATTAAGGAATATAACTCCAAAGATGCGCAGTGATTGCATGCTTTGAATCATTATCACACAATTGCAAACAAACATAAACAAATCAGAAATTCTACCATGCTCGTTTATCAACTTAGATTTCTTTTTCCGACGAGATATTTTCTTCATCATAAACTAAAATAATCCACTTTAACAGCGATGCAGTTGTGTAAAAAAAAAGAACAACAAAAACAAAGTTTGTTATAATGCATATTTCAGAAACGCAAATATGTATCATGGATGCAGGATATGTAAAGACAAGGTAATTTAAAAGCAACTATTGACCACATATATAAAGAAACATGTTTTAGATATAAAATTCTAATTCAATCCTTGGAATTTAATTGACAATATAACTAAACTAAAACAATAACATAACAGCTAGTTATAAATCGTCATTTACAAGATTGGTCAGACTACTTAAAAGATTATGACATTGACTAGCTTTTCTAATTACAGATTACAGCATCAGATTTTTAGCCACGCTTAAAAAAAGATTCTTAATAGAGAAACTTTAACAAATTAAAAAGGATTACCATAATACCTTGATAAGTTTAGATAAGTTTAAAAGCATAAAGAAACAATGAACATAAAAAATGATTATTTGTTTAGTTTTTTCAGCGAATCAATCTTACAAAAGTCTTTTCAGCGAATCAATTTTACAAAAAAATAATTATATCGCTGGATCACAACAGCCTAATTTAGTATACCTCCTATTTAATAACTAACTTACAAGCTAGAATTTATAGCAAGCAGTCTGCATAATTAACCAACTCTCTTGATTAAGGGTACCCCTCCTTACAATGGTGATATTTTAAGATATTTAAATTTTATTGAATATGTTTTATGAATATGTTTTTATGTTAAATATTACCTTTGACCTTCTTTATGTAATTAGCACATTTGAAGCATTCACTACGGCCTTCTTCTGTGGCAATATCGTAAGCTCTTTTGCCTTTACTGTTTTTCAGGTCTAAGTTCACCTCATATTCAAGCAATGCTGCAAGACAAGCTAAGTGACCCTGCTTAGCAGCATGATGAACAGGAGTCTGGAAAAAAATAATTACTCATTAAACATTTTTATTATGTGGTGAAAGCACATGTGCACATTATTTTTCTATAGACATTGATATAGAGCAAAACGTAACACTGGTCTGGAATACATTATTCTTCCAAGCTCATATTGTACAGTGATTTGATACAAATTCGAAACACTTGGAAAAAACTTGTTAGTTTTTTATTGTGAGATGGACACTTGAATCCAAAACAAAGACACCAATAGTTTACCTAATATTATGGAACAATAAGACTGGTAATAATCACTAAACAGGGTGACAGCCAAAAATCAAGTCCAAATTCAAGGACATTTTTGCAGATGATTTTTTCCATCGTCAAAGATTTGTGTTACTAAAATGTCTAACACAAGGCATGTAGCATGGTTTGGCATTACGCTTGGTGTTTCAAAAGGAGGATAAAGATAAATTTTTACTCTCCTGGTCAGGTTTTCCAAGATAACCGGTCAGCTTGTTAAATGTATTCACAAAGAAAAATACACACAAACACTTAACGCAATGCAAAATACATTGACGATGTTTGTGAATCCAACGGACCCTATATTTTGCCACATACAAAAATGTCCATGTAGGGACTAAAAAGATTTTTAGAATTAAAAGCCTGATTCATATTAAGTGTAACTTTTTGTGCATGCTACAATAGTAATTTCAAAGAAGTGAATAACAGGGCAATTTTTCTATTGTCAAACACAAAGCACCAAATCTAATTAACTAATGTATTTCTTACTGAGCAGTCATCTTCAATACCAGAATTTGCATTTGGATCAGCTAAAAAATAAATTGAACAATATCAATAGCTTTTATAATTCAAGAAACAGATCAATAAAAAGTCACGTTCCGCTCTTTCTTGCCAACAGTTTGTCAGAGAAATGATTTGAATGCTTAAAAAGAAAATTGATAATAAAAAATCCTTCATAATTCATAATTAAGGCATAATGTCTTTTCTATATTGGCCATTATCTCTTCAAATTATAAAAGGTAGCAGCATAAAAGGTTCTTATTACCATACTAGCTGGGTGACCAGGCATTGAACACCAGGTGGTGCACTTAAGTGCAGGTGAACGTACTCCACATGTAAGTGAAGTACTTTAGTGCAGGTAGATTTTTACAATGCACAATTATTATTCAAAGAAAAAACCTTTCTGCAACACTGGTGCAAATAAAAACACAGGATACAGCTGTTGACGACAGACATATTTTCACAAGTCTTTGCCCAGGACAGTGGCCAGAAAAAACCCTGTTTACACGAACCTATACTTTCTTAAAGCTATGGACGTCAAAAAAGCATATTTTTTTACATGGTTAAGTTTGTCCATAGAATACATATATATACATTGTTCATTTCTCCATCCAATTTAAAAAAACAGCAAAAAACGTATATTATACGTTACGCATATATGTGTTTTCTGGTCTGTTGGTTACACGTCGAATATGCAAGGCATATTTGACATGTAACAAAGGTATATACACGTGCTTATCCTGTGAATGCTTTGCTTTCTAAAGACTTATCAAAATATAAATATAGCGTGCTGTATATAGAAATTATATTCACAAGAATAGTTTTTGTAAAGATATACTGCTAAAGAAGCAGCTGACAGGCTAATGAAAGATGATGGTGAAATTGACTCCAGTGATTTATTTGATGAAGAATCTAGCTTTGATGCTGAAGTCAATTCAGAATCAGAAATGGAGAGTGATAGTATGTAAATGTGATAGTTCTTATTCTGGTCAACAAATCTTGATCAACCAGCCGGTAAAACGCAACAGATTTTTAAGAGAACGTGCAACAAAACATGCTAAAACAAGAGGAGGTAGATGTATATCTCTGCACCCACCTGTAAAAGAACTGTTAGAATCCCCTATAAAAACAGAATAAAGGCTCGAACCTAAAACGTATTATACTGCATTTTCTGACGCAGTGATGACAGTTTGCTAGAGATGTGAATGTTGAAAGTATAAAAGATGTAAAAGTTGTAGAAGAAATAAACAAATTTCAAAACATTGACAAAGCCTATCTACTACTGACGTATGGTCAAATAAATTACCAGTAGTAACAACATTTCCATTCACACAAAAAGTGGGAAAGAATGGTAATATTTCTGAAGGTGGTAATCAAATATTTTCTTGGAACTTTTGATGACAGAAGAATTGCTTTAAACTATCATTAGTAGACTCACACTGGCCATTACAATGACACAGCATTTTAAATTCCTGAAGGGAAGTGACTGTGAAAAAGATGAAAAAATTTGTTGGATTAATTTTACCATTGTATCTATGCCATCATATCATATCACTTTTACTCGTTGAATTCCCATATTTACAAATATGAATTATTCAAGTCTGTTAAGTCAAGGGAACGGTTTAAATTTTTTATAATTTGTTGAAAAATGGAATTATCCAGCTGACCGATAAGCTAAGATAAGATAAGACAATTACCTGAACAATACCAACCAATTTTTACTCCTTTAAAGAAGCTATCTTAAGATAAATCCATGATGCTGGAGGGGCAGGGCCACGCAAAACAGACAATCAATTTTTTTTGACCTTGCTAGGTTGTGGTTACTGCTTGTTCCTTTTGTTAATATCTTTAGTTTCCCTCATTTTCAAGAGGCATTTTCAATGAGCACCGCTTTTAACATTTCGTTACAGAAATATTTTTAAGACAAGTCTTACCTCCTCTTTGAAGTAATATTTTAACACATTTTACACTTCCATGTGATGCTGCCGTGTGGAGGGGTGTACGTCCTTGATTATCTCGGCTATTCACTGAGCCACTTCCACCAGCATTGAGTAAATCATTAAGTAAAGATTCTTGATCGTAAATTGCAGCCCCGTGTAACAACTCTCCTTCATAATTGAATATTAAACCAATGTCTGCATTTGTGCGTGGCATCTATAAAAAAAATTATGTTTATGTACAAAATTAAAATAAATATAAAGCAACGTTGCTCTGGTTAAAATTTGCGAACTTTACACTTTGTACTATGGTATTCTTACTCAGAATCATAACTAAGCTTCCAAGAACCTACTTGTATTTTACTTGTAAATACAAAAGCCAACATGTATAAAGCGTAACAAAAAATTGTAAACAAATACTTGCTTCTGTAAACAAAAACACATTGTACAGAAATTTTTAAAGTAAATATATGTGTTACTATAGGAATTTTATATAAGTATTAATACCACATGAATTAACAAATGTGTCCAAGGAGTATCGTCTGTGTCCATGGCCTTATTTTATGTAAGGTTTTTAACATAAATTCATACAATTTTAAAATTCATGGAATTATACTTCAAACAGTTTGTTTTCCAACCACAAATCAAACCTTCTCCCAACATTTTAACAAATGCTTTGTGCCTCACTGTATAGTGTGTCTCACCAAAAAGACATATTTGCCACAAGCTGATAACACAATTAGTATTAATTTAATGTTTTGTTTTAACCAAAATAAACAACAACAAATAAAAAATAAATAAATAAATAAACTTTTAACAGCAAAATACAGCTGGGTAAGGGTAGTGATAAGAAACAATATTCTCAAACCTGTTTTCTTTTTAAATTTTTTTTTAAAAAATAACCAAGTTTTCTCTTTGATATTTGTCTATACATCAAAGCAAGGAGAATTTATTTGTTTTCAAAATTGTTTAAATAACACCCACAATTAAAGGATATGAAGTTGATGAATCAGAATTTTTACAGCTCATTATAAAAAACTAAGAATAGCTGAACAGGTGTTCCCAAAAGAAAATGAGTAATTTTCTCTTATCATGATTAATTCTGTTTGATAACAAACAAGAAACATTTATTAGAAAGTCTAGGTGATCAGGTAATAGAAAGAAATTATGACAAATGGAAACCAGCTTTAAAAAAAAATAACAAAATAATTATTATAGTAGTAAAAAACTAATAAACTTTTAATAAACGGGCAACAAGTTGATTTACATCTATATTCTTAAGTTTGATATGCGACGCTAATTCTTATGTTTGATATCTTCTCCCTTTATTTGCACTAAGTGGTGGCAAAATCAATACTTTGTACTGTTAATGCATAAGATGGTGATGCATGTACTATGGATAAAAAACCATGTGGATCTTTCCATCCAAAAGACAATATCTTGCATGTTGAATCACTCTTTTTACGTCTATATGGACATCTTGTGCCTGTATACATAATTGGATAGAAATAAAAGACTTTATGAATGTGAAGCTTAAATAAAATTTTCCATGCAAATAATTATGAAATAGAAAGAAGAAGTTAGTAAGAAATTTATTTCACACAATACCTAGTTATACAATACAAAAAAAAGGTCATGGATAAGAAGAATATTGTGAGGTATTATGAAGGAAGACAGTGAAAAATAACTAAAGCTAGTGTAGAACCACTGTCACTTCGAGAAAAAAAAGAGATTTTTAAATATTGATCACAATGACTAAAATATGACATCAACAGAAAAGGGAGGGGGGTCACAAGACAAACAACAACACTATGTGCAACCAAAGACACCACAACTACAAGACAATATCTACACAAAAAAATAGAAATACTGTAAAAGGCTTTTGCGTATGATTTCTAAATTTAAAATTTCCCTAAACAAATTTTTGCTTCAGTAACATAAAAATAGTTAGTTACTGCTAATTAGAAGTAACTTTAAGACTAACTATTACATTTCAAATTATGTTCTTTTGGAAATAAAGAGCAACGTTAATACTATTTCTTATATTGTCACAAGCCTCTTTTCAGAATAAAAAGCCTAAAAGCAAAACTTCTCAGATATGACTTTTAAAACCCCAGACATAGATATTGCTTTGGCTGAACCTCACCATTATTCTTAGCATATGGTTATTTTTTATATATATTTTATATATACACACTTGGAAAGAATGGAGGAGGATAATTGGGTAAGAAAGTGTAGAGACTTGATAGTTCCTGGGGCAAAGCCCAGAGGCAGACCGAGAAAGACTTGGCAGGTTATAAGGACAGACTTGATACAGAGGAAGTTGAGTTTAGATCTAACACAGTCTAGATCAGATTGGAAGAGGGTCATTAATATACCCCGTCCAACCCATGCTAGCATGGAAAACGGACGTTAAGCCGAGAATGATGATGAATGATGATGATATATCTAGGCTGATATTATCAAAGGCAATGTTCCATTGTGTTTCCAAATATAATATATATATATATTTGGTGTTCCCCCATCTGCACTTTCTGAAGCGTTAGGCTTGACCTTTAAGGTGTCGATTGAAATCCTGCTTTTTTACAAACTGGGATAACCAACTATGCTGTCTTTAGAGTTTTTTGGTTCCTTCCGAACATGCCAAATCTTGCTCAACCACCCATCTATTTGACAGTTATACTGGAGGTTTTCCAGTTTTAAGCCTTAGTCTGTATTGTTGTCTTTTAAAAGATGTGATGCGATATGTCTAGTTTTCCATATTATGCATTTATTTTGTTAAATTTCTGACAATGTATAGAAAAATCAACAAGAACAAATTGAGAAATAAAAAAACACCAAAAAAACACAAAGGTAAATATTTATTAATGAATATTATAGGTGTGCTGATAACAAGTACATAGTTACTCAAAGAATAGTTATTTGATGTCAAAATTTATATTTTGGATTATTCAAAATTTAATTAGTATTCAAAACTAATTTGTAAAAGAGTGAAAGTGACAAATATTTTTTTGTGCCTGATTTGTATTTTTCTACAGTAAAAACAATTAGTTAGTTTTGTTGCTTTCAAAATCATTTTTAACATTGTAAATCAATGTAAAATCATGGCACAATTCCTTATTAAGAAAGCAAAAATAGAGAAAAAGCGTGGTTATTACTTAGAAAATGACCAAACTATATCCGACCTGCAACTTATTTATATTTTATTCCTGATGGTTTGGCAGAAATATTGAATTTTTATTGAAAAACAGCAATGAAATTCATATCAAATAAAAAACAAAATTCATCGAGTAAATTCTATTAACTTCATGCACAATTCTTTGAACAAAAATCCAATAATATAAACAAATAAATAGATTTGTATTTCAAAGCTGTTCTTTGTTAGGTGAAAATATGTCTTGATTTTTATTTTTAATACTCACTACTAAATTAAATCGTCGTGTTAAATACCATCGACAGGTTTATAAGCGTTATTTAGCTGATATAGTCATCTTTTGGAGACTGGACTGAAAATAAAATAAGTAAAAGATAAAAAGAATCCTTGACAATAACGGAATATTATTAAAAAATCCTTGACAATAACGGAATATTATTAAAAGAATCCTTGACAATAACGGAATATTATTTTAAGTAATGATTTTCATGATCCATTGTTAGTGTTGTCATTATTAGCCCCCATTCAATATTGATATTGATAGGCCTGCATTGTATGAGCTGCGATTAACCAAGAAAACATTGCCTTTGTTACAAGATTGAAGAAAGTTATAATTGATCATGTAATAGTGCGATTTGTGGTGTGGTGCAGGTCCAAAAAAAACAACTTTGCTTGTCTTCTTGTGTTTAGTCTTGTAAAAAAGGATGCAGGAAAAAAAAGGAGAAAAGAACACAGAATAACATATCCAACGACAAGGTTCTTGAAGCAACACTAAATATATACATATTTTTTTTATAAGAACATAAGCCTCAGATTTCTTTCAATAGAAAAAATAAGAAAAGCAGGCTGAAATCATTGCTAAACAATCATTTTTTTCATTACAGTCAAAGCTGTAGAACATGTACCCCGGGGAAAAACGGTTGCCTTAGGCAGGTGGTAAGACGTCCAGCCTCTGACATTGCCGTCTCAGACAGTTTTTTTTTCCTTTTACAGTACTGGAATCAGGACACCTAACATCGTGAGCGCGTATCATGCGCGACACGAACGATCCGCGATCCTATCGTGACCATCGCGATAGAAAAAATGTTAACGAAGAGCTTCGCGATAGTCGTGATGTATAAAAAAATAACGATGCTATCGCGATCGTCACTATTAATCGTGATTGTCGCGATGGATCGTGAATAACATTAAAAATATTAAACAATAGATGTGTATAGCTAATCTTGTGTCTTTGTTTTTGTTTTTTTACATTTAAAAATTCTTTTGCATCTTGTATTTTTATTAGAAATTGGATTTTAGAAATAAGGTGACTCCAACTTAATTACTTGTTCTACGCGCGAAGTAGATAGTAGTTTACGGTCTGTTGGTCGGCGAAATAAAAATAATTTTATCGAGAATGTATAAATGGTCGGAACAACAAAAAAATAAAAAAACAACAACGGAGGAGGGTGTTACGACAAGCATATTTTTCTATGTATGTTTTACTTGTATTAGCGAATGTTAAATTAGCGAATGTCCGATTTAATGAAAGTTCATGGAAAAATAAGAATGTATGGTCGGAACAACAACAAAAATATAATAATAAAAAAATAACAACGGAGGAGGGTGTTACGACAACCGTTTTCTATGTATTTTTGCATAACACACGCAGTTTATATTTTTTAGTTGCGAAAGAAAAATAATAATAATTTGTCTCACTAAAAAATGTAACTAGTATATACTCAAGGTGAAAAGATAAAAATACTTGCATGTTAAAAAACTTGTTTTCAAAAGTTATGCAGCAAGTTTTTTTTGTGTTGTTTTGAAAGCTGTACAGCAAGAATTATTCTTGTGCTGTTTCGAAAGTTATACAGAATATACCTGCGTTGTTTTGAAAGATAACAAGCAGATTATACTTAGGCTGTTTCGAAATTTATACAGCAAGTTATTCTTTTCCCATTTAAAATAATAAAACAAACAGTCTTATAAGAAAATTAATATTTAAGTGCAAAAAGGTTTCACGGACTATAGTTTAGTTGACAATATTTAAAGTCTTTCGCGACATTAAAATTATTTATTTATTTCATAACGGAGGAGGGTGTTACAACATGCGTATTTTACGTTGTTTTAATTATTTTTCTAATATCATTGAAAAAGATTTAATGATATTAATTATTTTTCCTAAATGATATCGACAAAGAAATTTAAGATTTTAGCAAGCAGCGTAATTTTAAACATATATTAATCATAACGAAGGAGGGTGTTACGACATTCATAATCTTTTTTTTCACGAGATGGGATAAGAAAATGTTTGTTTGTTGATATTTTTATTATTTTTTTTATCGTGAAAGTTAGGGTCGGGCGGGCTCGTAGAACAACTAAATAAGTTAGAGTCTAAACAAGAAAAAAGCTTACGACAACGAAAATATTTTTGATTTAAAAACAAACAAAAAACAATTATTCATATTTAATTGCGCTATTCTCTCATGACATTAATTACGTGATTTTTGTAATGTTTAAAGATGCATCATGACGGTCGCGATATGGATCGCGAAAGTCACAATGCATCGTGAAAGTCGACCCTACGATGGATTGCGACCTTCACGATGCTAAAAAATTTTACTATCGCGACAGCATCGTGAATCGTGCGCGACGCGCATGATACGCGATCCACGATGTTAGGTGTCCTGATTCCAGTACTGTAGTCTTCACCACAACTTACGGAATGCAAGAAACTATTTGAAATTATGCAAGTGTTGTGATCTTCAAGTTATGTAAACTGTAATGTAAATGTAACTGCTTTACTACTGTTGTAGCTACACATTTGTTTTGTGGTAGAAAAGTGGGGGTATGTTTGAAATCATGAACTCCAAACACGATATGGTTGTATTACCTTGTCTGGGGATGAAAAATAGGGGTCACTGGTCGGATCATCCCATAGAGTAGCAAGTGATCATCCCATAGAGTAGCAAATGACCATAAATCACATTCAGGGCTATAGCTAGATGTAGTCGACTTGTAGTACTATATTGTTTTATCCAAAGTTTTTACGGGAGAGACAAAAAAGCCCAGCTGAAATGGGAACAGGCTACCGCAGACAAAATTACATGCTAATTTTTTATTGACTATGATTAGGTGCAGCAGTTAGCTAGCAACACCCTCTGAAAACATTGTTCCAAATGATGAACTCATCAGACGAAACTCAGATAAACTGAACTCAGATTCGCTCCTATGTCAAGGTTTTATTAATACTTACGATAAAATTGTTGTTAATGCGTATTCTATTTTAAAACAATCGTAATATCCAGGGTATAACATTCAAGTCTGCCATAAATCCAAAAACGCCAGCATCAGAAAGAGGCATCTAGTCAAGGCGGCTCACTTTCAGTTTCCTGAGCAGCCATATTCTCAGAAAAGTGAAAAAATATTTCGTGCGATTTCTTACATTTCACACACTAGCCCGAATCCCGCTTCACTTCGAATCCGTCGCAAGTCTTGCCGGAACTCAGATTTTTGGTAGCAAAAATGTAAAGTCCCTTATTCTAGAAGGGATCGGCATTGTAATAGTGGTCACTCTCTTCAGAGATAGGCAGCTGATTTTGTTTTTAGGAGCGAGGCCATGTCTAGAAGCTCAAATATTGGACTAATCAAATGGAGATATTGGCGGGCTCTGTAAACCTTCCAAGACAGATGTGGAGCGGAGCCTCAGAAGTTTTCGCTAAAACAGGCTTCGCGGACTTTAAATTTAGCTGAAGTTGGGGGTAAAATCAAGTAGTTTTTCAGGCCCCAGTATTTCCGCGATGGAACCACCAATTAAGAGCCGAATAATAATTGTTATTATTTTAAGAAAAAGTAAATATCAAGATGAATTCAATAAGAACGTTTTAAAAGTGTCATTGATGGATATGCATTGTTATATAGGCTATAAGCCAGAAACCATCGTGACATGTAGAATCATTATTTTTGGGATTGCACGCTTACAAAAGCTACTGCACTTTACAGACACCCACCTGGAAGGAAGCTCCAAATGTTTTTAATTTATTCTCAGTTTTGTGATTTTTAAAGTTTGAAGGCGCCTAGCAGTATCAACTAAGCCTTAAATGTTCCTAACATATCCTAAAGTTTTGAGATCTCTAAATCCATATGTTCGTTATTAGTTCGTTCCTTATTGAAAGGAGTTCAGTTTAGTGTTCCTATGTAGCTAATCTTTCTTACAAGAATCTGAAAATAAGTCTTTTATTTCACAACCTGTATTTGATTTGCTTTAAAACATAATTACTCCATGATTATTGTGTTCGTTTTCAGGAAAACAAAAACAAATCAAAGATCAACGTTACCCTTTCTTATTTTTCAGGTCCTTGTTTTTTTAAAAAGTCTATGTACAAAGGCAATTGCAAGGTACAAATCTATAAAAATTGTCAAAAAAGGCCAGCTTTGAAAGGATATAAAATAAATAAACTATTTTTGTATATCCAAGCCGTGTTACAAACTGTCTGGAGTAAACTGGGAATAACCATATTACACGGTTGTCCGCGTAACCTCTGAGCATTTGCGTCATTATTACGTAGCAAGCGTTAGACCGCTCCAGAAAATACAGGAACCATGAGCTACCAAACGTTTTAGCTTGCGCGCTGTTTTTTGGTATAATTTTATCCTTTCGCATGGTCGTCATGGGCCTTTTGAGTCCGTGTGCACCAGGGGGCAAATTTTATCGACTGTTTGTGCTGTCCATGCACCTACCTCTATCGTCAGCTTACCTTTATATTGCTCCAGATTCCTTCAAGGTGCGCGCGTTCGAACTCTCTAGCACGGCCCCTCCGCCTTGTTTGATATTCGCTAATCACAAACTGTACACCACGTCACTTACCCGAGGCGAACTGATTCTCTCAACAAATCAATATCTCATTACAGGTGCAATTCACCTATCAATACAGTCCATACAGTCACGTGACTTAGTCTCCTTCAGCAATGAAAAGAAGTTTTTTTTTTCTCTTTCCTTATCAACCTCAGTAATTATCGCACGTATTTTGTTATTGTTCGTTTACCAAATCTGTTAAGCATGGCCAACAAATAAATCGAACTAGAACTAAATAGAGGTAACCTGCATGTCATAAACAGACTTGTAATAATGACCGACCGCTTTGATTCTATCATGGATCAATTGGACTGTCCGAGCAGAAAGCGATATAAAAAACAAAGCCTGTGCGTCTGATGAAGCCTTTGTCTCTTAGGTCACTCCTTTACCGACACAACATCCATTCTCCACAAAACAAACTCCTAATCCTCCAACGGAGAGTAGGGTAACCCAATTGAAAAACAACGCGAGAAAAACTTTCACATTGCTTAGAAAAACGAGAGCTGGAAATACTTGCGACCATAAATTCCCCATTTCTCCTGTTGCCTCATAGAATTATGAATGGCAAGTTTTACGTCGAATAAGCTGCGAAATTATTGATTTACACGACAAACAACAACGACAAAATATGTGGCGAATTTAAAATACTGTTGAGCAAACCAAAGAAATATTTTGAAATTCTTTTTAGTATATGATGAGTTTTCCACTGTTTTCGCGAGGGAAGATAATTTTGGATAACCACACCTTTTTTCGTCTCACTTTCAAAGAACGTGTCTTGAATTATAGTCGAAGGAGCTATAAAAATAATCTCCGTTCACAGCAGGCATAAAATTGCATGAAATATCGTAAACGATTCTACTTAAATTGCTTCAACTCGAAGTTGAAATATAAACATGTAAACGCATCCTTTTAACTTTGTTGTTTTAAGATGCGTTGCCGTGTTCTGTTATACTACAGTTTCTGTTATTGATGACGGCAGCTGCAATGAAGTGCATTCTTGTAAAAATAACACAAATTATAGTTGAATAAAATAGATATTATCATGTCATGAACAAGCGAGTTGTTTCTAGGCTACGTTTCGACAGTTACAGCTGTCATCGAACAAATTATGGTATGAAATTATAGTATCAAAACAAAACATTTATTAGGAGAAGCTTGTAACAGAGTTACCACTTTTTAAACACTTTATTAAGTTTAACAAAAACATTGCATTGATGTAAAATTTCTTACTTAAGTAAGTAAGTAAGTAAGTAAGTAAGTAAGTAAGTAACTTTTGTTACTCTTCCCAATTCTGATCGTTGGCCTAAACAGGAGAAATTCCAGAAACTTGCAAATCTAGAAGACCCTAGGAAATAATTTAAGTATTTTTTATGACTGTCAACCCTGCAGTACTCACTCATGTGTCGCCGTCTATCAGAAAAAAAAGCTCTGAGTTCGAGGTATGCATTGTCTCGTCACAGTATTTTCTTTCTCTTTTGACTGCCAACTTTTCATGATGAGTGTACCCACAACTTGAAGCAATTAATAACCAAGTTTAGGTCTTGAACTTTCATAATATACACTCTGATGTCAGTACTGAGTATCCATCCTTTAAATAATTGTAAAATCAATATATCGCACCAGTTTAAAAAGTGAAAATACGAAGGGGGGATATAAAAATTTGTCTCTACAAGCGCTTCGCTAGTGCCCAGACCTGCGCGGTATGAAACTCCGTAATGTAGCACTATCTTCTCTGCTGGAGTTGACAAGAGCTTCTTTTGAGTTAAAGAGTTGGTGCGAGTAACAAAATCCCCTTAGATTTTCTTAAACGTATAAACCGTGTAGAGAGAAGGTTGATTGTTACTGTTTGTTGCTGGTCAACTTTATACTTAACTCTCCCTGATACGCACCCGTTTTTATGAAAAGATCCTTTTTTCGGTCCACAAAAATGAGCTTTCCCAAACTTGAGCGGTGATTGAGACGAAGCATACATATATAGTTCATGTTTGTTACCGCTTAGTAGCCCATTTCACCTTCTTTCTAAAACATGGGGAGCACTTTTCATGACAACCTAGTTCTCAGGAATTATGACGATCCACCTGCGGAAAAAACTAAAACAAGCGAGTGTGTAGACGGAATCTTCACACCCCCTCCCCTCCTACTCCAAGCAAAAACAAGAAAGTAACATCTCTAAGATGGCCAGAAAGATAGTGGGTGGGCGGGAGAACGGATAACGAGCCTGCACCACGTCTGTACTGGGCGAGATTTAACACTGACTGTTGACGATCAGCTGTTTGAGCACGTGATTTTTGTTATAAAGGCGTAATAACCAACGGTACTGAAAACATCACCTAGATAACGACATGTATTCGCGTGAACGTTGCAAGAGCTTGTTCCGAAAATTGCTTCACGGAGAAAGGAGTACAGTCGGTCTCTTCCAAACAAACACACATTTTCTAGCAGAATGTGTAGAGTAATCGTGCTTTTATGGAGTTTGACACAAAGAGAAGTTTCGCGTTAGAAACAATATAGACCTTTAAGCTGGCTGGTAGTCCTGGGAAAGCTTTTGTTTCCAGTAAAAAGGGTATGTGAAGCCCCGGCAAGTCAAGTTATACTAGAGACTATAAAAATTGTGAACTGATCCTTTCTACTTAGTCCTCATGAATTTTATTGGTATCATGGATAGTTGTCTGCTTCAACACTTACATTAGTAAGTGCTCAAGTCTCGAACGAGAGCTTAAAATTCGTTACCAGGGTTATTCGCATGACCTCAATGAATAACAACCCTAATGGAAATTAAATATACTGCGTAACTAATCATAAAACTGTGAAAGAGTACATATACTATTATTCAACTCTACACTTGACCTTTTTGCTTACATTTTTTCTTTAGTTTGCCTTAAATTTAACGAGATGTCACAATATATCCACATCTTCTCATGCGAAGTATTTTTCGCTTCTACATGCATGCGCATCATATTCAACAAATATCACAGTGTCAGGTCCCGCTTTCAAAGGGATCGTGCTGCTGCATCGTAAAACAGAAAGAAGCATGCTATACGACAAGTTGCAGTGTGTAATTATCGTGGGGATATTTTTTTGGATCTTAGTGGTTCACGATTCCGTTTTTGGCAGATCCATGTTACTTGCTAGCCAAGTTTCGTAATGTGAAATTCGAGTTAGTACGGTGTACGTATCCCGGGTACTTGAATTGCAAATCGGATCAACCCAGCTTATGATTCCAGTTACATACCATGCAGAGTCATGTTTTTGTAAAAACCCTCCTCCGCTGTCTCCTTCGCAGGCATATTCTATTCTTCTCCTTCCGTATCCGGCACATGTGTGGAAGTGTTTATTTACTTTGACTGTACGGTAAACTTTATCGTTCTGTTTTGAACACGTGCTATGAGAAACTACCGGAACTTTAACTGCCTTTATTGATGGCGATAAGAGTCCAGAAACTTTCTCTTTTCCCCAGCCTATAACCATATAATAAAATACACGTTAGTAAGTTAAAAAATAAATATCTCCCGGCTTCTTTTTTTGTTTATAAATGTATACAAAACACATTCTTGCAAGTTCATCCTAACCGATTTTTACGTTGGTAGGTTGGTCAGAATTTATGCAGATATACCAAATTAATTAGAGGTCGTTTACATTACACCGAAGTAAATTTCAGATGACGTTAAATCCCACATCGCGACTGTTTATATGACGTTTAGGTTCGAATTGAAAGTCATTTCAGGGGGTCCGTAAAGGGCCAAATCTTTTGTGTGACTTTCGGGCATGTGCACTGATGGACAACAAAATTTCACACCAAGTGTTAACATCGAAATCTCACATTAGTTTGAAATTTCACTTCGGTCAATTTGTGAATGAAAACATTTTTTAGAAATACACCGTCGACCGAAGTGATTTAAACTGGTTTAAGTTTATTATGGATCTCATATAAAAAGCTTCATAGATTGATGCTTCACAAATTTGTTACGATGGAAAACAGAATCTATTTCACCCTTACGTATCACTAGTCAAAAAAGCCACCATCTCACCTATCATATACCCATACTTGTCAGTAAAATGCGTTGAAACTCCTTTGGAGGATAAACATGCGGGCCATACAAAATCATCTAACATTGCATTTTTTTTAATCTTTACAATAGCTATATCGTTTTCCAGTGTTTCGCGGTTAAATAAGTCATGCATCACAAAGTTGCACACGGAAAAATGTTGCGTTGACGATTCCGGTTTTGTGCGATGGTTTAATCCTGGAAAAAAAAAGAATCCAATTACTAGGGTGAAAGATATTTCTGTTCCACCCTGCACGATGTTAAGGAAAATCTCAGATTATTAAACAGCGTGGTGCGAGACTTAATCGGGAAGGAAGGAAGAGGGGAGATAGAGGCAAGTTGCTGAGATAGTAGCGCCGCAAGCCACGATAAATCTTTGACTGAAGTTGTTTCTATTTTTTTTAAAACTTAAACACAACCTGTAATTCGACACAAATATTTCGCTTGTTGTCTTGATACGAAAGATTACATTTATGTAGCCCAATTTTAAAGGATAAAAATCAGTAATTATTAAGGTGGGAAAATACTTTAGTTTTAGGGATACAATCGATCTTAAAAGTGTTGTTCACTTTGTGTGTCAACACAATATTGATTTTGGTGATGAAGAAGAGAAATTCAATCTTAAATTTACCAGTAATTCAATTTTATCAGACACAGTTCTGCAGGTTCTAAGATTTATGCATAGAGGGATAAAAGAAAAAAACATTACCTAAAACAACACTCAACCTTTTTTCGCTAATCGGCTTGCCATTCATTTGTAAACAATGAGCCGCAGTGACAATATAGTTTTTGTTTATCAATGTTCCCGCGCATGCGTGCTTTTTATCAACCAGTATTCCCGCCATCCACGGCCATGCACCATGTTTTGTGATTTTACCGCCAACCAATCGTCGTGAGCGAACTTTACAGTTGGATTCTAGAAAAAAATACTATGATTCGAATCTAACTCCGGCTTTGTTTTGTTTGCGAATGGTTTTTTAGTGGGTTAGACTATAAATGTTTTATTTTTTTCAAGTTTTCAAAACGATATATATATATAGAAAATGCCATATAATTAAAGCCTCGTGCTTAAATCTTGTGAAGAAACTAAAAAGTATACAACCAAAAAAAAATTGGAGGTGAACCTAAGTTCATATTATTTCAAAGAAAATGCAAATTTAAAACACAAACCTTCACAATAGCGCCTACCACAGTCTGGGAAAGATAATCGGCTATTGATGTTTCTTTTATCCTTGGTCACACTACGTATCTCTTCTGTGAGCATTACATATAATGCATATAGTGTCACGAATAACAACAACAGGACGAACAAAGCCAACAATGGAAGAATGGTTACTCTGAATGTCTTTCTTTTCTGTTTAACTTGCACATTTGTTTCTGCCACAAGTTCAGTGTCCTCAACTTTTTTATCTTGACGCAAATCTTTCAGTAAAGTTCTTTCGAAAGACATATTTATTTATTTATCGCCGGTTCATAGCTAAGTTCTTTCCCAATAAGCTGTGTTGCTGGTTCATTGTAATCCTATGGCACGGGTAAAAATCTTATAAGAAAAAAAAGGTTATGGCGTTCAACAAATTATTCAAAATTCGTTATTTACCTCCCTATAAAAGAATGTTTTTTTGCTTCTCAGTGGGTGTAACAATTTTTTTTTCTCTCAACAAGGGAATCACTATATTTGAGCCCAATGTGTTCTCTATAGGGGTGATTTGCTTTTCCCTCGCCATGACTGCAATTGCCACAAATTTATATTCACTTCGATGAATTAGCTATATGCAAAACAACTGGATTATGACCTTATTGTTGGGAACAAACTTACATTGGCAATAAATCGGAGCAGCAAATAGTTACTTATTACAGTCAAACCTGCTATACTAACCACCTGTATAAGATGACCACTCGGCTTAGACGATCAGTTTTGGGTCGCCCCAATGTACTTATTGGTGATTTGCTACTCTATAAGACGACCACCAGACAAAATAATTTCTGTCTTGACGAACATATCATCATGTTTGGGTGCATGGAGAAATAAAAAAACTGTTGGGTTTCAAAATTTGAAACGTACCCCACTTTTCTACCGCAAAACAAATGCGTAAGAAAGCATTTACATTTGCATCACATTTTGCATAACTTGGAGATCACAGCGCTTGCATAATTTCAAATAGTTTTTTGCATTTCACAAGTTGTAGTGAAGAATAAAAGGAAAAAACCTGTTGGCCGTCTGACAGATGTGTTGTATAAGGCCACCACTTTTTGTAAGTTCCAAGAAATTTATTTTGTTTAGTATACATTATTCGCAAACAAGTCTTCTTTCCGTCGTAAATAAGAAGCATAGCCACAGGTTTTCAGTTGGAAGGGCGAGATTGTGTAGCGAGATTGTGTATGGATTTTTTTTCGCGCTACGTAACTAAGGGGATCCTTACCTTGATTAGCGCCTACTGAGCAAAAATGTTTTAAAATTTCAACCCCTAGATTGGTTAAAATACAATTTTAGGACTACATTATAAAATTGCTTCGTTAATGACGAAAATATGAGTATGAAACAATCACATTCACGATTCGCAAAGGGGTGTGGCAGCTGCCCCCTGTTTTCCATTGACTACACCCCTGTAGATGTACTTCAATGAAGTTCTCCTCGCTTGCTAATATGCTTTGTCTTAGAAAAATAGTAATTGATTACAGCGTTGTTTTTAAGAGGAGGAAATTATATGGCAGCACGTGAACGGTGGATTTTAAAAAGGGAGATACGAGGGCGTAGAATGTCAATTTATATGTGTGTTTATTTAAATGAGAGATTTAGCTGTAGCTGTACCGCATTGGTAGACAGAAGACACTGTTTATTTGTCAGATTTCAGCATGTCCATGATTCAGTGGACAAAATCTGATAAAAATTAATCCTGTCAATGCAGCTATAGAAAAACGTTTTATTGGTATCTAAAAGTATTTCTTTTCGCGGAAAAAAAAAGCATCGCACTTTTCGATGTACAAAATCAGACCCTGCACGGGCTTCCATTAGCCTTCTGATGGCGGTGGTAACGACCCTAAGCAATGAAAGTGTTCAGTGTTGTTATAAAAAAATCAGCAACAAACTTCGTTATCTTTAAAAGAAAAAATGAGAAAGTTATTTAACTAACACCGGCTCATAATAAGCCAATCAGAGGAGGAAAATAATTTTTTCTATTTTCTACACTCATAAATCTATGTTGGAGACCGGAATTTCGCTCGTAGACCGGTTATCTGATACAATGTTCAAATTTTCGCAACGTGTAAATTTTTAGAAATGTCAACAATCTTTGGAAAATGTGTTAAATCTTGTCATATGCGATAAAATGGGGAAAATGGAAAATACTTGATTTAATTTGTTAAAAAATTGGTCGAGGCCCACTTGGTTTGGTGTTCCTAATTTTGGGTAACATGAATAAGCTTAATTGTGTTCTAGGCTCTATAACCCTCCCCAATAATTGTTAGTTTTTAAAAAAAAGTTTAACCGTTCCTCTTCTGCGCTTATTTTAACCTTCCATTAATTTATTGAGATAAGCAAAATATTTCACCCATTTGAAACATCCAGCCAATTACTTTCGTCTGTAATCAAACTGAACAGTATATCTGGATGCGACACTGAACATAAGTTGTACCACAAACGTATAAGAGATTTTTATTCTCATGAACAGCAAATGACGGACTTAGTTAAAAACAAAAGTTTAGAGAATGAAGTTAAAACGACAGGCGAGATTACTCGACATCATTAGCAGAAGAAAAGAAGTTAAAGCTAAATGTAATGTCTTGAAATGAAACAAAATTTTAAACTTTATGAGTGCATATATAATTTCAAAACATACAAATATTGTTTAAATTTGTTGCGGGGACGTATTTACTATAATCAATTTAGTTGTATAATAAAACCGCTAAGTTAAAAGCAAAGAGTTTTGTGTGTCAACAAAAATGAACACAGATTACCGAAATAAATCAAATGCAAACAACTTATTTTCTGGTTAAAAGAGGAAAAAATTTCACCGTGAAGGTCGTATAAATTTCCTACCTGAACGTGTTGAACTTTTTCTGTGATGATTTTTTTTTCAACTCGTGTCTTCAATATGATATAAAAGTACCCATGAGTAAGTCAAAATAAAGTCTCTTGTTTTTTTTGAATGACATCCTGAACATATTTTTCTTAAACTTTTTGAAAATATCACCTGTGTTTTATTTTCATACGATGTTAAAACTTCAAAACAATACTTACAAAAGAAATTGTTGTTTATATAACGGCGTCGAAAGAGAAAAAAAGGCGGCTTGAATACGTGCGTTCGTATGCACTATTTTTTTAAGCGAAATTTATAGGAATTTTGAACCTTTTACCGCCAGATATTTGTATCATATAGAAAAGTAAATAAACCCAGTATATTAAATCGCCCCCATTGCCTACAGCCGTGTAATTAAAGCTAAATGTTCGGGGAGAAAGAGATTTTTCTCAAAGAAGAAATCTTGAACATTTACGAAATGGTGTAACGCGAGTTTTCCTATCCCTTTTTGACTAGTAAACATTGAAGTCCAAACAAGAAACGGCTTACTATATCTTTACTCGATCCATTCACTGCAAAGTAATGCGTCCCTGGTGTTACACAGCATATGAAAATTGAAGAAAAGATAACAGTACTAGCTATATTATTCAACTTATCTCTATGAATAATATATTGCGGAACTAAAATTTAGACCGTTGTGATTTTTTAGCAAACGTAGTTCCCAGGACATTTTGCTTTTATGAAAACTTGCATCAAGAGACTTGGGAACTAAGATGTGTCTTTACTTTTCAAGCTTGGCTCCAAAAAACACAGTGATTCACAGTTTGGTTGGGATCCATAACCTTGTGGTTCATTTTATTTAACAAATAGATAAATATTTTGGTAAATATAAAAATATTAAAAGGTTTGAAACAATGATGTGT
This sequence comes from Hydractinia echinata, assembly GCA_030067915.1. NCBI lineage: Eukaryota > Metazoa > Cnidaria > Hydrozoa > Anthoathecata > Hydractiniidae > Hydractinia > Hydractinia echinata. The sequence continues at coordinate 130,604 of JASGCC010000128.1, forward strand.
ATCGGGTGTGTATGACTTAGCCTACCGCAAAAAAGCACTTGGTCATATAAATAAATGATTTGACATTTTTCGGTAAATGCTACCGAAAATAAAATCGTTTAGTAGATTTTAAAGCAAGTTCCCGTTGATAAATAGTAAACACTTTAAATGGAATTACATACGAGTGACCAACCTGGAACCAAATGACCAACCTGGAACCGCAAACCGCATGTTCATCTGTAGTATACGCTTTTTTTTATATAAGCAACGGATAGCTTTGGCTAATGTTGTTTAATTTTTTGTATTTTACAGGCTCGAATGTTATTGCTTACTTGTTGTCTATCTACTTGAGACGAGTAAATTTATTAAGCTAAAATCGTAGATAAAATTTGAAACAAAGGTAGTTTAGGCCATGTGACGAACTTTAAATTAGTCAATGTCATTCTCTTGCGCTCCCAAACAACGAAATAACCCAAGTCGAGGATCACGAAGGTCTCTTTGACAAGTTTAAAATGCGTTACTCTCATATAGAAACAAATTAGGTAATTACTTGCGACTGTGAAATTAGCTGTCTTGTTTCTATAATACTGTGTCCATGATTGCAGTGTGGTGCGCCAATTTTTTAGTCGTATAGAATTCACCGTACATGCTCGATTGACGGTGAATTCTCTCGAATAACTACCCACTATCAGCCAACATACAAAACAAACCAAAAAAACAAACATAATATCCATTAAACGCATAATTTTCTTTTTAAATTTTTAACAAGACATAAAAAACATTTAAATGCAGGTATAATAATAAATACAATATTTACATTCATTAAAAATAAAAATACTTTTAAAATTGTACCCTATTCCTTCAGAAATTTCCTCTCGGTCTTTTAAGCTAAAAAGATTCTAAAAATTTATAGAACTGGACCTGTATCTTATACCCTTGAAATGCTGCCTGTCAATTTATAAATTAACTTATAACAACAGCCGTATTTTGTGTGTTCAAAATGGCTGCATGCGCATTAGTTCCGGGTCCCCCTGCAAAATAAATAATTCGCTGAAGGGCCAACGACTAGTATTTAGTTTTCACGGATTATCTGTTGAATGTCTTTAATCTCAGCTTGTTAAAATCCTTTCTTTATATATAAAAACTAAACATTTCAAGGTTCAAAATTTAGAGGAAAGGATAATAATAACTTCAGTTCTTCAAGCCACTAAGATAACTTCACTTGCGAACGTAAACACAAAGTCAGATTTATGATAGACAGGTATGCAATATCTATACATCAGACAGTGTCTTATAGTTTGTCATAACGCCCAGGCGTATGACTTACAAACGGTTAGAAAACGACAAGCCAATATCGTAACATTATTTACCTTATTGATCGTAAACACGAATGTGAATAATACTTGCGAGTTGCAATTTGACTCAAATACAGTTGACCTGTCTGACATAGTATCAATAAAAACAGGGGAAAAACACTAAAAAAACAGTCCATGTTTCAGGACATTTTGACAAAATGTAAGAAGTGAAAAGTAATAATCAAGCCTTTTCTGACCGTAGAAAGCATATATTGTTTCAAAACGTAACTGAAAATAAATCTACTTTAAAGGGGAGGAATCGTTATTTTAGTTTCAGATTTAAGATGTGACCACCCTGGGTTAACTTTACGCCGTACATTGTATATGGTGATAACTACTTCGAAATATACAGCGAACCTTTTACAGTACTTGCTGACATTTTCCTTGAAAGCAAATTGTCGCTCACGCGAAAAAAGTATACGCTTTGCTAACACTTTAACTACCACAGGACACCGGCGACCCGACCGGGTGTTGTAGGTGTTGCGCGTGCAGAATGGCCAAAAGATTTTGAGACTTTTTTAAAGAGGATTGAATTAGCTATCCAACGAGCACAAAAGGAATGTTCAACTCCTTCTACTTTTAAAGATTTATGCATTTAAAGTTGAAAGAAGAAAATTCAAAAAAAATTGAAACCAACCTTACGGTCGTCAAAGAGTTAAAAAGGGAGATAACCGCGGGTAGATGAACCCAAATCTCTATTTTTGTCGTACACGTTTCATGGCCAGCATGACGTATAAAATGTTGTATAAATTATAAAACAAACATAAATCTGATTGCATCTATCGTGTGTCTTTGTTAACGAAATAACTTACAACCTTAAAGGCTAACTTTTATGGGCGTTTAAAGTTCAGAGGCGAACTTTATTTGCTCCCTGCAGATACGTCATATATTGTAATTATGCTAAAAATCTTCTCACATTCAACCAACGCAGAGAAAGCCCTTCTTAGAGAGATTGCCACCTTTAACCCGTAAAGCTAACCATCTTTCTTTATCATGTAGGTGGACATCTTGGATAATTTCATCGTACTGGTTACCCGTGAGAGATCCTGAAAAGAAAAGCAAGAACATAAAGTGTCGGTTGGTTGGTCGTAACATCGTTGATCCCAACCTTGCAGAGCAAATGTTTTGCGAAACTTAATTTTGCGGAATTGGATCAAGTCCGCAAAATTAAGTTTGAAAAAATGTTTAAAAATTAACAATCTGCAAATTTTTCATTTCTTGTATCCCCCAAAACTTTTCACAGCAAAATTTTAAATTGTTCGTACTGTGATCTCCTGTAGAACCAAGCTGACACGTTCTTCCTTGTTTATTTAAGAATACCTTTATTTCTGAAAATTATGTTAGGCAAAAATAATTTCAACTAAATTACTAAATTTTTAGCATCCGCAAATTTCAAAAAATAAAAAATCAATAAATTTGTCGGTCAAAAAACTTACCAATAGAAACCTGCGAGATTGCGGACGTTGACGAGGCCAGGTTATTAGAAGCCGAATTAAGACTAAGTAGCAGCTGCTCGTCATGTATGTTTCTTTTACTTGGAGGTTGACAGGAAAGAAGCAAGATGGCTGATTTCATGTCTGATATCACAGGTAAGTCGTGAATTTCGCTCAATTCTTCCAACGAGAAATCAAAACCGTCTTGTTCAAACCATTGAAGAAAGTGGAGAAAATCAAAGTCAAGTTGAGTAGCACCAAATCGGCTGAAAAAGGAAATAAAACAGAAATGTCAATAAGCAACGAAAGAACGAACGAACTAATGAGAATAAAAGTTAACAAAATTGCGGAAAAAATGCGGTTGAATTCATTATCAAAAAGTGCCACTTTTTGCGATTTTAGGTCAAAATTGAAAAATAAATCTTTAAAAAATACATTATCGAAAACTTGAGCCTTAAAGTTAAACATAGGCAATCTCTTTTCATATTTTGATACAGAGATTTCTATACTGGGTGTCTGCCATTTTAAAGGTTTTCAAGTTTTTTTTACTTTGTTTGTTGTTTTTTATGGCGTTTTGCTAAAATGTTTTCAAGCGCTACAAAGAAACAATAAAAATATCTGGGTAAGTTCAATGTGAATGTACCAAGACCAAGAAACGACATTGCAAAACAATGTATCTTCATTTTACAGAAATATTGGATATTTTTAGAAATATTTTCCCGCATTGTTATGCATTTTTGTCTGCCTGTTAGCACGAACTAATAAAATTACTCCGCAGCGAGTCTTAAATAGTGGTGTGGCGCAACTATTTTGCATTTGCAACCATTTCAGATATGCGATTGGTATTAATACATAAAACTAGTCGTTATCCCTTGAAAAAAATCCAGGCCACCCCTCTTTTAGATTCCACGGGATTTCGCCTGTCTAAACAAAGTGGATAAAAATATATCGCATTTGCTATTTGGCCAGTCGCAGCACGACTTTTTTTTCGCGCGCACACACAAATTACGGGATTATCAAAGGAGATCTCTATAACCTGAATGGTATTTGTTCATTTAATATATGCTCCATCCAAGTTTTAATGAAAACCTGCACGCATCTGCAAATGACATCAATGGACTGGTCTCTTGACAAGCAGCCTAGACTTCCCATAAATGGCGCAAACACGCTTTGAATAGCAACGTTAATGTATGGGCTGGCTTGATAAGCTAGCCTACCTAATGGAAAGAACGTTACATATTAATGAAAGTGTATAGTTGGAAACACAGAGACGCTTCTTCCCAATACATAGTGATCACAGAGAATTAGATCTAAATTTTAAATTCTAGAACATTCAATGACGTTTTATGCTTTAATATCTTAAGAATAATTTTGTTTGAGATTCTAGGATGGTTTCAGCACAAAACGGCTAACCATGCCAAATTTCCATGAATTCCAGGACTTAAGAGTTTCTTGCTAATTTTCCCGAAATTTTTTCTGGATATCTAGATGTGAAAATTTCTACTTGTTATGACTATTTTCCAGGACACCTTATGTTTGTCAACATTCCAAGGTTTTCCAGGACAAACTTCCATGAAATACTAGACTGTGAAATAAAGGCTGTACACGGTGAATAAAATGGCAAACTGGCAAAATGGCAAACTGGCAGAATGTCAATTAAACAAAAGTTTATGCAAATTTGAAATGACCCCCACCCCAAGTTGGTGTTGGGGGAGGAAGGGGAGTTAACAGTATGATAAACAAGTGCCTTACATTTCCGCCAGGGCCTCACTAACGTGTTTCATTAAATATTTCACGAGCAGAAAAAGCTAAAAAATTAGCTGTCTGCCAAATACTTACTGGATCCTCTTCTTCTCCAGATCTTTTTAGAAGGCATATGTTGTTGCCAAACATTTTTTGACCTGTAACCTATCGATTTTGCCATCATTTTCAAACTATTTTCTTCAAATATCTAGAGAAAGTAAATTTAATCACAGAGTTATCCAGTGATAGAGCAAGTAGCACTAACACACTCCAGTTTAAACCACCCCAAAAAATTGTGTTTATTTTATGTTGAACTTGGGGTGGTGAGTTAGCGTTTTTATAAGAATGAAATGGTCACCAGTTTCGAAAAATAAGCAAGTGCTTCTTCTTTTTAGTATGAAAAGAAGAACTTTCGCTATCAGTAGGCGCACTTTTTTTAAGAAGGAATTCCCCAACTTTATTTTCTGCCATATGAAGATAAATGCAAATTCGACATTCTCTTTTTACTTTGCAGATAAAATTAACAGCATACTAATCAATTTCTTCTCTTTTTGGCACATCTTGGATTTAGGTTATATAAAGCACATGATCTGAGTAAATGTTTAAAGCGAAGTAGTAATAGATGATGAACACAGGGCGTTAATAGGTTTGTTTTGATGTCAAAAAATTTGATTATTTTTGCTCTTAATATCCGTTAGTTGTAGGAACTAGTACACCAACACACAGGTGCTGAAATTTTGTTTGTGAGAAAGTTTGCTAAATGAGTTTTATTTTATTATGAGTTTTAAAGGTCCTCACTGAGGTCCTCCTTAAGGTCCTCACTACAACACTACCAAGTATTGTGTTAAATTTTTAAAAAGGTTTCAACACTGCATCTTTGACCATTTTAAAAATGTAAATAAAAAAATGCATTACATACCTTCCAGCAGTTCAATATTTCTGGAAATTCATTTTCTTGTTCACTTTCTAATAATTCTTCAACAGCATTTATAGTTAATTCACCATAGTAAACAATCTTATTTATATCAACTGCCGATACTACAAAAAACTGCTCCCATGATGCTGACGAGAGAAACTGCTGACGCTTTGTGAAAAGACAAAAGTTCAGAAATGCACTAGATGTCCTTAGGGGCTGGAGTAGTGAATTTTGCAGGTCAACAACATTATTGCCAGTTTCTTTCCAGGAGCATTGCCCCTCCCTTTTTAAGTCTGCTATTTGATCTTTTAGTAAAACGAATTGATATTTAAGAACATGTTGAACAGTTTGGCTGCTCGCACTTCCTGAATCTCCATCAGTATAACGAAATCGATCCTTCAAATATACGGCCATCGTTTTTGATAATCCTAAAAAGTAATTATTACATGCCCAACAGCATTAAACATACACAAGATTTTTTTCTACTTATTTTAATAATTCATACTTTTCCTTTTTAAAAAAACACTAAAAATTAAGGGATGTATGTTTAAGACTACATAAAAAGCCCCCAAAAATTCTCATTAACTCTGAAAAAAGTCACAGAATATATTCAGAATAAAAATATATCACTTTTGAGGTACCATTGCTTGGTTGGGGGGGGGGGGGGGGGGGGGGTGAATTGTATACACATATATGTATACATTGTACCCCAATAAATTTACATGTACCAATAACCCCAATAAATTATAGTGGAATATTTACCTTCATCCCATTGCTGAAGATTATAAATGGTAGACATATTGAAAGAAAGTACGGACAGAACTTCCAGAAAAAGATGTGATACATTGGCTATAAGAAAAGAAAATTAGTTGTACTTCTTACAAAAACTGTAAATATTACTTTTTCGCATCAATCCTGTAAAATGACAACATTTTGATATATAATTGTAATAAGTTAAACAGATGGAAGCACTAGGTTATTTTTTATCGATCGAGATGTATGTCTGTATGGCATGTTGAGCACAAGGCTAAACAAAATAGAAGGATATATACAACTAACCACTGTCTAACTTTGCTGTGACATGCCGCACTAAATCTTTTTCAGCCTTTCTGAGCTTGTTATTATTTTGTCCATATACGTAACTCTTCTCACAGTTCACACATGCACTAACATAAGCTGTCGTAATCTTCTCTTTTACAGTTTTCCACAATGTTGTAGCATATTGGTCATATATATATTCTTGTTGCACAGGACCAATACTTGTTTCCCAACAAAACAATCTCTTATTACCAAGTTTTCTAAAACTTGATATACCATGATGGAAGGGAGTTGGTTTGAATAGCAGATGTGTGTTTTTCCTTAAAATGTTGTTATTAAGTTCCATAATCTCACTTAATAATTTAGAAAAACCATGTTGGACGTCTGAAAGAATTTTTAAATAATACTTCTTCAACAGTTTGGTACAATTTTTTGGGTTATATCTTAAACTTTCGGTTTCCGGTAAAACACCGTTATATCTAAATTCTTTAACTTGTTCATTGGTTGTAAAAGTTTCAGCATGCTTATTGGTAGTCACACTTTTAAATACAGAATTCAATGAGGCATTACTTAGTTTTTCTGCTAATGAAAAACTTTGCATTTTTGCTAATTCCTGAATGTAGTTGTTAAGACTAAGCTTGTGGAAATCAATCACTGCATCCAAACAAGTTCCTGGATTTAAGAAAACAAAATTATATCTCTTTCTCAAATTTTTACAGTTATTGGTGACTGAATACTGCATGTTTACACCAGGGAGTTTTGACACCTTAAGTTTATATGCCGCAATGTTTAATAAGAGCACATAACATTTATATACAATTGTGGCAAACGTCAAATCAATGTCAGTGCATGACAAAAGAGAACTTTGAAGCTTTATCACATGCTCCGCCAATAAAGTAACATATTGGGTCAATGATGTGCAACAGTAAATCATTACATTTGTCCCTTGTTTTGTTTTTAACTGTGCAAACAATTTTTGGTAACAGACAGGACTGAACACATCCGCGGGTATCCCTTCCAGCAGTTTCAATGAATCTTTCATATCGTTCACTAAGGTATCTAAAGAAGATTTGGTAGTTGTTGATAGTACTTGAAAATGAGAATTAGATACTTCTGTGTTTCTTTTTTTAACATCTATACTGTCCAACATTTTTGTAGTATCTTCCCAGGATTTACTCAAACATTTTATTTTTTTCTCCATTACGAAAAGCTTATGACATAATTCCAAAACAGATTTTGTTGCAGTCAACAAGCTATACTGCATCTTGTGATTTAATAGTTTAGGCGTGGTCTGAGAAATTTTATCAAGCATAGGGAAATGTTTTAATATCTTGCTGTTGTCAGAAAATTGCAAAATAGTATGTTTATGTGATGGTACAACATTGTTGATGTATATGCCACATGATGGTACGTAGACAGTATTTAAACTAGATGATATATTATTATTTGTTAACTCGCTAGACATTACTTTTGATTGGTGCATTGGTGATACTTCATTTTCAGCTTTAGCTTGTGACTGCTGTGCTTTCCCATTATTCTCATCATCTTTGCTCATTTTAATACTTGTTTCTAAAAACAACGAATGACTGATATTACCACAGTAGGTGGATTCGCAATGAAACAACAATAAATGTATTTAAAAAAGGTGGGAAAATGTTGCAACTGAAGAACAAATTATAGAAGGTTCTCCATGGTATCAGTTCTAAGCAAAATAATCAGTTTCCAGCATTTTGCAGCTTGTCACTTTAACTAGTGAAAACACACAAAGAGACCAAAAATTGGAAGAGAGTAAAACAAGAAATGTATTTGAATATAAACTTCACATTATGTATATCACCTTTTTAAAAAAATGTTTCACATTCTATTGTGTTTTATTCTACTTGTTAAAAAAACAACAACAATGTGTGAAAATCACCCTTAAAACCATCTTTCCTCAACAAAAATAGAAATAAAAAACACCTCATTAAGATTTCAATAAAAGTAATAACCGCCTTAAAAAACTTACTGCATAAATTATTTAGTACATATACAAATTACTGATTTTTATGGTAATATCTCATCTGCTATAATTTATAGAAAGAACAGTCAAAGCTGTATATATTAGCAGCTACCTTTTTACAACTACTACTTTAAAATTCAAAATAACCCTGATAAAAAACTCTGATCTTAATAATAGTTGATCCTGTCTGTAGTGACTGCCTCTTAATGCAACTGCCACAAAATTCATTTCCCTTGTTGCATTCATACCCTGTATAATAAGGGCAAAAAAAATTTGCTTACTGCTAAGCATATTCTTTGATGATATTTTACTCTGCAAAGTATTCAATGAAGTTTTTTCTCAGAAAATCTATGTCAGAAAGTATATTGTAATAATTACTTATAGATAATATGTGATCATATCTAGCAATAAAGGTCTCAGCATGCTTATGTCAGCAGTTTCATTGAGGAGTGGGGATTTCTCAATAAAACAATGGACATAGTCACATAATTTGAGGAAAGGGGTAGAAATTACAAATTGGCAGTATCTTCCAAACAATCACAAGACAAAACAGGGAAAGTAAAATTAATTATAGAGCTTTATTTTATTAGCAATTACTTGGAAAACAGGGATTATCAATGTAATACAACTTTGTATGTGGAAAATATATATTTATGATATATGCAAAGTTTAAGAAATAAAATTCCTGTTTTAAATATTAAAAATATTTTCTTAGGTAGCTAACCGGCTATTTACACATGTTAGCATTATTTAGGTCACTTCAGATATTAACCTGATGATACAGACGGTTATGTTGAACATAAATATAATTTCATTATGAGTGAATAAAAGGTTACAGACAGAGTTTTCATTTTCCTTCAAATTAAAAGATGAAGTATTGTTACACAAAATTCTTCAGGCATAGGAGGTATAATGCATGGACATTAAAGAAAAATTTAAAAAAATATTTTACAAAAAATGGATGTATAAAATGGAAATTTCTCATGCAAATCTTTCAGGTATGTCCAAATTGTAGAAGTACCTCAGGATTCCTTTAACAAAGTGAAAACAAGTTGATATAGGTTTTAGATTAGAAACAAATTGATATAGATTTTCTGAAACGATCCGGAAACGAATGGGAAGCGATTGAGAAACAAAGTTAAAATAATTTTTAATACAAGGAAATGATTTGCAACTATTTTGAAACAAATTGACACAAATTGGAAACAATTTTGGGTAAAAATAAAATTCTCTCTTTAACTAAAGAACCAGCAATGCTAACGGTACCAAAATGGCTTTCATTGCAGAAGTTCATTGTACTTTTTGCTTGAAGAACTACAACAAAAAATTAGCTTGTTAAAGCAAAAAACATTTCCTTAATATTGTGGATGCTGTTTTTAAGAAGGATAAAGGTAGCACAAGAAAGGGTTAAAAAAAGAATAAATCCTGATCTTAATTATTACGATTTCAAACCTTGTGGATTATAGGATTGCAAACTTTCAGGTGTGTGATTTTTAGTTTGTTTATGTATTTTTGTAAGGTTCTGATAAAGTATTGGCTCTATTATTTTCAGGGTGTCCACTCTGTCAGGAATATCAGAAATTGCCAGGAGTTTTTGAAAATGTTTCCAAAATATTGTAAAGAATTAAAATAGAATTAGCGCATTAATTCAACCCCATCTGTTCTATTAGTATGTTTGCTATTGAAATTTACATTTTTTGGTAATACAAGTTACCAATAATATAAATTCCTGACAAAAATAGCTCAGAAGATAAAGATTTATTGACTAAGAGGTCCGTTTTCTGCTCTTTACTAAATTATTGATAAAATACTGAATGATGACAACACCGCTCTATAACAAATAAGACATTAGTTCCTAGGGTGTGGGTCTTGTTTTTACTATTTATCAATTGAAAAATATGGAAATAGAAAAATAGCAGACCTTTGGCAAGCACGAAAAAGAACATTTTGACAGCCACATAATACTTAGTGACCTTGAAATAAACAACTTTAACTTGTGCCACAACAGACGTTATGTGAGCGGCTTTTAAATTGACGTCCAAACGATGTTATGCATGACAAAACATGTATAGAAAGCACCCTAAGAGCTGGCTTCACTCCCATTGAAATAGGCAAGAAAAAACCTGTGTGGTACAGACAAGTGTACCAATAATCTGCATACACTGTAAAAAGTGCAGGTGTTTTTGTGCAACTGTGGCAGAAAAAGCCCACATCCATTCTAAAAATAAGTAGTTTGAAGGAACAAGTCCTAAACCCATAGAAATACCATCTTTGGCTCACAGATGTGGAGCCGTAGCTTAGTGGTTATGACTCTCGCACTTTGTCCTGTAGACCGGGGTTCAATTGCCCTTAACAGCGATTCAATATGTGCGAGTGAATGTTACCATAGCCCGGGTTAACCTAAGCCATGTGAAGAAAATTGGGAAGATGGCACACTGTGTGGGCCGTTGGATGTTGCACGGAGTTGTCTGGTAGAGCGCAGACCCTAATTAGGCCTGCATAGCTCAGAATGAGCATTAAATACTCTAGAACTCCCCATCTAAGCCATGGCTCCTCCTGGAAATAATAGACAGGGTATATCCCTCAATATTTGTGAGGCTAGCCATGTAAAATATGCACATCTCTAATATTTGTGAGGGTAGCCATGTAAAATATGGTGGTCATGTAAAATATGGTGGTCACAGGCTGGAAAGTGGGTATTAAATATAGATAAAAACACAAAAAATCCTGTGGTCTAAAGGTAAGATTCTTAAGGAGAAATTTCATAACAGATCCACATTTAAATCCTGGCAGGAGTTCATAGAGCCAAAGGTATGGATTAATGTCATATGCTCTTCCCATTGCATTTTTTTTATTAAATATTACCCTAATATATACTTTTATTTCGTAAATTACTGATTGCTTGTCTCCTTTAAAGAAACTTCTAACAAAAAACGTCACTCTGGGTATATATACTGTGTTTCTTACAAAAAATCTGGCAATTTAAGTATCTGTCACAAAAAAAACACACTCTAAGTCTACCATTTGTTTCAAAAAGACCAACACTCCAAGTATCTCCTACAATAAAAATGGTACCAATTTTTATTGTAGGAGATACAATGATATATATACAATATACAATGAACATTTTTGAAATAATCATGGAGACGTTCCCTAACCTCCCACTATGTAATTAATTTGTAATTTAAACACTTATTTAACTAAAAATTCAAAATAACAAGCGAACCTTCAATGGACTACCTGGGCTTGTTAATTAACTCATGCTTCGAACAGCACCAATTGTAAATTAAAACAAGTTAAATCTAAGTTCTAAAATTCATTATTTGAACCGTTTGAACCACGAATCAGTGAATATAGACCTTTTTGAATGTTTACATTTTCCGCGGTAAGCCCTTTCGGCTTTAACAATTGCGTGGCAGGCAAAAAGATGCGGACGCTAGATGAAGTGAGGTCCTTTTTAGTCTGTTTCTTCGCACGACGGTATCATTACGACTTTATATGAATATATGTCAATCAGAAATTATCCATCTACACTCGATAATAGTTTAAAGCCTCAAAAATGTTTCCGTAGAAAGAAATGGGCTGAAAAAGACCTTTCTTCAGCAAGCTTCCGCATCTTTCTGCCTGCCACACAGTTGTTAGAGCCAGAAGGGCTTACCGCGGAAAATGTAAACATTCAAAAAGGTCTATTGGGCAGAAAAACTTTTTCTCAAAAAACTAACTTGTCACATGCAGTGGGGAAATCATTTTGTTAAGACTGTCTTGTGAACGAAGTAGCAAAACAGCTTATTACTTATTTTCAATATATATATATATACCTGTTACAAACTAATCTTCATTATATACCTGTTATAAAAATTAAAAACAAAACAGGGTATAAATATACAGCAACCACTTTTCATATATGTAAAATCCCATGTCTTGGCTAAAGTCAGCAAAATTATCATCTAGTATTTGACGTCACATGCTAAAGGAATTTACTTACAATCTGGACACAAGATGGCGACTGGTATGAAGCTTCTTCTTAAGCTAATATTTTGCAACTTTAACGATGAATATCTTGCATCATCAAAACAAGTATAAAATAATATTATGCTCGTAATAAGTACAACACTTTGAGTTGGATTATCAACCTACTGGCTAAGAAACTGAAAGAGTCACTTTTTCCAACATGAGTAAAGTGGCCACTAAAGGTAACCAAACATTCTTCTGTTTATTTCATAATCATCAGCATCATCAGGTTTTTCAAAATAAACAGAAGTAAATATAATATATAATACATAAATCCTTACATAATAAGTATTACCGTTGAGTTGACATTCGAGCTAAAATTTTACAATAAACACAAAAAAACGAGTAAGCCTTGCCTTCCCAACCATCTCAGGTGCGCAAGCCACACACATTGTTTCTACTCAACAACCAGAGTTTTATTATGGGGAGCATTTTATTATTATGTCAAGTAATGCGCGCACGAAATAAATGTGAAAACAACGGGGTGCGGTTATTATCATTATCCAATTTAACTACCAAAATTCTTTCATTGTTTCTTGTAAATATATGTTTTTTTTAAAAAAAACTTTAATAAAAAGGTGCATCCAAAAATTTATTGTTATTTAAAGAATTGAAATCAAATTAAGAACGTCTTGTACGAAAAATAGAAAAAATATGTAAAGCCAAAATATTTGACGGATATACATTTGTACTATATTGGCGCCTTAAGTCTTACAAGGCCACCCGGGGATGAAGACAATTTTTACAACATACCCAGCGCTCAGACATTGTTTACCTTCACGCTTGTTGGTTGGTTACGAGTGAAAATAACTATTTCTGAGTATTTTAAATTGCTGTCTTGCATGTATCAAACCGTTGAATAAACCTTGAAGTATTTATCAATATTCTTAATCATGGTTTGTATTGCTATATTTTTGTATTCTGTTTCTGTTCTTTTCGTAAACAAAAGAGAATTACTAGCTAAGCGAATTTTGTCACATTTAATGTTAGAGTTAGTACTGAACTATCTAGCTATGGTTACAACTATTTTTTTCTCAAATGAGCAAAGGCACAGTTGTTTTGTACTGCTGCTTGCCTAGTAATAACTATGTGAAATCATAAAACTTCTAATCCATTTAGAGGGGATATTGTTCTGCCCGGATAATAAACGCTGCCCTGCTGATTAAGTACGGCAGCTTGCCCCGGTTAAGAACAGGGCAGAAAATACATAATCAGGGCAACATAATCAGGACAGGCCGGCTTATTACTCAAAAAATATTATTTGGCACTTATAAAAGGAACATAATCAGGGCAGGCCAGTTTATACGACAGTCTAATATTATTTCTCACTTATTATAGAATGAACATAATTGGGGCAGGCTGACTTATGTATGACAGTCAAATATTATTCGAGACTTATAGAACGAACGTAATCGGGGCCGACCGGCTTATATACAATATTTTTATATTATTTCTTACTTATTATAGAACGCACATAATCAGGGAAGGCCAGCTTATGTATGACAGTCAAATATTATTCAAGACTTATAGAACAAATATAATCGGGGCCGACCGCTTTTATATCATTCGCCATCACTTCTGACAAGCGCCATGTCTAGTTTTTAGGGGTGTTCTATCTTCCAGAGAATGTTTAATTCACAAAAGTTCGAAGAAAAAGCCAATCACAGCCTGCCTGGCCAGCCATTATATCAGCGTTCATAATCCGGTCACCACGACATAACCAGTGCAAAAAAAACATAATCGGACCATGCGTACATAATCCGGCTGTCCCGGTTGTAAACAGGCCGTTTTCGCAATCTGGGCAGAACAATATCAACACCAGAACAACACCAATTATAGTGCTAGACGCTAGGTGTCCTGAATCAGGACACCTAGCATATAAACGTCCAATTACGAACACCTACGTTTAATTACGGACACACTGTTTCTTTTGCACCAGCTATATTGTATTTATTCTTATTTGTAATGAGTGTTTAAACAATACTTTGGACTCACAGTAAAAATTGACCCAACAGAATACTTCTTTTCGATACAAATCATTTGCCTTAATCTTTTTTATTCAACCGACAAGTGTAACATAAGTGTCACTTAAAGGGATCCCAAGGTATTTTTACAAGTTGAACTTACCTGAAAGACTTTCATAAGAAATTCCCAATGACATATTTACTTTTTGTTAAAAGTTCATGTAACCCTAGATATCGTTTTTTAAATATTTGTTTTTCTTGCCACCTTGACAGCCGCTTCGATCTTCTTGTTCGTTAAAAATTTCAGACTAGCTCCAGTCTTTTTTTAATTGCATATGACCCTGTTACAGAATATGACTTCGCAATGAAGTTAAAAATATTCAACATATTTTTCAAATCGATCCCTATAAATAATTTTTGTAAAAAATAATTTATAGGGATAGCCATCTAAGCAATAATACGAAAAAAATAATATATTAGCATCAGGTTTGTGCATGATTTCTTTTGTTTCAAATTGAAAGGATTTTTAATAAACAGGTTGTAAAATTTACTGATCTATAACCTGTTGACCTAAACAGGGCTGGGCTCGCGAAAATGATTGTGGGACACACGATCCTTCGTGGAGATAATAATATTAGCGTGGTGGCCACGATAGAATGTTTGAATGTACTATGCTTACTTTCACAGCATTTTTAGCTGTTGTCTGATTCAGCCCCTGTTCCCCAACCCACCACGTTACCTTTTTTCATAAATGTGTGGCTTGTTGAACGTTCAGTAAATTTCCCAACCTATGTCTCAAAAAAAAGTTCTTGAAATAAAAATCATGCACATTTAATTTTTCATTTGATTGATTAGCTGTGTGAGAAGATATGCAGAATTATTTTGATTTTTTTTCCAAAAAAACACTCGTTCGTAAAGAAATTTTGTTTTACTTTGCTGTGGTATTTGTTCTGGCTATACAGTTAGTAATAATTAAAGCACTACATTAAATAGCACTACATAATATTATTACTAAAAAAAACTGGAGCTAGTATGAAAATTTTAATGAAGAAGAAGGTTGAATATAGCCAAGATAACGGTTGTGTGAGAAGAAAAATAAATATTTAAAAACCTAAAAAGCTAAAGTTTTAACAAAAAGTGAATATATCATTTGGAATTTCTCACAAAATCTTTTAGGTGAGCCCAACTTGTGAAAGTACCTCAGGATCCCTTTAACAATTCCGCGTTTGTCGCTTGTATACAAATGCCATGGAATCATAATAAGCACTTATCACAGCCAATCCAAATTATTCTGTTGCAAGCAACTGGTGGGTTTGGCCTTTTACATATAGCACAATAAGACTCCACTCAAATTCTTCTTCATTGCTGCTCTCAGCCCTTAAAAATTGATGTTGTAAAAATACAAAATGTTGCAGATGCATTTGTAAAAAAACTTACATTGGAATAGTTTAAAAATATTTGTTTCTATTTTTATTATTTACACAACCCATAATTTAAAATTCGCATTGTTGGTTTCACAAATTTCGAAACTACTTTTTAAAAACCTATATAAATGCTTTATTCTATTTTCAATCACATGTGAGCATAAGGAGCAAATATCATCTTCTTTAATAAAAAAGGATCATTTTCGACATTTTAAAATCATCAAAATGAGATCATAAAAGCAATAGCATTGCTGTATATCATTTAAAACCATCAAATTGAAATCGTAGAAAGTGAAGACATTGCTGAGACATCCTGGGCCGATACGAGACGAAAATAAATATTTTTGTTTGAAGAAAGGTTTGAAACTTTCATCAAAATATTTGTGGATTGCAAGGTAGATAACACTAGGTTGAGGATGGCTAGTGTAAATGTTGGTACTCTGAGAGGTAGAGCAGGTGAAGTAGTTGAAATGTTAGAACGTAGATCTGTTGATATGTGTTGTGTTCAGGAAGTCAGGTGGAGAGGAGCTTCAGTGAGATTTGTGGAAGGTAGGAGGGCAAGGTATAAGCTTTTTTGGATTGGTAATAGTGATGGATATGGAGGAGTTGGCATATTCGTTGCAGAGAAGTGGGTAGAAAAAGTAATAGATGTTATGCGTGTTAATAGTCGTATTATAGTGATAAAGTTTTTGATAGGTAATAGGATTGTCACTTTTCTGTCAGTTTATGCTCCACAGTGTGGACTCAGTGAGGAAGATAAAGATAAGTTTTATGATGAGTTAATAGCAGTCACATCAAAGTTTGGAGACACTGAACTTGTCATGGTGGGTTGCGACTTTAATGGTCATGTTGGGAAGTCATCTGAAGGTTATAGAGGTGTGCATGGAGGCTATGGATTTGGGAGCAGAAATAAGGAAGGGGAGAGATTGCTTGAGTTTGGAATGGCAACGAACATGGTGGTTTGCAACACATCATTCAGTAAGAGACAGAGTAGGCTGATAACATATGAGTCAGGTGGTTGTAAGACACAGATAGATTACTTCCTGGTTAGAAAGTCAGACAAGAAAGTGGTGAAGGACGTGAAAGTTATATCGGGGGAAGAGTGTGTTTCCCAGCATAGGTTGCTGGTTTGTGATATTATCTTGAAGAGTGTTAAAGAAGCCAAGGGAAAGTACAGGCCCCGTCGAAAAGTCTGGAAGCTGAAGGAAGAAATTGTAGCAAGACAATTTAGTGCAAAAGTTCAGCAGTTAGCCCACAATGGTCAATGTGATAGTGACAATGTTGAAAGTACTTGGACTACTTTGAAGAATTGTCTTCTAAAAGCTTCTGATGATACCTGTGGGTGGACGAAAGGACCAGCTAGACATAGACAGACCTGGTGGTGGAATAATGAGGTTGACCAGTGTATAAAGGAAAAGAGGAAACTTTGGAAAGAGTGGAAGTCAGGTGGTAGTAAAAATATTTACTTAGAAGCTAAGCGTCGTGCTCGTACAGCAGTGTATAAGGCAAAATCAGAAGCAGAGAGAAACAGATTTGCAGATGTGTTAAGAAGGGAAGACCAGCGCAATGAGGTATTCAAGATAGCAAAGCAAATGAAGAAGACTAATCAAGATGTTGTAGGTGAGAGTGTATACGTAATGATGAAGGTGTTTTGGCTAGCACAGAGGAGGAGAAAAGGGTAGCTTGGAAGAATTATTATCAGAGGTTGCTTAACACTGAGTTTTGATTGGGATGAGGATAATTTGTCTGATGATGATGTTGTGGAAGGGCCAGCTATGCAGATCAAGACAGAATGGGTAGTGGAGGCTATTAGGAAATTGAAGATTGGCAAGGCTGCAGGAGTATCAGGTATTGTTGCAGAGATGGTAAAAGCATCTGGATATATTGGAGTTGAGCTTATTACAAGTCTTGCTAACCAGATTATAAAGGATGGTGCTATTCCGAGTGAGTGGCAGTCGAGTGTAATAGTGAATTGTTTCAAGGGCAAGGGTGATGCATTAGAAAGGGGTAACTATAGAGGTTTGAAGTTGGTTGATCAAGTAATGAAAGTTATTGAAAGAGTGATTGATAAGTTACTTAGAGAAAGAATTGATATAGATAAGATGCAATTTGGTTTTGTTCCAGGGCGTGGCACTACAGATGCAATATTTTTACTCAGACAGCTTCAGGAAAAGTATTTAGGAAAGAGAAAGAATCTCTATTTTGCCTTTGTAGATTTAGAGAAAGCTTTTGATAGAGTGCCACGTAAAGTTATTTGTGGGCTATGAGAAAATTAGGTGTGGATGAGTGGCTAGTTACGATGGTACAGTCTATGTACAGCAATGCTAGAAGTCGTGTCAGGATTAACGATTCACTTAGTGATGAATTTAGTTGTAAATGTTGGTGTACATCAGGGTTCTGTACTTAGTCCTTTGTTGTTTGTTCTAGTCTTAGAAGCGCTGTCGATGGAGTTCAGAACAGGTTGTCCATGGGAGTTATTGTATGCAGATGATTTGGTTCTCATAGCAGAGTCGATGGAAGAATTAGTTGAAAAGTTTGAGAAGTGGAAGAAAGGACTAGAAGAGAAAGGGCTAAAGGTAAACACAGCAAAGTCTAAAGTCATGATTAGTAGCATTGCAGCCAAGTGTGACCTTGTAGTTGGAAAGTGGCCTTGTGGAGTTTGCAGGAAAGGGGTTGGTAGTAACTCAATTTTTTTGTCAGACTTGCAAGCATTGGGTACATAAGAAGTGCAGTAGTATTGGTGGAAGGTTAAGAGCTGACATTCAGTTTGTATGCAAGCGTTGCAAAGGTGAGATTATAGAGAATGAAGTACTTCCAGCTTTAATGATGTACAACAGTGGCTCGTTAGAGATAGTTGAGAACTTCTGTTACTTAGGTGATATGTTGGGCAGTGAAGGGGGTGTTGGAAGAAGTGTTACTTGCAGGATAGGTTCTGCTTGGAAAATGTTCAGAGAGTTACTTCCTTTGTTGACTAGCAGAGTCCTGTCAATTGAGGTAAAAGGTAGGTTGTATGAGGCCTGTGTAAGAAGTGTTATGTTGTACGGTAGTGAGACATGGGCAGTGAAGCAGGAAGATCTTGACCGTTTAGAAAGGAATGATATGAGAATGGTTAGGTGGATGTGTAACGCCAGTCTGAGAGACAGAAAGAGTTCAGATGAGCTAAGAAGCAGGCTAAGTCTCCGTAGAATTAAAGATGTTATCCAGATAAGAAGATTGAATTGGCTGGGGCACTTGGAAAGAATGGAGGAGGATAATTGGGTAAGAAAGTGTAGAGACTTGATAGTTCCTGGGGCAAAGCCCAGAGGCAGACCGAGAAAGACTTGGCAGGAGGTTATAAGGACAGACTTGATACAGAGGAAGTTGAGTTTAGATCTAACACAGTCTAGATCAGATTGGAAGAGGGTCATTAATATACCCCGTCCAACCCATGCTAGCATGGAAAACGGACGTTAAGCCGAGAATGATGATGATGATGATGAAGGAAAATATGATAAACTGAGGGATTTGCTTATTGATAAAAAATTAACATCTTTGGTTTAACAGAAGTTTTTCTCAAGGAAAACAATACAATCGACCTCAACATTCCAGGTTACACTTCACTTTGAAAGGACCATTAAAATGGAAAAGGCGAGGCGTCGGAATAAATTTTATAGTTAGACATGGACAATGGATTGAAATTCTACCAAAAATATTTGGTATCATTTACAAGCCCCTAGATTCCTCAACAACTATCTCACATAAATTGGCAATTCTTGAAAAGAAAAAATTGAGACAATGGGTGATCTTAACATCGATTATATACGAAATAATGAACAGCTAGAAATAAAAGACAATTACCTCAACTACCATAATACTGATCGATATATAGTTCGAAGTAACAATATTACTAGCATCAGTAATACGACTGTTATCGCAGCTGGTTTGAGTGACCATAACCTTGCAGCATGCGTGAGAAATGAACAACATCAAGTACCAACCTGAAACCTTGACATGTATGGACTATTCTGAATATGACGTAAACAATGTCAACACCTAGCTTCTAAATGCCAATTGGAACCCAGTTTCAATTTAACCTCACCGACCACAGCCTGGAATTATATATGAAAAATATTTTATCAGATGTCTTAAATTGACACTCTGGTAATCACCATTGACGAAACCATTGACACATGTCTTAAACAGATCGCTGAAAACTGGGACAGTTCCAGATGATTTAAAACTAGCAGGAATTTCTCTGATCGGCAAGTCTGGTACCAGAAATTATTTCAATACTTATATCCACCAATTGGCATTTTACCGGTAATATCTAAAGTCTTCAAGAAATGTGTATCTCAAATTATATCTCTTCTTGAATCCAATAATTTACTATACAAAAAACGAGCTTGCAACAGCGTACCTCTTGGATCGCATCAGAAGGTCTATGAATACAGGTCAACTCACAGGTGCCATACATGTAGACCGTAGCAAGGCGTTTGACACCATCAGTTATGTGACCATTATTGACTTTTTGAGATGTTTCATCGTTTCTTCTGTGAGTTACTCTTTTGATGGTTTGAAGTGTTTCAATTATTATTATTATTTTTTATATTATTTCTTCTTGTTTGCTATGCTATGCCAAATAATTTTCAATTTTTGTTAATAGTTTTTATTACCAACATAATACATAAATTTTAACTTTTATTTATTGCATGAGGATTTGCAATGTTTTGTGCTTGCCACATGGTAAAAAAGTTACCCAGAGATACACAAAAATCTTTTTTAGCATTTTTAATACCATAGATTTAAGTTAGATAGCAAAGACAACATCATAACAACATTCCTTAACCTTCTGTAAACTGGGGTTGGTATTTTGGTATGAGAAACTTTATAGGGTTAGTTCAGATGTTATATACAGTCAGGTATTTCAATCCTTGTCTTTAATTAAACTTTGTGACTATACTTGTAGGAGAAACAAATATGTTATACAAATTTTCTTTCACGATTTAAATATCTTATTGCACAATGTTTTTGGTTATCCAACTATTAATATCTTGAATAAATTTGATTTTAGTAAGATCAATGGAGTACTTAATCCGTTATACAAACAGCAGAAAAAATATGTTTCAGCTACATTCTGAATAAAAACAAAAATAAATAAACTTGTATACCTCTGAACTTTCTTGTGTTTCCATCATGTTTTTTACATCATACAGTAAAGACAGTACATAAAGTTTATCCTTAATTTACTATTACAGTCTATCACAGTTTCATCCTCACTGCTAGTATTTTTTGTAATAAACACAGAAATTTTGATTTTTTAAGTACTGTCTAACATAATTTTACTTTTCCATATTTTAATTAGCTGTTCTGCAGGCCAGATCAACTGTATTTTGTTTAAAAAACATAAAATAATAACACAGATTATTTCACCTGAAATATCAACCAAAAAAATGTAAATTAAAAATGTGAGAATGTGACTTCTTAGTCTACCATTGTAGTACAAAAAAATGTGAAAAACAAGGTAGGCTTCTTTTCTTAACACCATCCTTTTCGCTAATCTGATTTCTATCCTTCCTGTTTGGAAAATATTATTTTTATATTTTATTATTATTATATTACTAGTCAATTAAGCCTGTGGAAAAATCCACCGAGGCAGGATAAAAATGGAAAAAAACGTCATTCAAATTTTGATGACGTCAGCAATCCATCCACAAAAAAAAATTAAAACCTTGTTTTCACGTTGCCTTTATTGTGCAGAGCTTAAAACGCTGATGAAGACAACGTATATGATCATGGGCTTTTGATGAACGGTTAATGAGATATAAGGGTTTAAAAATTTTGCTGACGTCAGCAAAGACCCATCAAAACACACAAATTTTTTTTAGAAATTTGTATACCTGTTGCCTTCATTGTATAGATCTTGAAACGCTGATCAAGAAAATGTATAGGATCATGTATCTTTGACAAACGGTTGCAGATATATTGGGGTTTAAAGTTTTTTTGCTGACGTCATCAACCCGTCCATTCTGAAACGGATTCAGGGACCCAGGTTTGGGAAACTCGCCCAAATTGGTCCCAGGTGGTCCCTAGTTACCCACACGGTAAAAAATGACTGACGTCACCACCTCGTTTCCAAGTTATTTGGCCTCAAAGTTTTAAGTGCACTGTATTGGCTTCATTAATTTAACATACTTTCCTTTGACGTTAATTTTATTTTAACGTTAAAGTTTGGTAAATTACAGAACCATTTTATGGGCGATGTTTTAGAGACTTTATCAAAAAAAGTTGTAAAGAATATAATCCACTTTGCAAAAGTCACAGACAGACAGAACTGACGTATTATTATATAGACTAGTCGATAAGGCCCGTGGAAAAATCCACTTAGGCAATAGGCCATTGAAAAAATAGGTTGCTTTAGATGTTTTGCTGACGTCAGCAGTGCATATACAAAAAAAAATGTTCTTAAAATCTTACACAAAATGTCAAATGTCAAATCTTACACAAAATAAAAAAAGAACAGCTTGCAAGGTGCAAAATCTAGTTGATAAAAAGTTACAACAACGACACTCACAACACCAACACTCACAACACCCACCAAACCGACAGTAAGAACACCGACAGTTACAACACCGACAGTCACAACACGGATAATAACAATGTTAGAAATAACGCATCTCAAATATGTACATCTTATAAGTGATTATGTTGAAAACCCTCAGTATTTTATTCTGAAATGTCAAAAAGGAGGCCTGCAAGAGGTTAGCACAAATCAACAAAAATAAGGTCTTTACACATTATAAACATTGTCTTTCCCTTAAAAGCTTAATACAAA
This sequence comes from Hydractinia echinata, assembly GCA_030067915.1. Classification (NCBI taxonomy): domain Eukaryota; kingdom Metazoa; phylum Cnidaria; class Hydrozoa; order Anthoathecata; family Hydractiniidae; genus Hydractinia; species Hydractinia echinata. The sequence continues at coordinate 153,277 of JASGCC010000128.1, forward strand.
AATATGAAAAAGCCATAGTTTGGAAAACATCAAATTTAAATCTAGAAAAATCAGTCATTTCAGTTGCATAACATCCTCTCCCACAAAAATTTACACAAAATGTAAAAATCAACCAGTTAAGAACACAAAAATTTTTCTTTTTTAATATGATGATCCGTACTGCCCTTTACCAACAATTTTGAACCTAAATGTCAAAAAATCAATAAGCAAAGAATAAAATTGAATAAAAAAAGATCATTATTTTGGAAACATTGTATACGGTTCGTAAACAAAAGATTACACAAAATGTAAAACAGATCGGTTTTTGAGAAACACATCTAAATCAACAAAAATAAGTTCATTCAGCATGTCGTATATTGCCATTACCCATTAATCTTCCACAAAAAGGTTATGAAACACATCAAAATTTAAAAAAAATCAGTGATTTCAGTGCATACAGTCCACCCATTTAGATTACAAAATATAAAAAACAAAAACAGTTTCAGTCAGAACATTAAGTAATTTTTTTATCATCAGCAAACATTTATCCCTACAAAATTTTGTAAAATTCTCAAGAAAAACAAAAACGTGAAACCATGGAATTTTCTTCCAGCAAAAATTACATCACATACAGTTAGTTCTCCCAAACAATAGTTTATAATACGAAATATAAAGACAAAGTTGTTTATATAGTCTTAAGATGTACTTACATTGTACGAAAAGCTTAACAAATAAATATATACTTTTTAACTTTCAAACTCGTTTTATTTTTTACTTAATTAGTAAACGATGGCTGTTATTTTTACCGATAAAGACATCAGCTTTGCAACAGCTTACAGTGAAGTCTGATTCTACAAAGATTTGTTCTTTCAGTATATATATTGCATGTGGTCTATTTCCAAAAAGATTACACAAAATTTCAAAAAACAGCATTTTGCAACACGAACAATATGAACTGACAAATTTTTTTAATCCACGTATAAACCCACGTATATAAATTTCCAATCAAATGTCAAAAACCCCTGTAAAAAAACCTGGCATTTTACATGTAGGCTGACAAAAGTTTAACAGGATGACGAAACAAAACAATAAAAAATAACTTAACACACACACTTTAAATTCTATAAAATTCGTTCCACTTGTCATATTGTGGTCCCCTTGTAAGGTTTACAGGAAATGTGAAAAAATTATTCTCTATGGGCATAAAAATGTGTCACAGTATCCTAAAAGTTCAAGAAAGATTTTGTAGCTAGCTTGTTACATCATAATTCGTGTTCAAAAAAGAAGAGAAGTTTGACTACTAAGGTAGCTATAAATACCTAAAAAAAGAGGAATAACAACAAAACTCATAGATTAGAGCTAGCTATGGGGTGGAGCCTTGAAGCTAACATTGACATTAGCTAGCTAGCTAACAAAACAATACCTAAGACACCCAGTTAAATATACTTAACCTGGGGATACTTAGCTACGTCTATAGCTAGCTATTTATGCCTTAGTACAACACATATAGAGGAAAACAATAGCAATGTAAAAATTATGACATTTGCAGTTATTTCAACAAACCAAAACTTTCCATTTCGCTGGCACATTTGCCAGCTAACAGCTTTATGCAGCATTTTGAATTTTAGGACATTAATTATGCAAACCATTGTAAACAAATGCTGGCTTTTTTATAAAAAAACGCGGTAAAATATAAATTTGAAGCTCCAATGGATTTTTTTTGAGAATGCGATTCTTTTTGACAATTTTAAGTGCGTTACATATAAAAACGGAACGTCTAAAAATATAAAAGTTCTTACTTTTTCTCAATTCCAATTCACTTGAAACTCTAGCATTCATTTTGTACTTCTAACTTTACTTTACTACTTCCTAGCTCCACTCTTCACTTCTGAAGTAACTTCTTGTGGCTTTCAACTTTATTTTTCTACTTCTACTTCTTTACTTAGAGTTTACTTCTAACTTTACTTTACTACTTCCTAGCTCCGCTCTTCACTTTATTTTTCTACTTCTACTTCTTTACTTAGAGTTTTCTTTCTCTGAATCACTTTTTTCAAGACGAAGGAACCTTTCTTTTGTGTTTTTTTCCGTGTCGAGGGACACCATTTTTGGAAAGTTAGCCGTTAAATTTATTTCAGCAAATCAAATTGAGTCGTTTTCATCACGTGACGTAAACAAAGTAAACCCGCTAACAAAATGGACATAATTTTTTCGGCGACTTCAAAGAGAATTTCGGCAACATCAAAGGAAAATGACGATATCAACTTTGCCTGTCACAGAGACACGGAACTGGCTTATTATTATATAGATTATTCTTACATAACATATTTTTAGCTTACTACCTTTAGGGTATCTTCCTGTAAACAAAAACAAAAAAGTTTTATAAATTTAGCAAATAATATTTTTTGATCACTTACAGTGTAGGTGGTTGGATCCCTTATTTCAGGGTGGAGGTTTTCATCACAGGTCTGACTAGATAAAAAGGTTATGTAAACCATCCATTTATCTGCATAGCATCAAGCTTTCTGGCAAAGCCAAGTTTTTTTCCAAGATAGGAATTTGTCAAATATGCAATGGAATCTGTAGGGGTGTACAAAGTTTAGTTTTTTATTAACTAAAGAACAAGTAAAACAAATGGCAGAAGAATGATCATATTCATGCTTTTATGTTTCAGGGCTTGCTCGATCTTATTAGGAAGATGAAACAGAAAAACAAAAAAGAACTTCGTATACTGCTGTTGGGACTAGATAATGCTGGCAAGACAACCATATTAAAATCTCTTGCATCTGAAGATGTTAGTCATATAACACCAACACAGGTAAACAGGTTACTTTTAGAACAATTTTAGAACATAATGATGATTTCAAACTCAGTGTAGTGTTAATAGAAGTTTGCAAAGCAATTTATTAGCTCATTGTCAAGGCTGGTTTCTCCTGAAAAAAATTATTTTTGGTTCCCTTTTCTTTTACACCCCTTCTCCCCTCCCTTTTCTTTTACACCCCTCCTCCCCTCCTTTAAGACCACTTTTTATTTAAAAAAATATCTGTGAGAAAAATGATTGATTATGCTGCTTATTTTATTTACTTTTTCTCCTTCCCCTGTATTAAGATAATTTGGATCTTTACGTTGCAGTTAATTCATAATTTTAATCCTCTAAATTTTCAAAAATCTATGTAGATTCGAATGACATGTCTAAGTTATCATTTTTTTGCAGGGCTTCAACATCAAATCTGTGCAATCACAAGGAATTATGTTAAATGTTTGGGATATTGGAGGTAAAGGTTTTTTGGTAATCTGTAGTGACTTGAGATGTTTAAAAAATGTAATAACCTGCAGAAGAAATTGTTGTGTGCGGTAAAACTTGTCAAATTTAAAAATAACATTTTTTCTTCAAATGTTGTTATTTACAACAGCGGGAATAAACTTTCACCAATACAGAATTTTCCAAAACGATTTTGTCGTGAAGATCAAGGAGTGAAAGCTTTTTTTGCAATAGATAAAATGGTGTTTATATTGATTTCTTGTCACTTTTTAGTTCTTTATAGTAGCAGTATTGTTTTCTACTTTATTGTATTTGTTTAGGTCAAAAAACAATCCGACCATATTGGAGAAATTACTTCGAAAATACAGATGTTTTAGTAAGTCCACAGGGATCTATATTATGCAACCACATAGTCTACTCTATGATATTGGCTATTCAATGATTCAAAAATATATATTATATAATACTCCATATAAGAGCCACCTCTTCTTTCTTGCAGATATATGTTATTGATAGTGCTGACAGAGCAAGATTTGAAGAGTCTGGAATTGTAAGTGTATTTGTGTATTTTCCCCATATACTGGTTGGAATATCCGTCATACAACATACTTTGTATGTTCTTTGTCCAGGGCAGAGTTTTCAGGAATTAATAAGCTTAATAATCTTGTGTGAAACTCTTAGTTCTCTTATAATACAACTACTGCTATGTTAACAGAACTGTCTTCTTATTATAATTGTAATAAAAATAAAGAATAATGCTTTGGAAGTTTGCAAGAGGTAAAGGCTGTAATAGTGGTTGTAAGGTGCTGTATAGTCTCATTTAGCATGAAACACGATCTTTTTACAACCACACGATTTTTTAACAATAAATTTTGATTGAATCGGAAAAGAGCGAGTTGTTATAATCCTTGTATTGTTGATATAAGTTTTAATTTTTTACTATCTTGCTATATTGCTCAGCCCCAGCATTTTAGTAAAAAATTGCCTGCACAAATTACAATTGCTTTAGCAGCTCTATACAAATAGTTTTCTTTCTTTCCGAGTCATATATTCTAGTGTTTTTAATTTAAGTCAAAAAGGCCTTAACAGGAAGGAAAATGATGCCATGCAGTCCTTCTTATGCCATAACTAATTCCACAATAATTTTGAGTGTGGTTGCATTTTTATACTCTTGGCTAAGCTATTCATATTTTGGAGACAAGTGGGGGACGTTTAAACTCGTGAACCCCAAACACGAGAACCAAACATCAGACTCTCTCAAGCGACTCTCTCAGTCTTAAAGTCCGTGTTTCTGAGAGCTGAAATAATGCTTAATTGGAAATATAGTGAGTTGATTACTTAGGTATATTACCAAACTGATGTTAAAATATTTTTATTATCCCATTCACAATCAAGAGTTATATCTCTCACTTGACGCAACTAAAAGATGTGTTGAAATATTTAATAAAAGAAAGTAATTTTTTGCTGATTTGATGTGTCATTTTTAATGTGTTTTAAATTTAATTAAATTCAAAAAGTAATTTCTGCAAAAATTTGCTATGGCAAACAAAATTTACCATGGTAATCAGAAATTTAAGGGCATTACAATGTCCAATCTTTTGCTATTGTTGCATTGACTTAATTTGGACCTGCTCCAGTACCTATGTGTAATCTGTGTTGACACACATTTTAGCCCTCCTTATGTGTATTGACAAAAAAATTGTGCAAATATTACAAACTGAAAAACTTGCTAATGCCTTGTTTCCATTTATTTGTTGTTGATGAGGTCGTATTTTTTTAGCAACTAGCAGAATTATTAGAAGAAGAGAAATTAGCTCGAACTCCATTGCTGCTCTTTGCCAACAAACAAGATTTAATGAATGCGGCTCGTTCAACTGAGGTAATTATTTACGTGAAAGTATAAACATAAAGAAAATGGACTTAGCTTGTTTAAAATTGACAACTTTTGTTTTTTTCTAAGCTTTATCACTTCAGTGCTCGGCTAATTGCTGATTACTATACACTATTCTTCTCTTGACTGATTATATCGCACCCTAGTTTTAACAGATAAGTCTAAAAGTTATCAATTTTAAACTTTTTAAACAATTTTAAAGTCCATTTCCCTTATTTTAAGAAAAAAGGCAAAAAGCTTCTTTTGATTACCTAGACACGGTTTAATAATAGCCCTATTTTGTTACCTTTTTTTTTCAGCTCAAAATAAAGACGAAACTTTTATTTGTGTCATAGCTATGGCAATATTTATTGTTAAAAATGAGGAATTTTACACTATTGGTCTTAGGCCAAATTTTAAAGGCTCACATATTTAAACTTGAATATCTTAAGGACAAAAAAAACTTTTTCAAAAGACTTGTTAAACGCTTTTTTGAGTTCAACATCATTATCACCTTAGATTGTGGTACTTTTAAAAAAATCACAGTTTTTGATTTTAAGTTGTCTTTAACTCTTGAATCTTGTTTTTAGCGTTGTCTTTCTCACTTTGATTCTGTTCTGTGTTTCTAGTTGATGGATGGGTTAAATTTAAATGCAATCAAAGACAGACCATGGCAAATTCAGCAATGTTCAGCACTTAGTGGAGAAGGACTAGCAGTAAGTATACACTTGTTGTTGTTGTTGCCTTTTTTTCCGTAATATATAGTGCTCAGAGTGCATGCTGGGAAGAATTCAAATCTTAACCCTATTCAGACCGAGCCTCCCTTTGAAGGTGTCAAAGGAAATATTGCCACTTGAAAACTTGACACAAATGTTTGTTAGTACATCAAAGGAAAAAATTTGAATGACATCATTCATCAGATATTTCCGAACGCGAAAAAGGCTGAAACAAACTTTGAAATAGGAGAAACCGTTGCAAACGTTTTATAAGGGGGAAAATTACTTTAAAAGTTTAAAAAAATCTAAAATATGGTTTGGAAGTGTTGATAAGGATATTTTGAAGAAAGAATTTGTTAGATATGTCTTTCTGACTAACTATCTGTTACCCGATAAGTAATCAATGAGTAACCATGACAACAACCCGTAAAACGGTGTGCTTAGAAGTTATTCCAAAAAAAATAGTAGGGGAGACTTAACCCCTCCCCTCCCCTCAACTCAATGATTAACGCTGTTTCATGAAATCGGAAGTACTATACAAAATAATGTCGAAAATTCGACTGGGAAGTTATTTTCTAAAATATTTTTGCTAGTGTCCAAGTACTTTTACAGATACCAGAGTGTGTTCGTGCTTAGTTTGACCAAACCTCATCGTGTATCACCATTTTTTGATTTAACTTGTCGAACAATGTTATTGGTTGCAATTTTAATACAATTTTTTTGATTTTAATCAATAAATGATGATGTTTGGATTGGTTAAACAGAATGAATCGTGTATCGTTCGCTTTAGCAGTATCTGATGCATACAAACTGTAATCTTAAATTTCTTTTTAGAATGGTATGGAATGGATCAGGAAAAACATAAAAAGCTAGTAATTGTAGTTGTCTGGTAGTTTTGTTGTTGTTTTTTTAACTGTAATTTATTTGCAAGAAATGCAGGAAGATGTAAATCATTATGTGTCACCGCTCTTGTCTCGTGTACCGGCAGATTTCGTGTTTGCTGTTATCAGTGGTAATGTATAAAGAAAGCGCACGTGCTTATTATGCCATCGAAGGAATTTCTGATAATGTATTGTAGATAATTTTTTTTGATTTCATTAGTTAATTTGTTAATCTATTGAGAATTTTTTTGTAACAAATCGCCTGAATGATCGAGACGCCTTACCATGTGAACAGTCATCACAGGCCGATTGATGTTAATTTGATGCTGGAATTATGCTTAAAATGATAATATATTTATCTTTTAAATTTTAAACGTATTTGTTTTGCGTCATAGTGGATGTTAAAACCAGCTTAAAAGTTTACTTGTCCATGTTCAGCCTCCAAGCAATATTTAGTGAACTGTTGTGGTGATTCGTTTTTAAACTTCTGAAATAGAGAGAAATATTTTGCTTGAAACACCCAACGCATGTGGGTTGCCTGGATACCCTATTACTTGACAGGCACACCCACTTTCGTCAGAACGTATCATCGTTCATTTGTTGTTATCTTAGTTTGACAGCCAATTCTTTTAAAGAAATGTCGCTTGAAAAAACGTTCTACTCTATGAAATAAAAACATATTGGACAAAAGAATACTTTATTTTTGCCTGACAAATTTTGTATTAGAATACTAAATAAAAAATATAATCAAGACAATGTAAAAGATGGACAGATGTGACAGAATTTTTGTCTACGGACGAAAATTTTGTCTGACGAAAATTTGGACCGACATTTTTTTGTGTGAAATGATGTATGTTCTAAGGATGAGTTAAAATCTACTAAATTACTATGCAGCTGACCAGCCTCAAAATTTTGAAATGTTAAGCAACCTGTATAATGTAACACGCAACCTACAAAACAGTTCTTTAAAACAATTTATAAATAAATATAAATAATAACTAATGTCAAACTAGAATCTTGGCAAAAATTAAATATTAAGTTTAGCAACTGAGGCTAAAATTTGATCCTAGCTATTAAGGAGGAAATAAATAGCTTGAACACGAGCAGGAATGTTGTTTGCATAACGGATTGTTTTTAAAGATGGCTGACTCGTTGCGGCTGACGAAACAAGTTTTCTGAAAAAAAATTTTTTTCTAAAAGTTCCTTTCAAGAAAAAGCTCTGAAGTTTTTTATTCTATTAGTGTGTGTTTATTTACCATTGATTATATTATCTTATTGTGATAGCTCTTTATTATATTGATCACTTTGGTTTGAATTTTTCAACTTCATTTTTGTTGTCAGTAGGGAATTTCGTTAACATAGATGACGATTATTGAAGTTTTTTTTGCGGGCATACGTGGAATCGAGGTAAATAGAACATGCTTGCAAAAGTAGTGGAATAACTGCTAAGAAGGAAGATAAGGGGTGCACAGAGAGGCAGAGTCCTAGCCTTTTATTCTTGTTCTTATATTTTCCTTACAATTTCTTTCTCTTATGGAGTTGTCATTTCCCTCCTTTTTGTCACCTAGATATGGGAACTGTGGCATACTATACTTGGCTTGAATCTGAAAATTAATTTTCGTTAAAATTTTTGTATTCAACCTGAAGTTATGCGTTCTTTTATTTTTAATGAACTTTCTTTCATTGTGTAAATACCATAATTACTTATATGCAAGCATCGTCATAAATTTTCTTTAATTATGAATCAACACGGAGGGTCATCTGACACTCCTGCTATTTTTGTAGTTGGATATCTAGTTTTACGATAAATTTATAAGGCGTCTGGAGGAGAGTTTATTAACACTCCTTCTCTTTGCAAATTTCTGTATTTACATGTGTGGTTAAGTACATGTTTTACTTAAGAAAACATGCTATTATGGAGACAGAAAAGTGCGGTAGGACTAGCCTAAACTAAAAGAATTTTATACGTTTGTAACGAGTTTGTGTCTTTTAGAATTTCGCCTGGTGTACACCAGCCCTTGTGTATTTTCAATCGTATGTTAAGCTTTTGTGGTAAATGTTGGTTTCTATTCGCCAAGACGATTTAGCGCTTTTTGCGATTGCATTTTACGTGATGGATAGAAACCGGCCTTATAATGTGTCTTCTTTTGTTTTACTCGTTCATTAATAGTTGTATTGTTATTACATCGAGTCAAATTAATTGATAGTCTTTGCACAATTTTTAATTACACATTGATGATGTGTTGCAAGTTGTGCAGTGGAGAGTTAACAGGAGCGTTTTTATTTTTACTTTCTTTACTGTAATCTTTTTTCAGTAGTTTAAAAACAAAAGATTTATACATACACATTTATATAACTTATAAAACAAATAAAAACGACATTTTAACATGCTTTCCAAACAGCAGTTGTTACTCAAGAAACATGGACTTAATATTATCCGATCTTTAAGTGTATCCTCGTCGCTGAAACAAGTGAAGGCGTCGAAGAAGCACGTCTCACCGAAGTCAGCAGCCGTCTTCTATCGCGAAGATAAGTACAACGCCCAGAATTACGCCCCAATACCTGTGGCGTTATGTGACGGTAAAGATGTTTTTGTGTGGGATGTGGACGGAAGGAAGTATTTTGATTTCTTGAGCGCTTACTCAGCGTTGAATCAAGGACATTGCCATCCGAAGATAGTGGGTGCCTTAAAACAGCAGGCCGATATATTGACTTTGACATCACGTGCTTTTTATAGCGACGCATTGGGGGAGTATGCCGAGTACGCCACTAAACTTTTTGGTTATGACAGAATAATGCCAATGAACAGTGGCGCAGAGGGCGGAGAAACTGCACTCAAGTTGGCAAGAAAATGGGCGTACAAAGTGAAAGGCGTTCCTGAGAATCAAGCGAGAGTAGTATTCGTTGAAAATAACTTTTGGGGAAGGACTGTCTCAGCTTGTTCAACTTCTTCCGATCCGGATTGCAAAGATGACTACGGTCCGTACTTGCCTGGACTCGATGTGATACCGTATAATAATTTACAAGCTCTAGAGGTAAGTTGTAACTTAGTACAGGTTAACTACAATGTTAGGAAATTAGAATCTGTATTCATCCAGCTTGTTACGTGCGCAAAAAGACCACCGTGCAGGAGTTATGCGCACTATTTTATCATAAAAGGTGGAGTGCTTTTAAATTTGCTTTTCTGTAATTAGATTATTAGGGTGTGAAGAGGGACGTAATGTCACGATGTAATTAGTTAGCTCATCGAATTTTGAAAATATGCCTTTGTGCAGGCTTAAGAAAATCTTTATAACTTAACTGATTTGTAAGAATGGTACTACTTTTAAATGCTGACAATACTTGAATACTTACAATACTCAAGGATACTTAAAAAAAATCAATACTTGAAAATATTAAAAATATATATAATAAATTTTGAAGTTAAAGACGCAATTAAATGTTAGCTTTTAAGCCCTTAAATTTTAAAACAAATGCTCAATTATAATCTGAACTGGACATATTACTTACAGAACCATAATATTACGTCACACCGTGTGGTGTGGTCATTTTTGTTATGAATTGTTAAGAGAATGCTGAAAGGCGAGAATGTCTGTTCCTCTTTGAGCTGTGCCATTTCATCTAATTGTAAATAAACACGAAATAACATTTGTGTACTTATATTCACATCTTCAATATTTGTTTCTCGATTTATGAAAACGTTCCCCAAATGTCATCCCATCAAACGACTTTATGGTAATTTCAGGGCACTTAAACAAGTAAATAACGAAAATATTTGTTACAAAGTCTTGGTGCTAAAAATGTTACGTTACCAATTGGATAGGCGATATTATATTCTATTACGGTGCGTTCTAAGGTGTTCGAGGTGGTTAAATAAGCGATTCTTGCATTTGGGTGTTCTCTAGGCCCACCCTCTACGTAATTGAACTGTTCTAAATATAAATTCTAAATCAACTACAGTAGTATCTGCAAATATTTCTACAATATATTATATAGACAGACTTTTTCGCGTTTATAACGGACTTTGATTGCATTTGAAAACACTCAAATTTTCATTTTAAATCCTTACAGGAAGCTTTTCAAAATCCCAATGTTTGTGCATTTATGGTCGAACCCATCCAAGGAGAAGCTGGCGTGATTGTACCAGACGATGGTTACTTGAGAGGAATTCGAAAACTCTGCGACAAGTATAATGTAAGTGTTCATGTGTTTCTGCTGGATGGAATTTGTAGTGTTTGTGAGCGCATGTAATGAGTTCCTGAGAAGAAATATGTAAGGGAAGCAGTTCTTTTTGATAATTGAACTGAAGCCAGGTTTCCATTGTCTACATGTTAAAGAAATTCTCAAATGTGATTGATTGTTTCAAACTGTTTGTCTGCTTAATGAAATAATTGCTTTAGAACCAACCAAAGTGTGACTAGACAATGAAAAAGAAGAAGTACTGTTTGATAATAATAATAGAAAATTTCAACATGAAACCTCGCTGCTCAGACTACCATTTTTAGCGCACAGAAACGAGAGTGTTAAGATATATTTTCGCACTGTTTCTCGTTCGGCTTTTTAGGTGTTGTGGATTGCTGACGAAGTTCAAACTGGTCTTTGTCGAACTGGAAAGTAAGTTACTTTAAAAGTTCGAATATTTTTTTGCTCTTGTGCATGGTCTTAACAGTTTGTTTACGTCCCCTTAAAGCCTTGTGTCCACCAATTAGAGAAATGTTCTATCGCTTTTAAAATAGGGATAGTCCTTAAGAAATGTCCGTCCATATTTTTAGCTACCCTTCTCCATTGAAATTGTTTGGACGTACAAAATAGTATAATTCATTGTGGAGTGCTTTTCAGTTGTTTCTAAGTTTGTATTTAAGTAGAATTTTCCTCATCACAGTGACAAGTCTATTATTAAAGCGATATAAATTTTTTTTTATTTCTATCGCTTTTAACATAAAACCAGAATTTGGCAATTGGCTTAAAATTGGCAATTGACTAACTAGCATAGGCGATGAGTTCTATTCCTTTCAGCGAACACAATGTATTTACTTAGGGAAAATTAAAGCGCTGATGTACGTGCATAAGTAGACATTTAGGCCCTCCTATTACTCCCCATAAAGTTCCGTCTGTATAAAATTAATTTGTAATTTGTAAAACGTTCATTTTATATATTGTTTGTTTTGTTTTAGAATGCTTTGCGTAGATCATGAGCATGTTCGTCCAGATATGGTTGTCCTCGGAAAAGCTTTATCAGGTGGAATGATGCCTGTAAGTCGCCATTTTGTTTCCGTTTCAAGAAGAAACTAATATTCTAAAAATATCTTTTAGCAAATACATTTGACATATGTAAACTCAAACAAAGAAATATTGACAGAAAGAAAGTTTGTGGGAAAATCTGTGCAAAAATATTTTTTAAAGATCGCCAAATTGTAATCACTAAATTTTAACGTGTCTCAACATGTGAGGATTTTATTGGAAAATGCTTCTGATTTTAATATTGATTTTTGTTCATGCTTATTTCTGTAAAATACTGATGTTGTTGCCTGATTTACCGAGGAAGAAAAAAAGCTTGAAAGTTTTCTTCACAAACTAAAGTTTCGTCGATTTATTCGATTCGATTAAATTCTCAATATTTTTGGTTGTCTAAAACTAAACTAAATCTTGCTAACTTCGCCATGTTTTCTTTTTATAATTAATATAATTTTTTATTATAATATAATTTTTTCGTTTCTGTGTGCATACCATGCAGGGACGTTCAAGAACTTAGTTTTCTTGTTTTATTAAGATTTCCGCTGTTTTGGCTGACGACGAAGTTATGCTGACAATACGTCCTGGACAGGTAAAAAAGTTAAATTTATATCTCGAACAAAGCTGCTTGTTTTCTCTGTTTTTACTCGTATTATCTACGTATTAAGCTTCTATATGTCACTCTTTTAGCACGGTTCAACTTTTGGTGGTAATCCGCTGGCGTGTAGGGTGGCCATTGCGTCACTTGAGGTAAACTCGTCTTTTTTAAACTTTTAAATTAGAACATTACGCGAGAAGAAATTTTTTGAAACTAACGGGCTAATTTTACAAGGAAAAGTTTTTTTCTCACAATTTTTTTTTGAAAACAAAAAATGAAAATCCATTTTCTTTTATTTGCGAAAATGAATGCACGCGAAAAAAATCACCGAAAACATTTTTCGCATAAAGTAAACTTGGTATGATAAAGCAGCGTGTTGTATAGAATTGATGAGCTATAAAGTATGGTTTCCATCAAACAACAAAATACTTTTTATTAGATATATCTTTAATCTTCAATGTTTCTTTACCTTTTTTTAAAAGTCAAATAAGCGCCTGAGTACCTTACAGGTTGAAAGGGTGATCTGATAAGGTGGTGTGTGTTTAATTGATTCATGCAAAATTATTAGCATATGTTTGTTGCAGTGTGACCTAAGCTTTACATTGAACACTAATAAGAAAATACTTTAAAGGTATTAGTTCTTCAAAAACCTGCTTTCTTTTGGCCGCTGCCTTTTGAATGAACTACGTGAAATCGCTGTAATGTGGAGAAATAATGAGCACATTCAGTATTATGTCAATGGTTGCTCTTAACCTAAGCACTGTGATATTTGACAAAAGAAATAATGGATAGCAGAGTGTGCTACTGCTTTAAGGGGATTTTTTGTGTCTATTAATTTACCATTAAAAGAGAGTTGCGTTGTTTTCTATATTTATGTAGGTTTTAGTGGAAGAAAATCTCGCTGACAACTCCATGCATTTGGGAAATCTTCTACGAAGCGAGTTGGATGAAAAGCTCGACAAAAACGTTGCTACCATTGTACGTGGAAAAGGCTTGCTAAATGCTGTGGTGATTCCAGAAACTCCAGGTTGGTATATATTAGCTTTTGTGTCTCCGTCACGTCCATGAAAAACAGTTGTGTCTTTGTAAAAAAATCTTGACTATCATCAAGAAATCAGACGTATAAGATATCTAAACTGGATATTCTATTTTTTGATGGAACAACACATCAACTGTTTGTCCTTCCATGGTTTTAAAGGGTTTAGATTTTAAAAGCAAACCTTTCTAAAAGTCACCACTATGAAGTAGCTAACATTTAAGTAGCCGTTTTAAATAATGTTGCGACCGATACATGTCGATCATATTACCTTAAATTTTCACACTTGCTTATTTTTTTGCGATTTTTTGTAAATTCGCGCGAAAATATAAAAAATGCACTAATATTAGAATAACATATGCACGTAAATTAATTCGCGCGATAATTTTTTTTTAATTTTATTCCGCGTAGCTGTTTTTGATTTGTTTGATTGAGAAGGTAGATACAATAATTAAAAAAACAACCTCACGAAAATATATGCTCGCTTTTTGTAAACTAACTGTTTGTTGCGTGGAAATAGGTACGCGCAATAAAATAATTTTCACAGCGACAATGTGACGAAACGCAAACCTCAGTATTCGATAAAAAACTTTTGATCGTAATATATTCTTTTCGTTTTAGATTACGATGCCTACACGGTTTGTTTACGCTTACGCGATAATGGTTTGCTGGCGAAACCCACTCATGGCGATGTCATCCGCTTCTCTCCTCCGTTGACCATGACACAGCATCATATGAAAGAATGTATCGAAATTATAGTCAAAACGATCAATTCATTCGCATAGAAGTTTCATCACTGGGAGAACCGTTTGCTATACAGTCAGACCTTCCTGGTGAAAGGAAGCCCTCTTTTTAGAACTAGCTACTGTATTTTTCGAGTTTTAGTAGACAGGTTTCGAGTTACATAAGAGTAGCGTTTAAGATTGGTAGAATGTACGTGTATTATAATACATTTTGTCCGAAGTCTTATTTTTTACTGTTTTTTTTTTCGTTGTGCTGTTTGAGAAAATGTTTATATAGAATAATGTTTGTGCGCCCCTAGTCAATAAACTAGGTAAGTTTTAAATATGGAATGTTTTTAAACAGCGAGGGCTCAATGTTGGTACCTTTTTTTGTTGCAATATTTAATTACGCTAAATTGGAAGCGGTAGGTTGAGTTGTGTAACTTTATAGCGACACCAAGAAATTTGATTTTTTTTTATGGAATGTTGAGCGAGTATTATCCAACCCTGGGCAATTGTTCGATTCTTAGAAGATATCCGAGATATTTTCGCGCCATGATACCAAAAAGGAGAAGTTGCCCTGGGAACGAGGTTGGAGGGTAAACACATTTTTTTCTTTATGCTAGCCGTAGTGACCATTTTTTTTATTACAGGCCTTAAAACGAATGAAATCAATAAATCTGGTTTATTTTCTTTTCCCACCGTTTCACAACAACAACAACAAAATGTAAGAAGACTACCATTTCATGACGCAGAAGAACTTTTTTTTATTTTAGTAAATAAGTCGTATGTAGTAATTTATAAAACATTTTTGCAAATTGAACTTTCTTGGAATTTTTGCAAATATGATTAAAATTCCCGAGAATTATCAAGTTAGGGTAGACGTGTCTCTATTTTAAAAGCCCAGCCTACAATTCCGGACATGATATTCGTTGGTAAATAGCGTCGGAAATGCGCTAGCCGTACTTTTCACAAATCGTCCACAGTAAGGAACAATATACGACACACCCAGAAATCGCGAAATCATAGCGTGCTGACGTCTGCAACCTACCTTTTAAGATTTTAGATCTAACCAAGTACTCTGAGAACGATGGGAGCATTGACAAGTTTGGAGTGTGTGACAACATGGAAACGGGGTTCTCAAATACTTGTTTGGGCAAGATCTTCAAAATTCGGCTCTTATTTCCGCCACTATTATATTATGTCCCTGGTTAAACGAAAGTAAATTACAAACGAGGACCATATGCACCCAATATCTCCTCTTACATTCCGTCTAAAATGTCTTTTCATATTTTTGGTTTGTTTCGGAATCGGATATGCGAGTTACCCAATACTTTATAATAAAAAAAATTAGCAAAAAAGTTTAGTAAAAATATTAATCACCTGCACAAATGTGTTTGCTAAAAATGCTATATGCAAACTCTTTCCCAGCGCTTCTTAGGTTTTTTTCATTGGAGGTTTCCGTCCAAATGAAAAATATCTAAGAAGCGCTGGGAACGAGTTTGTGCTATATGCTAAATAAACTTTTCGTAAAGGTAACTAATACCTCTATAAGGATTTTAAAGTTGTTGTTGCCTTAACCTTGTATTCAATTGATATGTTTCTGTGCATATAATTTAGAAGAAATGGCTATGTATTTTTCTGTGACTTTCAGTTATATTTGTGTGTCGATGATTTACGATGTCGTGTCAGTCCATTCTCGACCCTAAAAGAGCTCTGGGGACGAGAATGGTGTCAGTCCTTATTGCTTATAAATTCTTTCTCCGACGTGTTCAGGCCGTCTAAATATAAAAAGACTAACGGGTCCTGAAGTGAGGTTGCTCCGGCGTTAAAGCTTAACTTTCGTGCAGGTCATTAAAATCAAAAATTAACAGCTCGTTTTGTAGCCCCTCTAACTCTTGGACGACAGATCACAAAACGGGCAAACAACAGACAAAACCGCCCACCGTAGTTGAAAACTCCTGAGAACTAGGTTGGTTGTTTTTTTCTTTATCAAATGCAAGTCAAATTTCGGAAAGAAGATTATTTTATGACCGTAACAATCTCGTTCTTAGGCCTCCTTTTCGCTTTCTGATATGTAGCTAGCACTTCAGCACCGCATATATTAGATAGTGAAAAAGAAGCCCCAAGGACAAGATTAGCTAATGTTCTGAATTTTAACAATGTGGAATGAGAAGAAACGATATTTCTATCGCTTATGGTAATTCTCCCCGCCCCCGTCATATCATGGACCGGTTCTGGCACGAGAGAACATTTAGTCACGTGGGGCGAAATAAAGGTAAACAAAAAATGGCCGTCAAAACCGAAACTGCAGTAAACAGTAAACTTTTTTGTACGATAAGAAGTAATCTTGCTTTTGTTGTTTCTGTCGAATTTCCATACCAGTACAATATTTAAATTTTAGGCTGGATCTATGTGGTGTGTCTTTTATATTTTATAGCTAGCTATGTTTCCCAATGGGACCACAAAGGCACTTCTATAATAGTGTATAAAAGTCTTATTTAATCTACAGATTTGTATTGTAATATTTGAGGTAAAGAGTCAGAAGAACTAAAACAACAAAAAATACTATGTGCTCATTGTCTCCCCACAGGGGCATTACACACCATTAGCATTAAAGTTTGTCAGGGTTCCCCACAGCTCCTCGAAACTCCTCGAATCTCCTTGATCTTTATTTTCCTCCTCGAACCTCCTCGAATCTCCTTGAAAAACTTGAAAATCAATGATTCCCTCCTCGAATCTCCTCGAATTTTTTTTCAAAGTGCACAAAATATTTTTATGATAAGAGAAAGAGGCTGAAGTTGACGAGTACAAGTTCAAATGGAATCAATTGAACAAGAAAAAAGATCAGTTATAAAATAAGCATTCCTTGTTATTTTCCATTTTTTTTCGTTTTTGATAAAAATTCAAAGATTTTTCTAATTCCCATCATCATAAGTTTAATATTATGTAGATATTGTAGATATTGTGTTTGCCTTTTTTAAATGATTAACTTCCCTGGGGTTTAAATATTAAGCACTGTTATAAGAACTATGGATGAGCGTTTTTTGTTTGTTTGTATAAAGTTTATCTTATACTGTATATACTGTATACTACAGATGCAATATTTTTACTCAGACAGCTTCAGGAGAAGTATTTAGGAAAGAGAAAGAATCTCTATTTTGCCTTTGTAGATTTAGAGAAAGCTTTTGATAGAGTGCCACGTAAAGTTATTTGGTGGGCTATGAGAAAATTAGGTGTGGATGAGTGGCTAGTTACGATGGTACAGTCTATGTACAGCAATGCTAGAAGTCGTGTCAGGATTAACGATTCACTTAGTGATGAATTTAGTGTAAATGTTGGTGTACATCAGGGTTCTGTACTTAGGAGGGAATCATTGATTTTCAAGTTTTTCAAGGAGATTCGAGGAGGTTCAAGGAGGAAAATAAAAATCAAGGAGATTCAAGGAGTTTCGAGGAGCTGTGGGAACCCTGACAAACTTTAATACTAATGGTGTGTAATGCCCCTGTGGGGAGACAATGAGCACATAGTATTTTTTGTTGTTTTAGTTCTTCTGACTCTTTACCTCAAATATTACAATACAAATCTGTAGAGAAAACAGTTCGACTTAACGAATGTTCGACTTAAGCGAAGCTCCCGTTAATTCGAACTTGGACAAAAATGAGATATTAGTTCGAGTTAAGGCGATTTATAATTTAAAAGAAGACTGTAACTTGTAGAGAAGTAACTTTTGTTACGTGCAAGAATTTATTAAACTTTTTTTCCACTTCTCCAGCCATCCATCTGACGCTTTAAAATTTGTAAGATCAAAACTTTCAGCAAATTGAAGAGCCTTCTCTTTTATCATATTGTCATCAAAAGGAACATTTTGGCTCCTTTGTAAAGAGAACCATTTAAGAACAGCTTTTTCGAAATTTCTGGCTACATTACATACCAGCATTCATTTTTCGAACATTTATTTTCTACTTAGATACTAAAAAGTTCGAGTTATCCGAAAAAATTAACTTAATGGGGACCAAAAAATGGTTCGAGAAAACGAATGTTCGAGTTATCCGGGGTTCGAGTTAACGAGTAGTTTTTATAAGGAAGTATTAAGAAATGTCCAAGGGGCCGTAGAAAACAGTTTGAGCTAATAAAAGTTTGAGTTAACCGGTGTTCGAGTCCACTGTATTCAGAAAAATATAATTTTGATGATGTCAGCAATAAGCCTGTTATTATGCAAATAATTTTTTCAAGTTAAAAGTGTAGTACAGGATTAAGTAATAAAAATTAAGTTACTGACATCAAACTAATATTACTGCCATGAAGAAGGTTATTTGTCAGCCAGGTAATAGGACTTAAAAACATTCTCTTTGCAAAAATCACAGCTAAACACAGACACATCAAATTAATATAAGGAGATATGCAAAAATATTTTCTTGTTTTCTCTTTTGTATATTCTCATATTATTTTCTTTTAATCATGTTTTAGAAGAACATAAAAATGTTTGACAAAGACTTTTTGGCAACAACACCTAAAACAAGATCTTGGGCTATGGGGAGACCAAATATGATTTTGTTGGTCATATCCTCAGGCTTGTCGATTATTGGCAGCCTAATAACATTTATCACATATGCTGCATTTCGAGACATACAGACAACCTCTCGTCATATAATTGTTTGTATAAGCATAGCTGATTTCCTAACAGTCACTGCAAATTTGTTTGGCTTGTTTTCAAAGCCAAACAAAGGAGTCGATGTGCCATGTCAAGTTCAAAGTTTTATTGGCTCGACTTTTGTATTGTCATCATTTTTATGGACTGTCATGTTGGGTGTTTATTTGTATATCACTTTGGTTAAGGAAAATCAAGAGTTAGCTGAAAAACTTGCCCGACCTTGGTTTCATATATTATGCTGGTTGTTACCCCTCCTTATCAATGTGGTGGCCATCAATCTTCAGGTGTTAGGAAACAGTAAAGATGACACATCATCTGGTTGGTGCTGGATTGATCTTGAAACAGGTATATAATACTTTATTTATTTTTTACTTGTGGTTCTTTAATTTTTTAGCCCTCTTTTCAAAAATTATATTGCATATTCTTTAAAACAATTTAATTTATTCCCCTAGTTTGTCGAAATTTGAACAACTGCAGAAGTTTGGCCCACAAAATCAAAAGTTCTTGCAACACCTCCAGTTTTGAAAAACAGCTGCAGATACAATTGCCAATTCTTTTATTTTCCAATTTCATGCATTTTGTTGTGAGAGAATAATAGCAACAGACGAAAAAAATACTTTTTTTCTGTGTTATAACACTACCCCAATTTAGATACCCAAGTTTTTAATTAACCCCTTTTTTTTAAATTTGCAAAAGTTTGTTCAAGCAAAAAAAATCTTACTGAGATGAAAATGTTTTTTCATTAATTTTATGCTCTTATCATAAAAAGCAGTTTTTGAAACAAAACCGCAATGTAGTTCTTTTTTATCTTATTTCATTTATCTAATTAATTTAGGCAAACGGGATAAACAAATCATGTGGATGATAATAGATGGTAAAGGTATTGAGATATTGTCCTATGTGTTATCAATAATATTGTACACAAAGATAAAGTTACACATACGAAAAAAGGTATGCAAATGAACTCAATATGGATGTTGTGTGCTATTTCGAAAATCTACTTTGCAAATTTTGTGAACCAGCTATCCTCCATAATTTAATAAGAGTTTGTTATAATGGCAATGCGTCTTAAAAAAGCTACCAATATTGAATTCATTACAAGGAAGCTTTTTGTATAGATAAAATCGTAGTTTCTAAGTAACAGCATCAAATCCTACAACAAGAAAACAACAATGTATATACAAAAAAAATTCTGACTGATAGACCCTTAACGTTTCAAAAAATTACCATCTATTATAATAATAATATCTATTCCTTATTAGAACCCAACCCCCTCAATTGTTCAGTTCGAAAAAAAATTCCTGTAGCTTTAGAAAACAAATTAAAATTTCGTTTTTAAATAATGCTCTCCAAAACTTTATAGGAAATACATTATACACTAGTTGGTGGCCCGTGGAGAAATCCACGGGTTTGTCCGTCCTTTTTATAACGCATTCCGTGCGTCTCGCTACTTGCGGTACCATTTTGCGTGACAGACAGACGCATACATTATACATGTTACGCAAAAAGATATTCTAATAACAAACACAGAAGTCGGACTAAATTAAAAAGGATTGCGATCGAGAGAGCTCTGATAACACAATTAAATGAAAATTAAATAATAAAATCCCCACCTCGGCTAATCTTATAAACATCCTTTATAACAACAATGTAGTCCTAAATATGCTGGGCTTTTTTGTTTGTAGTCTATAGATCTGGGGCGTGCACAGCTTTTAATAGGCTTTACTATATGGCATCAAACACGGTACACTTTAGTATGTTCATAGAAGAAATATAATGACTGCAATAATTTTTTTGTAAACACTTTTTCTGTGCCGTCATCCGAAGTTAAAAATTTGCCTAAAATACCAACTATATGTTTAAAATCCATTTAATTTACTTCTAGAACAAGTAATTAACTTTATGTTTAAAGTTTCTGGCAGCGGAATAAAAGTTATTTAACATCATTTTCGGATTTTACATACTTGCATAAAAAAGGCCAAAAATTGCCCAAAAAACTGATTTTTTTGGATTTTCGGGTAAAATCAAAAAAATCTGGAAATCGGGTTAATCACGTATTTAAATTTAGGAGAATCCTTCCCCTTGATAAAGTTGTGTTTGTGTTTCAATTTCTTAGGATAATCCTAACGAAAGTTACTAATTTTTTTAATTATAAAGTTCTTATAATAAAAAATTGGCATGCAGGTGTCTATAAATAAAAAACTCAGTAAGTATCATAGCCATGCCCCTTCCAGTCCCTCCTCCTTTTGTGTTGTAAGTGTGTGAGTGTTAGTTGTGTTTATCTGCAGATAAAGAAATACGAGCGTGTGGAGAGCAGTTCATCACAATTTAGTCGTCATCGTACTGTAAGTGCAGCAAAGAATACCGACCGAAAGCTCATATTCATTCCTATTTGCTTGATACTTTTAAGAATTTGGGGCACGATACGCTTTTTTATGTATGTTCATGGTAAGGGTCACTACAGTGTCACATTGGATCACATCCTTTTGTATATGCAGGTATGAAGTTATTTAGTTGAAAATTCCAGTGTAGGTTTTCATATCTATATGAGCTACCATCTTGTTTGGTATTACACTGCTGCTCTAATAATGTTTGTGTTATTTAAAGCGCCAAATATTCTTATGACGTCATTCACAGTCCTATTTGCGCGCCATTTTTATGGTGTTCTGTATTAATGGTTCAAATCCCGTTGTTTCCTTTCGTTGTTTTTTTGTTTATTTTTTGCATGTACCAAAAAGAAACTTTTTAGCGAAGTATTGGTTGGCTTAAATGCTATGATGTTTATTTTTTTAAACTATTTAAAGAAGACGTTTGTTAATTGAAATCGGTAATGTTATGGAGTCTGTTTTGTTTTTAGGCGATCGGTGATAACTTGCAAGGTGCTGTCAACTGTATTTTGTTTTGTTTTTTAACACCAAAAGTGTTTAGTCATATCAGGGATAGTTTAAAATATTGCTGCATGAGAGAAAAAACTGCTCTTCTAAACACTGAAATAGAAGCCAGCACAATTTCTGAGGATTGATCAAGGCTGTTCCAGTGTGGATTAAATTTTTAATACAATAATATGAAATTATAATAATAATAATGGAATCTCATTTTTTATTTTTTTTATGCCTGCTATACATATTATATATCATTTTATTCACGTTTTATTAAAAACTATGTTGTTAAAATTGCGCACATTTCAAACTGTTATATTATTTTTATCTTTATGTTTCGTGTGTTTTCTTTCAGTGCTTGTGATTTTCCCTGCTGTATTGGGTTTTTCCCTGCTGTATTGGGTTTTTCCCAGTTGTATTGGGTTTTCCCTGCTGTATTGGGTTTTTCCCTGTTGTATTGGGTTTTTCCCTGCTGTATTGGGTTTTTTCCTGTTGTATTGGTTTTTTTTTGGGTGTTATGAACTGGAAAATAAAAAATGAAAAAATTGTAGCTCAGGGAAGAACTTTTATGATAAAGAAAAATTTCGCGGTAATTTAACATTGACTTCCTCGAAAGTTTATTCCGTAAAACAAGCTAAATTTGGTCAACCGCAAAAGTTTTCACGAAATTTTGAACTTTAATCTCGTTAATTAATAATCTCGCTCATTCAATTTATTGTTAAATTTAAAAATGCAGTAAAAAAGAAGTTCTGAAATATTACAAAACTCAACAAGTATTTCCGAAAGTTTGCCCAAAAAATTTGGCTGGTAAAAAGTGACTAAGTTTTCTAAATTTTCCTATCCAACTTTCTTTTTGCCTACATTTTTCCCCGATAAGGTGTAATATGACATGAAACATATTTAAATTAAAAATAGTATAATAATAGATTAGATTTTTTATACTTCTGTGTGTCTGCTATAAATGTTATATAATAATTTTATTTACGAATTGTTTTTGGATTCAATATTTTTTCATTATCGATGTTATGACTTTTCCTGTTGTGTCGTGATATATTATAAAAACTAGACTGGACATTTATGATGCTTTAATTTTAGCGAGTTACGTAAAAATCATCTGATTCATTAGAAGGCGAAAGAGCTAGTTGCACTGTTTCTTTGGTACAATTCATCTGAAAAAATAAGATAGCTTTTCAAAGTTGAGTTCGTTTCTACTCTAGAGGAAAAAAATCACGAGTTTTCATCGTTTTTTTTTTTCGGGTATCTTTAAGAATATCTTGTATCGTATTTCTTCTATTAACCGTCTGGGCTGGGAGGGGGGTGGTTTTTAAAGGGGGCGGTTTCTAAAGGGGCGGTTTCTAAAGGGGGCGTTTAAAACAAAGGGTAAATCACTACAAATCGTGAAGGTGTAAAAGCATATACCAAACATTGCGACTTTTATTTAAAACAACTATGTACAGAATACATAGTATAATAAGCTTGGTGCTTACTTGATAATATGAAGAAATTTTCGTATTTTCCAATAACCGCCCGGGAACTTGCTTTCAAATTTAACGAATATCGTACTTTTAATAACCCGGACGCTTATTAGAAGAGGTACGGATCCTTATGTAGTAATTGTACAGTGCCAAGAAAAATACCGGAAAGTGTTTTTATGTTCTCTGTGTTAATTTAAACGTTAGCGTTGTTTTAAAGTTTTACACTTGTATTAATTTTTGGAACACGCTTGACTGTTTTAGCTATGACTGTGACTGAGTATCCAAGGTGTGTACTTTGTGAGAAAAGCCTAAAAGTTTTTCAGCCTCAAAATTGTATGTAAGGTGATGTTATCTGCATCTAGCTTTCAATTTTTAACGTTTCAGTCCAATTTGTGAGCTTTTTCCATGAAGTAAAAAGAGCAGGTGGACTGTTTTAGCTATGCCAATGCAACAACAGGCTACAGCTTGTGTTTTAATGCAATCTGATTTGACGATAAAGTTATTTTTTAGAAGTAAATGCCTAAAAGCAGGTGATCAGGTTTCTTGAATCCAATTTATCGAATTCAGAAAATTTGATCGGGTATCAACTGTTTTTGATGGGTGTTCCACTTCATATGTGGCAAACATGCCATAATGTTTTAAATAAACTATTTTAATTGTTCACATCATCAATGTTCGAGTATGCGGCGGCAGTCAACTTGTAACTATAACCTATCATTATTAGACTTCTATTGGTAAATTATTCGAATAGTTGCATGTTAACGTCAACTTACATTTTAATTTTTTGGAAGAGATTTTTGGAAGTTGCATTTATTCTACCTATACTAGTCACAGTTATTTAACCTGAAGTAATATTTTAACTCTATTTTTTTATATCAATGTTTTTAGTTGTAGTGATTTATATTTTTTGTGGTCAGCCCCACTAATTTCAACATATGTACCAATTGTTTTCAAGACGGACCACAAAGGGGTTTCTGTAATGCTTAACCCTATTCGGTCCGGGGGGGGGGGGGGGGGGGGCGGATTCCGCCCCCCCCCCTGACGTTTATTTTTTAATAACTCTTTAATGCTATGTTTCATGGCTACAATACTTACTGGTTTCAATATTTATCTATTAGACACCTGCATGCAAAATTTTTAGGTCCCATACCTTTCAGAGGCTTTGATATTGGCTATTACTCGAAACTACCCCTAAAAATCTTTATGAAACCCTTATAATAGGGAAAATATAATAACTCTTGTTAGGATTATGTCTGGAACTTGAAACTTACAACACAACTTCGTTTCGTCATGAAGAATCTTTTTGCATGTTTTGGTCACGTGATTAATCCGATTTGCCGATTTTTTCGGATTTTACCCGAAAATCGGAAAAAACCGGATTTTCGGGCAATATTTGTCTATTTTTCATACGATCTATGTAGAAATCTATGTAAAAAATATGTTAAATAACTTTTATTTAGCGTTCAGAAACTTCAAACAGAATGTAAAAAAAAAGTAATTGAATTTTAAGCAGATAGTGGCATTTTGAACAAATTTCAAACTTTTGATGACGTCGCAGAAAATGTGCTGACGCAAGCAAAAATTTATTGCTGCCATTTTGTTCCTTTTGTGACGTACTAGAAGTGTGCCAAGTTTGATTTAATTTGGACAAGCCTATGAAAAGTTATTGAGGGGGGGGCGAATTCCACCCCCCCCCCGGTTATAATATGTTCGAAAAACCCCGGACCGAATAGGGTTAAACTGTAATGATATTGTTCCCCTTACCAATTTTGTTTATTTTCTATATACATGGAACTCTTATCTGAAAAACCAACTAGTTTACTACAGAGCGTTAATGTTTAGAACCGTAGGGCTTTTTGCTGTTTTCATCCATCATACACGTTTCCCGATTTACATAGATTCCAAAATTTTAGAATTTTGATGTTTTGACTTTAGGATAATGTTCAACATCGTTGAATTAGTGTGTGTATAGATTTTTAACCTAATCTGACAAGTGAAAAGGCTGTTTTGGTGATATTAATGTTACGGTCAAAATCTTCATAATTTTTTCCTTTCTACTTGTAATAAGCCTCGGTTTCAAGCAGAGTTCAATTAGGACAAAATTAAAAAACCTGTTGTAACAGGTTGTTTGTTTGCTTTAAGAATCTGAAGATTTCACAGCCTATCAATTTCAGGTGAGGATTTCAAAAATCACATTTATTTTGTTTGGAAAGGTTTAGAAATAGCAGCGGTACATCAAAGCAAACTAATTTAGGAAAGGTGTATTAAATTTAACAAGACTATGCCAACAATTTGAATTTATTCTACAATCTCTGAATTTTCACGGCCACCTTGTGTATGGAATATGGGTATGTAATGTGTAGACTCTGAAGATTGCGCTATGCCCTTTGTTATAAAACGTCCTGTTGTTATTTTTGATCTTTTTGTACAGTTTTTAGATTGGCTATCAATGCAGAATTTTATTTTATAACAATTTAAATGAACAAATTATAATCTAGTGTTTAAAAAACTTATGGTATGAATGGAGAAACAACAATATTACTTTTTCATTTCAGATCAGTAAAATAATTATAAGCTCGCAATGGAACGTGCTGCAAATTATATGTTGCGATCACAATTATTTGCAGCGCAAACTTGTAATGCCGACATTAGACGTGGAAATGAAGATCTAGATGAACACGCATTACAGATAGTGGATAATATCCCTGTCAGTCACACCTTGTTTCCTATCGTAACAAAGGCTGTGAAGACAGGTAGCAGAGCGGAACGTGCTTGGATTGATGCTGAGGCTGATATAGATTACATATACGAAATCGGTCCATTGAAAGTATACAGCGATACGGATGCTTCAAAGGCAGATGTTTAGGTATGAGAACACAGATCATGAAGGGTTTTGTATCAACAGATACAGCGATACGGATGCTTCACAAAGGAAGATGTTTAGGTATGAGAAAACAGCTAATGCCGGGTTTTACCAGATCTTAGATGAATACGAACATGCTTTGTATCCACATATACTGCAAGTAAAACTAGCTCCAATACTTGGAATGCACACAAGGAAAGCAGGAGGAATACTGAGGAAAATTGCCGAGCAAAAGGTAACAAATGCTGCGTTACCAAATTTACGCAACGATGACAGAAAATTCGAATTTCAACCGGCAATAAGCGAAGATGTCGTCATTGCGATGACTTTGCATCAGTGGCCGAAAGAAATTTTCAAAGAATTTTTCAATGACAGACAACATTTGTGGTTTGAAGACAAACTTGAAGATGTTAAAGGTAAAAACAAAAGTACTTAGTGCACAATGATATACCAGAAGGGTATTATATATATATATATATAGCTCGCACGTTTGTTTTGATAATACTTTAATTCGCAAAAAAAGAGGAGGATTCAATAAAAACCTGATCACTTGTTAAAGAAAGCAAGTTAACAATTCTCTTTTACCTAACTTGTTTCTTGACGTGTCTTCCAGAACTAACTAGTTTTCTAACGTGTCTTCACGAAGTAACTTGTTTTATAACTTGTCTTCCCAAACAAACTAGTTTTCTAACGTGTCTTCCTGAACTAATTGTTTTCTAACGTGTCTTCCAGAACTAACTAGTTTTCTAACGTGTCTTCCCGAACTAACTTGTTTTCTAACGTGTCTTCCTAAACTAAGTTGTTTTTTAGCGTGTCTTCCAGAACTAACTTGTTTTCTAACGTGTCTACCTGAACTAATTGTTTTCTAACGTGTCTTCCAGAACTAACTTGTTTTCTAACGTGTCTTCCAGAACTAATTGTTTTCTAACGTGTCTTCCTGAATTAATTGTTTTCTAACGTGTCTTCCCGAACTAACTTGTTTTCTAACGTGTCTTCCTAAACTAACTTGTTTTCTAACGTGTCTTCCTGAACTAATTGTTTTCTAACGTGTCTTCCTGAACTAATTGTTTTCTAACGTGTCTTCCCGAACTAACTTGTTTTCTAACGTGTCTTCCTAAACTAAGTTGTTTTTTAGCGTGTCTTCCAGAACTAACTTGTTTTTTAACGTGTCTTCCTGAACTAATTGTTTTCTAACGTGTCTTCCCGAACTAACTTGTTTTCTAACGTGTCTTCCCAAGCCAACTTGTTTTTTAACGTGTCTTCCAGAACTAACTAGTTTTCTAACGTGTCTTCCAGAACTAATTTGTTTTCTAACGTGTTTTCCAGAACTAATTTGTTTTCTAACGTGTCTTCCCGAAATAACTTGTTTTCTAACGTGTCTTCCCAAGCCAACTTGTTTTTTAACGTGTCTTCCAGAACTAACTAGTTTTCTAACGTGTCTTCCAGAACTAATTTGTTTTCTAACGTGTTTTCCAGAACTAATTTGTTTTCTAACGTGTCTTCCCGAAATAAATTGTTTTCTAACGTGTCTTCACGAAATAACTTGTTTTCTAGCGTGTCTTCCCGAAATAACTTGTTTTCTAACGTGTCTTACCGAAATAACTTGTTTTCTAGCCTGTCTTCCCGAAAAAACTTGTTTTCTAGCGTGTGTTCCCAAACTAACTTGTTTCACTAACGTGTCTTCCCGAACTAACATGTTTCGCTGACGTGTCTTCCAGAGCTAACTAGTATTAAATGAATAGATTTTATTGCCGAAACCGGGAAGACACGTTAAGAAATAACTTAATTTATGGTTTCGGCAATAAAATCTATTCATTTAATAATGTCGCAATGAATCACGGTAGTTACTACTTCAAATCAAACTAAACTTAAGAGATTTGAAGCCACATCATATTATACGTCATTTTTCATTGTGGGCAATCTATTGTAGGTTTACACACATTTTTTTTTTTTTTTAAATCACACATACGGAGTAGTGTGATATGTTGGTTTACCCTTTCGTCGCGGCGACGGCGGCGACGGCGGCAACGGTCTTCAGGAAAGTTTCATCACACTGGATTTGAGTTGTTTTATTTTGCGTATGACACTGTATCCGAATTAGTGCTTTATTATTAAACAGGGTTAAAATAGACATTTATTTCGTAAATAGTTTCTTATTTACAATATTTAAAATCGTCAAATTGTCGACTTTCGGTAGAATTATGAATATAAAAACAATAACTATTACATTTCTAAAAGGTGCAAATTAAATTTGCGAAGATTACTTTTCTTTCAAAATTTTTATCACCCCCGGTTTGTTTTGGTAACAGCCGTCGTTTAGATTTCCTTCGCCAGTTTACAGAAAGATTAAAGTTGGCGTGTTTGTTTTGTGTTCTCTTTCTGTAAAAACTATAGCTAGCTATAATTATAGCTATAGCTATATCTTGATATAGCAGCTCCATATTTATTTTTTATTTTTTATTTTCTGCAGTGTTAAGTCATAAAACTGTCCCTCCCTCTCTATTCGGTGTTAGAACTGAAACTAACACTGAACCAAACTGTGAAAATTGGTTTAAAGTTGGTAAACTATTGGTTAAAACTTGGTAAACTATTGGTTAAAACTATTGGTACAACACTATTAAAATATTGTAAACTATTGGCTAAAACTATTGGTAAAATATTGTGTAATAATCTTCTAGTTTAGCAAGTTGGTAAACTAAGCTAGCTAGCTAGCTAGACACTGTTGACAACAACATTTTTTAATATTTTTAAGATCCCTGGTTAGCCATAGCTATATGTTATGTGTATCATGCTGTATTACTTTATATCCAAGATAATTAATCTAACAGTTATTGCTGTGTTTCTGTCACTTTTGCTAATTTTGGCTGGCGATGTTGAAATAAATCCTGGACCAGGCCCGCAATTTCATCAAAAAGTTGTTCTAGGCTCTTTTCACCAAGGTGAACCTTTGGTGAAAGTAGTGGTATACAATGTGCCTGCAATGCACTCTATTCAATATGTTTTTCTTCAATTAAAAAGGTTTCAGTTTGGAAATCGTTTGATTTAGATTATGTATTAGAAGAAGGAGATGAATTGTTTAAAAGATTAGGTAAATTCCGTCCATTATTTATGGATGAAATGCCTTCTAGTGTACTAATTGAAAGAAGTAATATTGACATTGAAAAGTTATCTCGTCTTTACGGATTAATGGGACAAACAGATATTTTTGTTAATCACGACACAATCACTGATATCGGAAATGGTCTAATATTTATGGCAAATGAAATTAGCTTCTCATTGATTTGGGCAAAAAAATCAATTTTTTTGTTTGATTCTCACAGTCTGGATAAAGATGGCTCATTAGTTGCAGATGGAAGTTCAATTCTTTTATCTTTTAAGTCACTTATTGATGTGCAGAGGCACATTAAGTATCAATATTCTAAACATTTTGCTGCTAATTGTGCGAATATGCAGTTTGAGATACAGTATATCAAAATTATAGAATCCAGAAATTGTTCTGAAATTTTATCTTCTCTTATGAAAAACCGAAAAAGGATTCAGAACAAAATTTCATTTGATAAACATTACAGCACCCGTTACAGTAGCAAAAAGTGTGAAATGCGTTTAAAATATGCAGAAATTTTTGGAACACCTGAACATGAGCAAATGAAGAAAGCAAAATGTGAAAAACGTGCAGAAATTTTTGGAACACCTGAGCATGAGCAAATGCAAAAAAGCGAAATGTGAAAAACGTGCAGAAATTTTTGGAACACCTGAGCATGAGCGAATAAAAAAAGCGAAATGTGAGAAACGTGTAGAAATTTCTGGAACACCTGAGCATGAGCAAATGAAAAAAGCGAAATGTGAAAAATGTGCAGAAATTTTTGGAACACCTGAGCATGAGCGAATGAAAAAATTAAAATGTGAAAAACGTGCAGAAATTTTTGGAACACTTGAGCATGAGCGAATGAAAAAATCAAAATGCGAAAAACGTGCAGAAATTTTTGGAACACCTGAGCATGAGCGTATCAACAAATCGCAATGTTAAAAACGTGAAAAAATTTTTGGAACACACGAGCATGAGCGAATTAAAAAAGCAAAATGTGAAAAGCGTGCAAGCATTGCAGGAACATCTCAGCATGAAGATATAAAAATGAAAAAGCGATTAAGTTACGCCAGTATTGTCGGGACTGAAATGTCATGCATTTATACTTTATAACTATACTGAGGAGGAAGCAGGAAAGTTATGTTAATAAATCTAATCAAACTTCAAAAGAAAGGATAAAAAAATTCACTAAAATGATAAAAGAAAGGCCATTCTATATTTGTGTGGTCTGCAATCGTTGTCTTTACTTTAGATCAGTAATACTTTTCGATGTTGGCAAATATGATATTCACATATTTGACTTCTATAAAAAAGTTGAAAGTCCTGATGGAAAGTTTTACATTTGTCGCACTTGTCATAATAAGTTAAAAAAGTCAGAAATTCCTGCACAAGCTTTTTGGAATAAACTTGACATATTCAATTTCCCTAATGATTTAGCAAATTTGAACAGACTTGAAAAAGTTTTAATATCCAGAAGAATTCTATTTAAAAAGATCACAATAATGCCTAAAGGCCAAATGCCAAAACTCAAAGGCAGTATTTGCAATGTTCCAATAGACACGGCAGATTTAGCAAGGACGCTACCTCAAGGAGCTGATAGTAATGGTATTGTAATGCTAAAATTAAAGCGCAAGTTAACTTGCAGAGGTCATGTTTACTTTGAAGCTGTTTCACCAGAAAAAGTTCAGGCAGTACTACAATACTTGAAAATGAATAACCCTTTGTACCAAGATATAACAATTGATATAGGTCAGATACCAGCTGATATGTTATCTCTAGCTGAACCCTTTTGAAATACCAATTGAAATACAGCCAGAGAAACATGTTCCTGAAATTGTTAGAAATGTTATCGAAGACTCTGATAATCCACTGGATCAGTTTAGAGTAGGGACGTCGGAAACTGTGCTTCTATCTAATATTCCTCAACCTGAAGAGGCAGTAATTGCACCAGGGGAAACTATGACACCTCTATCAGTTTTAATGGATGAAAAATGTGAGGAATTGGCTCACCCTTTTCTTTTCCCTACTGGAAAATTTGGTTACAAGGCTGACCGCAGTATTAAGTTAAGTCCAGTAAAGTATTTTAATCAACGCTTGTTAAACTATAAACAAAAATTTGCTTCAGACTCTGATTACATTTTTTATGCACTTTCAGTCATGTTACACTTGAATTTAAACAGCCAAATAAATATAGCAATGAAAAAGGTCACTTCCAATCGTTTAACAGCTGGTATGCTGTCCAATAACTTTTCCGATACAGTAAAATAATTTATTGCAAAGGATGAAGGTTTCAATTTTATGAATACAGTTAAAGGGACTCCAGCTTACTGGAAAAAGTTTCTCTCTAAAGTTTTGGCTATGGTTAAGCAGCTCGGGTTGCCCACTTTCTTTATGACGTTAAGTTGTGCATATTTAAGGTGGAATGAACTTATTTTAATAATTTCTAAACTTAAAGGAGAAAATCTTTCAGAGGAATATATCGATAGAATGACCTATTTTGAGCGATGCAATTATTTAAATTTTAATCCAGTGTTGCTTGCTAGACATTTTCAATACAGAGTTGAAACATTCTTTAAAGAAATAGTGGTTGATGGGTCTCTTGGTAAAGTTAACTATTATGCGATTCGTGTTGAATTCCAAGTTCGTGGAAGTCCTCATATTCATTCTTTTTTATGGGTTTTAAATGCTCCTATATTAAGTGAAACAAATGTTGACGAATATGTTGCGTTTGTTGATTCTGTCATTAGGGCATATGTTCCAGATATAGATACAGATCCAGAGCTCCATGAACTAGTAACTACGTATCAAATTCATTCTCATTCTAAATCCTGCCGAAAGTATAAAAATCAAAGCTGTAGATACCATTTTGGTCGTTTTTTCACGGATCATACGGTTATAGCTATTCCACTACCCAAAGACACAACATTGGATGAGAAAAGAAAAGTTCTAGAAAAGCGCAAATTTCTACTTGCCGTGGTTAAGGAATACATTGATAAAAATTTGGATCCCCGAAAAAGAAACATCTTAAATCCATCAGATGATTATTTTGAACAAGTCCCAACGATAAAAGAGATTCTTCAAGAATTAGGGATTTGTGAGCATGACTATTATGAGGCACTTTCTACCTCTGATGACGGCGACTTCCAAATTCACCTAAAGCGTCCACCAAAGTCTTGTTTTGTTAACAATTATTTTGAAGAAGGTTTAGCAGCTTGGACAGCCAATATTGATTTGCAGCCTGTTTTCAATCATTACAAGGCTGTTACATACATGTGTGCTTATTTTTCAAAATCTGAAGATGAGACTTCTGAGGCTATGAAGCAGGCAGCAAAAGAAGCTTTTAGTTCAAATGCAGATATAAAGCGAATGAGAGCAATTGCCAGAGCCTATTCCAGGGGCGGATTTAGACTTCGGCCACTTCGGCACTCGCCTAAGGAGAAATTTTGCCAATGAGAAAATCATGTGTATCTAAATGTAGAAATTGATTTAAAGCAACGCATAATTTTTATTATAAGCGTTTAATAAGATTCCTTTGCGCCCAGGATCCGAGGTAATATTCTTATCTCCACTCAGGAGTGTTTGCCGGGGCTCGACTCTCCTTCGATGTGCTTTGCCGAAGTACTATGGTTCTTACGGTAGTCGAACTACATTTTGCGGGACTTTGTTTCTCTCGATTCCTTTGTTTTCTGCCGTAAAAACAGTCGACTTCGGCGGCCGCCGAGGTGTGGACTTTTGGACTCTCTTAAACAAAAGAAAAACAAAAGAATTATTACGTCGAGAAAAATCTCGCCGAGGTGTGGACTTTTGGACTCTGGTTAAAACAAAAGAATTTGTGACGTAAAAAGAATCTCGCCGAAGTGTGGATTTTTGGACTCTCTTTAACAAGAAGTCGTCAAAATTTACGGTGAAAGAAAGATTGATATTAGGGGATGGGTGCGTAGGAATAATTTACTCTTCCTATTGTTATTGCCTCGCGGTAGCCGGTCTGTTTGATAGGTTCGGCCAACTTCGGCGAGCTGCAATTCCGAAGTTTGCTTCCAATACAACTGAAAGAAGGCTAAAGGAATTGTTTTGTATTGACTTGCAGCAAGTAAATGGAAGTTTTGAATATATGATCAGGGAATGAAGTTGAGCAATGTTGCTAAGAAGAAACATTACTGGAAAACGTTTATTCTCTGTGTCGCCTGTGATTGCAAAAAAGCTGTTTGACAGAAAAGGAGGCTTTGACTTAACAAAAATAATAGCTTTAACTCACTGACTACGCTTTCAGGTACATCTGTTTACTTTTAATTCCATTAATCTTAGAGTAAGATACACAATTGCTTTCTATTGCTGTGCTAGCAAGTGTGAACATGAAACTGTTTATAGTTTCACTTTCAACAAATTTGAAAAAGCCTTGTGTCATATTCAAAAGAGCTTTGTGTTATCTTGGGTTTCTTTTTTATTTAAGTAACAAGACATTTTATAACAACACAATAAATCGAATAGCTAGCCAGCTGGTTACTTTTTGTAGCTGGTAAAGGTGTAATGTATAACAATTTGTTGACTTCATAACAACTTTATATGTTTACTTTTGTAGATTCAAAGCTTCTGGCAATAAACACTTTCCAAACGATTTTTTAACATGCGACAAGGCCAAGGAAGAGAACACTAGTTTTGGGAGGAAGACTTTGACAAGACTTGATGATGTTTCGGTTTAAAATCTCTATCCTCTTATCGAAATAATTCCTGGAAATGGTGCTAATTATATATATACAATTCGAATAAGAAAAAGGCA
The DNA here is from genome assembly GCA_030067915.1 of Hydractinia echinata. Classification (NCBI taxonomy): domain Eukaryota; kingdom Metazoa; phylum Cnidaria; class Hydrozoa; order Anthoathecata; family Hydractiniidae; genus Hydractinia; species Hydractinia echinata. Next base: position 187,303 of record JASGCC010000128.1, read on the forward strand.
TGGTTTTATTTAATGGGTGAAATGACAAAAGTTTTTCACATTTTTACTAAAGAAGTTGTCATGCTGATAGACATGGAAAATGTTTGTGGTTCTACCAACATGGCGAAAATGACTTAGCATATATACTTATTACAACCCTATCCAGATGGACACAAAAATGTGTAATAATGTAGTTAACGATATCTGTTCTTGAATGATTTTGTTTTGTTAAAAATTTCAGCTATTTATAGTAATTATTGCATAACAGCTAAAAGGTATTTTCAAGTTTGATTCAACATTTTAAGAGTCTGAGCCAGAAATGGTTACCGAAAAATATAAACAGTGTTTTTCTTGCTATTAAGCTAATAGGGCTAAATATTTTTTGACTGAATGTTGTGTTGTTGTGTTGTAAGTTTGTTTTTTTAATTAGCTATTGCTGCTTAAAAATCCAAATTTTAAGTAGCTGCCTTTTGTGTACAAAATCTTGATATATTCTTGTCATTTTTATTTTATTGTATTTATCTCTTGTTGTTTATGTTGTTGTTACTATGATCTAATAATACAAATAAAGCCTGTTTACATATGCATTTTTGTGTTGTTGTTTTTTGCTTATTTTTCTTTTAGGCCTCCTTTTTCATGTTATTAAATTTTTGAATAGATTAAACATGAAAAGTTTTTATTAGTAATATATACCGTTTTGCATTACCGAATTATAAGAATAATGTATGTCTTTTTTACTGAACCTAGTTTCCAAAAATTTATTGCCTCAATATTAGCCAAAAGCTATTACATTCATAACTTGCAAAAACAAGCCTGTAAATATTTTTTTCTGGATGTGGAAGAAAGAAGAAGTTTTGCTGGCTAGCTAATTTTAGCCTTAATTCTTCTGAAAACATTATTTGGCTTTCATTTAAGAATTTTATGATTGTTTTTTTTTTCAAATAACATGTAAGAAATGGGCTTGTAAAGGTCCTGTCTGCTGCATTTTGGAGTGCTGAAATAGGTAAATAAGCTAAAGCTTCTGGGGCTTTGCCCCAGAACCCACTTGGGGGGCTTACAGCGCCCCCCAAGACCCCCATCTGATTTAACACGCGCAATTTTTGCGTGGCAAAAATTACGCGTTGGCTTCGCTTCGCTTCGCAAATCCGCCTAAGGAGAAAAAAATCCTGTATCCGCCCCTGTATTCTGTAATGTTCTGTTCAGGAAGCTGTTTATATTTTAATGCCTGAGTTGTGGCTTAGGAAAACCTTTCCAGGTGTGATTTTTGCTAACAGTAATCTTCCTGAGAATCGCTTTAGAATATGTCGCAGCAAGGAAGAAATTGATGAGTTACCTGAAGACAGTGTTGATATTTTTAAACGTAACGTGATAGATCGTTACACTGAAAGACCAAATGCTACATTTTTAGGTGGAAAGTATAATATTGTAGATAGATTTTGCTATGCAGAATTTATAGCACATTATTACTTGCCTTCAAAAGATAATGTTGTAAACGATAATCAGCCAACTGTTTTACAAGATGAACTGTTTGAAGTTGATAATACCAACTGTAATTACCCCAAAATATCCCTTTAATGAACTCAAAAGAAAAATTAAAATGTCGCAAGGTTAAAGCAGTACTACGTTATTTTGTACCAAATAGACATAAGTATCCTGAGAAATACGCACATCATTTGCTTTTTATGTTTTATCCTTTTCGTAATGAAAATGATCTCAAGTGTTCAACTTCCGGAACATATTTGGACAAGCTCAATCAAGCTGGTGTTATCGATATTGTCAACCGAAACACACAAGTTTTTGAACCTTGTGCAGATATAGTTGAAAAGGCATTAATAAATATGCGTTCGAATTTATCTTCAAACCAGGATCAATTTGCTGATCAAGAAAATGATGAAGTGGCACAATTGATGGAAGATCCTCACAATTCTGAATCAGAGGATCCAGCTGAGGATGCTGTAGTGTTAGATGATGTTTTTGTTTCTTCTAGTTGTGCACCAGTCATTATTACTGATGATGAGTTAAATAAAAAAATTACATCACTTAATAAAAATCAACTGCAATGTTTTGAGGTAATTTATAATTGGGCGAAAAGATTTGTTAAAAATCTGTCAGCTACTCAAACTATAGAGATTTCTCCATTGTATGTGTTTTTAACTGGAGGTGCTGGAACAGGTAAATCACATTTAATAAAAACTGTTTATCACGCTTTAACTAAAATACTCCTATACAACTCAAAAACTTGGGATAAACCAAAGGTATTATTACTTGCTCCAACAGGTGTATAGCTGCTGTTAATATTAATGGAACTACTATTCATTCTGCTCTTGGAGTTCCAGTTGGTAGACTTGGAAAGAATTTACCTAGACTTAATGATAAAAAGAGGTCTGCATTAAGAAATAATCTGTGTGAATTGCGAGCCATTATCATTGACGAAATATCAATGGTCTCCAATTTACTACTTTTGTATATTCACTTACGGTTAAATGAAATATTTGGGTGTTCTGATGATGTTCCGTTTGCTGGTATAACTGTTATAACAGTAGGTGACTTTTATCAACTGCCTCCAGTACAACAACGAACAATATATTCTGAGTATAATGATTTGTGGCAAAATTTAGCACATTTGTGGAATCTTTTTAAGATGGTTGAACTAGATGAAGTTATGCGCCAAAGGGGTGATTTCAAACTAATTGATCTCTTGAACAAAGTTCGAACTGCCTCAATTGAAGAAGAAGATGAGAAACTACTAAAATCTCGCTTTGTTACACAAAGCAATATAACTTATCCTAGTCACGCTCTTCATATCTTTGCAGAGAATAAACCATGTGAAGAACATAATTGTCAAATGTTGAGATTAAATGAAAACCGTTTGTATTCAATCTAGCAATTGATGATTTGCCTAAAAATGTTGCTAGAAATGTTATTGACAAAGCACTTAGTCGCAATCAAAGTCAAACAGATGGTTTGGCAGGCAAACTAGAAGTCAAGGTTAATGCAAGAGTAATGTTAACCGTTAATATTGACATTGCAGATCGTTTAATTAACGGACAACTTGGGACAATTAAACATATATCATTTAATGCTAATGGTTGTGTTAACAATATTTGTATAAAATTTGATGATGTTCAAGCTGGTCTAAAGAAAATGCAAAACAATTCTTTAGCAAGGCAACACAGATGGGTACCTATTGAAAAAGCAGAGGTGAATATTATACTAAGGGCCAATAAAGATAGTTCTCCAATTATAAAGCGAACACAATTCCCCTTGATGTTAGCTTGGGCATGTACCGTTCATAAAGTGCAAGGTTTAAGTCTTGATCAGGCAGTTATTAGTTTTTCGTTGTTAAAACAAAAAAGTTTCAACAATGGTCAAATGTATGTAGCTTTAAGTAGAGTTACTTCCTTGAATGGACTATTTTTAACAGGTGAATACAAACCATCTGCTATTAAAGCTGATGCCAAAGCAACATGTGAATATGACCGCATGAGAAGAGAAGCAACACTCCGACCTTTACATCAAGATTATAATGTAGAAACTTCATTGACAATTACATTATTAAATACAAGGTCCCTAAACAGACATGCTGTAGATATTTTTCATGATCAATTTTTTGGTAAGCTCTGATATATTGTGTCTCACTGAAACTCAGCTTTTACCAGAACAAAGTACAGATGGTATTTCTGATATTTTAGATAATTTTCGTATGTTACACAACAAGTCCAATGATAAGTTTCAAATTATTTCATTTTGCCATGATCTTAATGTTGAAATAGTTAATATTTACCAAAGCACTGGCATTTCTATTATAGAATTTAAAAAACCTTCTTTCTCACTTAATCACTTCAAGTTAGTGTTATTATACAGAAAAAATACATCTTGTTTGTCTGAATTCTATGAAACGTTATCTGATATTGTTCAGTTATCATCAATTCAAATTATTATGGGTGACTTTAATATCAATGCCCAAGATTACACACGTTCAAATGTGTTGTCACGAATATTGCAGAATTTTCACCAGATAGTACAAGAACCAACTCATCTTCGTGGAGCAACACATGATCATATATATGTCAAGAAAGAATTGTTCAATGATTTTGAACTTCGTCATTTTGTAAAATGTGTATACTTTTCTGACCACGATGCTATCAAATTTCAATTAAACAGCTTTAAAACATTATGAAACAGAATAGTTATTTGGTTTAATTTGTTTAGGTATACGGCTTAAATAATTCAATTTTGTTTTTTGATATATGGTTCTCACAAGTGCAATGCAGGTAATGAAATAAATTATAGGGGGAGGGGGCGGGGAGGAGCTTGGTTTTAGCTACTGTATGTACATAAATTCTAATTTTGTTACATTGTTTTTTATTTTGATTATGCTATTTTTAAAAGGTGCTGTGACACAGTGTGGAAGGAGGGGGGTTGGGGAGTGATAAGCTTACTAATATCTTTTAAATTGTGTTTGTTTTAACACCTAATATGACAAGGCCTTGATGTGTATCAAGTGCAACCAGACAAAAAACTGTGTCGCAGCATTTGATATTTGTTAGTTCGCCTGCACAAGTAGGCTTTTGTTATATTTTGAGATTTTTGTTTAAAAAGAAGCAGAAACAGAGGCTATATATATAGAACAAATGTTATGATTAGGCTTGTCTCTGCGTACCTTTGCTTCTGTTCCAATGTAGTACATTTAGTATTTTGTTTTACATTGTGTTTTATTATATTTGTAACACGTATTGAAGGCATATGAAGTCGCAAGAGTCATATCCAATATTAAACTTATTAACACGCAACTAGTGGACGCAGAATTGCAGCGAGTCATAAACTGATATAACAAGAATGTACGAGCCATGCCATGCCATTACTTACCTTCTTTCAATGCACCACTCCAAACGTTTACGTCTGCTATAGTAGCAGAATGATACTAAATCCTGGACAAATACATCGACCTTAATTAAAATAGCGTGCAGTGCTCAAGCCAAGAGAAAGCAACTGTAAATCTCATCATTTAAAAGAACTATGGATTTTGGGCAAATTACATTGTAAACTGTTATAAGTATTGTCACGTCAACTTTTCTATGTAATGTTATCTTTCCAAGTTTAATGTCTCCAGTTCTAATTTGTGTTATTTTTGTAATTTGGCAATTATATAGTTTTATTGTATTGTATTGTTTTTTCTTTGTTTAGTAGTATTAAAATATTAAAATATCTCCTTACTGTACCCTTTTCATTGTTTGTTGTTGTTGTTGTTTGTTAAAAATTGATAAATCATATCTTTTCCCGCCGTATGAGCGCAACATGGCGCATAAAGCCTTATTGAAGGGTTAGGGTTAAGCGAGCCAATATGAAACAAATTAGGTATAATTTCGATCTATACCAACACAAAATTGTCATTTCTTTGGTGCCATATTGGCTGCTACGTGAGCTTTAGTGTTCTGTGTGATTTTAAACCGACCGCGGTTTCTTGTTTTGTTTTTAGAAAGCAGACTTTACTTGGTACCAAAAGCTCATCCAAACAGTAAATGTCCCAGTGTTGAATGGAGAATTTCATTTTCGTTACCGGAAAAAATTCTTATGCTTCATTTGCGTGATGTACACCGCAAAGTGTATTTACTTTTTAAATCGTTGCATAAATTTATTTTCGACAAGAAAGTAAAAAGTTATGTTTTGAAAACAACATTATTATGGCGATTGGATGAGTACACTGCAGAAGATTTAAATTCAGGCGAAGAAAAGTTGTGTCATTTTGTGAAAGGCTTATTTGAAAAACTTTTGCAATTTTTTGAGAATAAGTTTGTTCCAAATTATTTCCTTCCACAGGCAAATATTCTTTCTGAAAATGTAGTGTCAGATATTGACCAAGTGATAGGTAACTTGAAAGGCTTTATCAATAGATTAGAGGAGAAAATTTTAGAGCATTTTGCGTTTTTTCGCTATTTCTGGTTTAAAAAGAATTTTCAAAAGTGGTCAAAGAAAGGAAACCTCCCTTACACTGTGGATGAAGCTGCAGATGAAGCTTCAGTAGCCAAATTCGACCTTTTACAACCACAACTTAGTATGTTAAGTGATCTCGAATTTGGCGCTACGATAACGCTAGAGCTGTACTATGCAGTTCTGTGTTTGTGCATCTACGAAAATTCCAATCACAAACCATCTTTGATATTGAGAGATAGATTACGTGCTTTGCAAGATTTTCTTCCTCAAGACATGAAATTGAATGATGGTGTTATAAAGGAAGAAATGATTGAAGACTTTGCTAAGTTTGCTCACACCTTGTATGAAATAAGTGAATTTGTATGTGTTAAAAGTAAACCATTTGGATTCGCTGGCGTAAATATAGCAAAAAACGAAATGTGGGAAGATGTCCTTTTACGTAGTGCGCCCGGAGAAGGTTACGAGGAATTTGTCATTAGACAAAGAAAGAAAGTTATTGAGTGGCTGTTAACAGAGTTTGATGTAGCAAATTTCAACACCCACTTTCTTGGTTTGATGTCGTATTTCCAACACATGGTTGGAAATCCCCGTTACGCCTATAATCATTTTCCGTGCGTTGTTTCACTCATAGAGCTAGTCAATGAAAACTTTGGCAGATTAAATATTGCATTTCCGCCGACACCATTGGTTATGGTTCTATTCTATCAACAAAATCGTTTGCGCGAAACAGGAAATGATCATTTGTTTGAAGAAAATAACGGAATCTATATCTTGCCTGGCATAAATGGCAATTTGAACGTTTTCAGAACAGGCTAAATATTTACCAGGTACAAATTGGGACAACGTATAAGTTGAATAACGAAAAAGAAACGAATATATTTATTTTTTATTAAATGAAATTCTGAGTAGAATATTTTTTAGTGCTATGATAGAAAGGTTTCTTGTTGCATGTGCCGCATGTGTTGCATGTGACTGCAGTGTCAACTAGCACTAAATATCGCATTTGATGCGCGACATGAGTCGTGTTGTTTATCATATTATTGAGATTTTCTCGCACTGTGATTGGCTAATCTACACTATGAAATGAGTTCAATTTTTACTTATTTTTCAATTAATTACACGACTGCAACAACTTTATTCGGTGTTGAACAAAGAACTTTATGAAACATGGCGAAATTAAACAATAATCTGCCGAGTGTGCCAAATTAAATGATTTATGTTCGGTTTATATGAAAAACAAGTTATCACACTTTTTCTCGAAAAATATCGTCATATTTTTTTCGTTTTTTAGTTCTCGTGTACTTCACTTGCTTAATTTCTCGTGAAATAATCGAGAACATGAAAAAAATATTTCCGATATTCTTCTCGGCACTGTGCGATATATTTACATCGTAATTGTGATGTACACGTTTTTTTATTAGCGACCGACTTGCTAAAATTTCAGGTCTTGTGTTTCGCACTGTTTTGAATGTCGCTTGTGGACCTTTTTTACGAACCAGATTGATATAGGATTTTTTCTTCTGTGATTTGATAATATCGACAATTTTTCATATTCAAACTTATTTTTAAACATGAAAAAAAGACTCGGCTGTTTCTCACAAGTTTTTTTTACTAACTAATGCGCGTAACCACGACAACAGCAATTTCCCCCTCAAGAAAAATGGCAGACACGGGTAAGTGAACCATGAAAGAGAAAAGCTCTTTTTATGTGACGTAAAAGATTCTAAACATGTATAAATAACTGATTAGCTACGCAACAAATATATTCCTTATGCAAAATTATATTACATTGATAATACCATGCATCACTGTTTTCCATGTGATTGCTGATTAAATAAAGCTCTGTAATTCTTTTTGTACCCTCTGCCTAGTTGTTTGTTTTCAGCATGCTGCCATCTTTAAATTTCTAAGTCTGACCTCAGATCACGTGACTATATCTATTTTTTTATGGAGACATGAGCATGCTGAGACTTCATCGATATATATCATCATTGTAAATTATCGTTTCTTTCATTTCTTTTTTATGTTAAATACGATTTTTATGTGTAATTTCTTATTTTGGTTTAAAGCTTACTTAACCGTGACAAAAAGGTTTCTCTAAATCAACTCAAATAAAGTGGTAATTAAGAAGAAAATAAATATTTTGCTCAAAGCTTTCAATTTTGGCAGATAATCTCTCTAAAAATTGTGAAATGAGCAGTCCAACCTGTTTACTTAAACTTCCTTGGTTTGCTATATTGGCTTGAGTATGAGTTCGTGCCGTGAAATCTAAAGCAGTGTCAATCAGGCAACGGCAAGATTTTTTTTTAATCCCATCAAAAAAATAAAGCAAAAATTAATGATTTGGTAAACTTTTGCGGGCAGAATCGAGAAATTTTTGCAAACTTTTGCAAATTCTAATTTTGAGGCGAAGTTCGAGCAAAATTTGGTGCGAAAATAAAAAATCACCTCATTTGCAAAAGAAACTCTTTCGAGGACGGCAGCAATTCTCTTTTCTTTTTTTTGCTATTATTAATAATCAAAAGTCTCTCCCATTACTATTTCAGGGATCGGGATATCCGAGAAATGTTCGTGGAACGTAAAAAGAATGAAAACACTAAATGTTATTGTAGTCGATGGTTGAAAAAGTAATAAAGACCTAACGTTGAGATTACACCGTCTTTTAAAAAAGATTTTGTGATAAAAAAAACGTTCGCATTGTGCTGGTTTATAATACACGTTTCCCGAATTGCATGTTTTTTAAAATTTTAGAATTTTGATGTTTTGACTTTAAGATCATATTCAGCATCATTGAATTGGTATGTGTATAAATTTTGAAATTAATCCGACATGTGAAAATGCTGTATGGTGGCCGGGAACTGCCACACGAAAAACTCTGTTTAATCGTTTTTTTTAATTCACTTATTTACTTTTAAATTTATTTAATTTCTGCTTTTTGTTTTTTATTTCAATTCATTTTACTTTTACAGTAGACTCCCGGTTATTCGAACCTGCACTTATTCGAATAATTCGGTTATTCGAAGTGAGATGGCGTTCCCCTTGGATCTGCTTACCCAACTCAGGCAAAAACACTCTCGGTTATTCGAACTTCAGTTATTCGAATAATTCGGTTATTCGAAGTGATTTTTATTCCCCTTGGGGCCAACCTCGTTCCCAGGGCAATTTTTCGCTTTTTTGATATCCGAGACGGCGCGAAGAAATGGCCCTGGGCCAGGCTGGTTAAAATCAGCACGATTCGTGCTGATTTTTAATTTATTCAAAATTTGGTCATTTTGTTAAGAATTGCATGCGGACCGCCGAGAACACTGTATTGCAATAATTTATGTTTTATTTTTAATCAGAAACAAGTTAGCTAAAGTGTTTTGAGTTTTTGCTTCGAGAAAATATGATTGCAGTGTTGCCTTCGCTCTTTTTTGGCTACATACAAGTTTTAAATATATATTTATTTTAAAGTTTTCAGCCATCTATAGCTAGCTAGCTAGCAAAGGCCTAAGACGTACTTTTGTAGCTACAAAGGTTGTGCTAACCAAGGTAGTTATGATTTTTAGCTATCTTTATTTTATATTATAGTTAAAAGTGAAAGTACTTTTAGCAAGCTATAGCTAGCTACCAAGCCACAGAATTATCAGAGGGTTTTGAGATTAGAATTACACTGAAGATGCCTAGCTATAGCTAGTTAAGTTTTTAGTATTTTTTTAGGAACATGCAGTCTCCCTAATTCCATTTTTGTCTTGTGGGCGACTTATTGCTGACATAAACCTCTATAAACCTAAGTTGAGGCTTTATCACGCCGGAATTATGGTGGCGTGTAGCTATATATTATACTAGTATTGAGTCATCAAACGTCATCAACATAACCATGTGTCAGATACAGATCAGATATATACGTTTAGACGTATATAATAACTGGCTCTTTTTGTCTGTTATTGTTGTTGTAACGTGCATATACACCTAAATAAAATCGTATTGTCAAAATAACTTGTTATTGTTGGGTCAAAATTTATAATTGTCTTTAAAAAAAATCTTATCGCCCTGCTTTAAATGCCTAAATTCTGAAATTCGGAAAGTATAGCTATTACAGAATCATTTTTTATGCTAATCCCATCAGACCAGCCTAAAAGCATCTCCTAACAAGTTTTAACTCAATATCTTTCTTTTTCATCTTTCTTTTTCATCATATTGCACTTTTGGTTTTTCACGAAACGGGTCCCTGGAAACTCATTTACAACTAAATGGCCACTATGGTCAAACCAATTGACTTTTTTCAATAATTTTATGTTTGTTGCTTTACTAAGAGATTAAAAGTCATAAAACATAGGATGTTACATTTCATGCAGTCAGAGAAAATTGTTATTTAATCTGTAATCGATTGTTATTTAAAATCTGTAACCGATTGTTATTTAATCTGTAACCGATTAATTAAGACAATACAGACTAATTAGAAGGTACATACAGATTAATTAAGCGTATAACTATTTGGTTAATTAAATGGTATGAACTTCTTAATCAAGTTTTTTAACCTTTTTCAACCAAATCAACAGCATATGATTTTATTTTTTTGTTTATGTGTTCTGCCTCCTTTAGAAAGAATATTAGCTAGAGTGTAAAAGAAGGTTTGTTCGGGAGAAATAGGATTAGTTATGTATACCTGTATATACCTTGTGTTGTATTTAAGCTAGCTAGATAGCTGCTAAACATGTCTTCAAGCAAACCTACATTGTGTTTTTTACTACACCCTGTGCACACAAAAGCTAGCCTAGTAGCTACCTCCTCAACTGCACTGCAAAAAAAACAGAAGCTTACTTTAACAGTCTCTAAAAGTACAACTAAAAGCTATTTAATTTTGTTTGCACGTTAAGCTATACTAACAATGCCAAATATTTTATTTTTCACAAAAATAAATCCAGTCCAGCAGAACATAAACATTCCAGCGTCCCTTTCGCACATAAACTTAGACGCCATTATTGTTTTTCTGTTATTATTCAATTTTTTACGCATAAATTAATTTATCTTCATAATTAACGGAAACTTGAGAAACCAATCAGATAGCAGAACTGACCAGTGTGGCCCAGGGTCATTTCTTCTCGCCGTCCGAGGTTGTCAGAAAGAGAAAAATGGGCCTGGGGACGAGGTTGCCCTTGGGGCCAATTATAGGCTAAGTCACCCTCAGTTATTCGAATTTTTCTTATTGGGAGATCGTCGAGTGAGAACATTGATTTTCTGCGATTAAAACACTTTTTTTCTTCAAAAAATCAGGTTTCAATATTCATGGTTAACAATTTGTTCAAATTTATTCTTTCTTCAAAAAGTAAAAATTCTTTGTGTTTACACGCTCAACTGAACCACAATGCCTCAATTACTTAAGAAAAGTCCATCCCATTAAGGTTAAGTTGAAAATCTGGCGGGAAAACGAATTTTTCAGTTATTCGAACTCCCGGTTATTCGAACTAAATTCTTATCCCCCTTGAGGCTTCGAATAACCGGGAGTCTACTGTAATTCGTTTTTTCTTTTCTTTTTTTTTTAATTTCAATTCATTTTATTTTCAATAATTTTTTTTATTTTTTTTTTAAATTCTACTTTTAATTTATTTTTTAATTTTTAATTTTTTTTTATTTCAATTTATTTTACTTTTACTTTTAACTTTTTCTTATTTTTAAAAAACGTTTTTTTTTTATTTTTAAAATCGATTTGTCGCTTGGCCGAGAGCTGCCATAGTATACCACAATGCATTTCGACTACATTAACACGTGCGCAAGTGATAACATTTTGAAAGGGGATCCGGTAGTAAAGTTTACAACACGTGCGCACGGAGAAGCTAATTCAAAATAGTAACTCGAGAAGCAAGACGCAACAAAAAGAAGAAACAATCCAAGGTAAATCTATTTTATGACAGTGTATGAAATGCGTAGTTTGGGTAAGCACCAGGTGAATTAAGGTTCAGATTTCCTCCTTTTCATTAGAACATGTAAGGATTTCATTGGTCAAACATTTAGAACGAGAACAATGAATTGCACTTTTTTATTACAAGAACACTTAACTTGAAAAAAGCCTTCAAATGTTCATAACTTTTTCAATGTGAAGTCTCAAAATGTCCTTAACTTGTTCTTACCCTTGTATTAATAAACGGATACTGATCAGTTTTGATGTGGTACTGTAAAATACAAAGCCTGAGGTCAAAAGTACAGACCGAGCTTGAGGTCTGTGCCCTTGACAAATTCGAATCATTGTTTATGTGAACTGAAACGAAAATATGGTTTTATACTAATATATTACAAATTCTTCTCTTTACGGCAAAACTATAATTTGGATAGTCATTTTTTTCCGCGAAATATATCAAAATAAAGTAAAGTGAGTTATTAAAAGATATTTATTAAAGACGCTATAAATGATCTTTTATAACAAAGCAACTGGCTTCTTGTTGTCCTTTTCAGCTGCTATTACAGGTTTTAATCTTTCTACTAACATCTGTTTGTTTTATATAGAGACGCAAATAACCTGTCCATTGTCTAGTGTATGTCGGCAAGTTTTGCAATAAAATAAAATAAATTTTGGATAGGCAAGAAATTGTAGTGCAAAGACTAACGACTAACTTTTATTTTATTTATGACAATATAGAAACCAGGTGTTCGAATTGCATTATGGTATACTATGGCAGCTCTCGGCCAAGCCAGATTTTAAATTTAATTTTTTAGATTCAATTTATTTTTTTTAAATTAAAAACTTAAAAGTAAATGCAAAACAAGTTTAAATGAAAATTAAATTAAAAATAAAACAAAAACGAAATAAAGTTGATTTTTTATGCAAAGTGAAATAAATTTAAATAAAAAAGCAAATTAAAAGTAAATTAAATTGAAAGTAGAAATAAAATAAAAGTATAATAAAGTTGAATTTTTTTAAAAGTAAAATAAATTAAAATAGAAAAAGCAAATTAAAAATAAATTGAATTAAAAGTAAAAGTAAAATAAAAATTAATAAAAAACAAATTAAATAAATTTATAAATAAATAAATCAATTAAAACGCAATTAAACAGAGTTTTTTCGTGTGGCAGTTCTCGGCCACCATAATGCTGTTTTGATGGTATTAAAGTTACGGTCAAAGTCTTCTTAATTTTTTATTTGTATTAATAATAAGCTTCTGTTTCAAGCAGAGATCAATTAGCACAAAATTAAAAAAAAACTGTTTTAACATGCTGTTTGTTTGCTGTATGAATCTAAAAATTTCACATTTTATCAAGTTTCAGGTGAAGATTTCAAAAATCATATTCATTTTGTTTGACAAAGTTGAGAAATAGCAGCGGTACATCAAAGAAAACCAAGAAGCCCTGCGGCTTAAAGATTTCCGCCATTAGCAATAATCTGAAAAAGTGCTGAACTTTGAATAAGACTGAGTATTATGGGGGAACAAAATCATTGAATATTCTAAAATTTTAAATTCAATTTTTGATTATTATTGTAACTGTAAATCATAGCTAACTTAACTTACATAAACTTCTTTTCTCTATAAAAACAATTTTAAAAGAAAAATAATAAACCTGAAAATTGATGAACAATAAAAACAAACCGAGTCTTAAGTACATATAATTTATCCATGTGGTGAAGCTAATTGTGATTGTACCCTCACTTGATTCAAATAAAAATGCAAAGTGCTTAATTGTAAATCCTCTTCTCAATTTCACAAGAGTAATTAAAAAACTTTCAAGTGCTGAAAATGTTCTTTTACGTCCACGACTTGAATCTCCTTTTGGCGACTGATTATTATATAGGACAACATTTTCTGCCATGATACCAGCATTCAAAAATGTCAATAATGACTTAAGAACATTTATACTGGGTAGTCCTGTATAAAAATTACATATTTCATCTGATCCAAGTATATAACTAACAAATTCAGATTTTCTTGAAGGTATTTGTGACATGTGTTTATATTGCTGTTCAATTTTCAGTTGTAATTGTTTGGTTGTATTTTTCCAGTCATCACATGTATTTTGTAGTGTTTCATTTTTTTGACATAACAAAGTATTCCCACTTTCGAGTTTTATAATCCTGTCTCTTAAAATGTCTAAATCATCAGGTTCCATCTGCACATTATCTTGTTCTAACTCTTCTTGAGGGGATGAAGATCTGTACTTTTTCTTTGGCGAGGGTCTTGCAGTTGGTGCCTTTCTCTTAGTGATTTTATCTCCATAATTATTCCAGCTGTGTAGTGTAGGCTTAGCACCAGTAATAAGTCGTTTTCTGGTACCACCTGGTGGTCTATAAATTAAATTTGAACTGAAATGTTTTTCACAAATTTTGGTATTTGTTGTAACATTAAAATCATCTCTTCCATCCTGACGTTTTATCAGGCTACACCACACTGTTTTAAGCGCTTGGTCAGTTGGAAAGTTGAAAAAACTATGACCAGAAGGCTTTCTGACTTTATTATACATAATGTACTCGCGTGAAAAACATCCATATGCTGCACATTGTCTACCAAGAGATACTTTTATACTTTTCGTAGAGCTTTTCTCCGCCATGTTGTTTTTCACGGAACAGCATTAGTCTCACTTTCATGTTGAGGCCGCATTACGTAATTTCATTTATGAATAGGTCTATTAGTTCTGCCGAATATACTTTAGTCTACGTGCTTGCCAAATTGTACAGAAAGTAATGACGCAATTATTAAAGAGAAACGTCAATAACATCAAAGATGGCGCATTATAAGACGATCTTCATTATGCTACACTGCACGAGCTTTAACTTATCGATAGCATATAAACTTTAAAATAAAGTATTGTTCATTGGATAATAAAACAATTTGTTGCACTGTTAGGATTCTTATTGGCTTAAAACTCATTTTAGCCTCGTTCTCAGAAAAATATCTGTCAAAACGAGGATTCAGGCTTAAGTTTTAGATAAGTTTTTGGATAAGTTTTAGGCGTCCAGGCTCTGGGCTGTCTATATCTCTCTATCTTCCCAGGCGATTTTAAAGATTCCGCCTTCGCCGGCGGAAATCAATAATTCGGGAAAGGTGTATTGCCAAAGGCATAAAATTTCTCAAAAATGAACAAAAAACGCAAACAAAAGACATTAATCAGAAATATTTTATCAGAACTGAGAAAACGCGATCAATCATGTCATCATGAGCCAACTAGAAAAGTTTGGGACAGCATACATTAAGATGGAAAATTTTCGGCGGAAAAACTTTCGGACATAATTTTTTATTTCGCCGAATATATGAGTAAATCATTTGAACGAATTTTAACCGATTTTCAAAAATAATGATTACGGGAAATGACACAAAAAGAAGGCTAAAAACATTTATAGTTTATATATTCAATCAAGATCTTAAAAAGGGTCTCCAGGATCCAACTCTCTATAGATAGAGCCTCAGAAATGCCAGCTTCGTCGAAACGATTGCAAAGTATGGTTGAATTATTCGGTAACTGGTCGTGTATTGAAAGTAAAAATAACTGAAACCGGGAAACCAGATGTAGTTTTAGTAAAAGTAAAAAAAGCTTTTATATTTTCTCAAAGATATTAAAAGCCGAAAGTTGAATTCACTAGCGTTTATCACAAGATGTTTCGAAGCAACTCTGTTAAAAAAAAACCTTAAAGTTTGTCGACATAACACCTCGAAGTGATCAAAAGAACTTTAACTCATAATCTCAGTTTTGAAGCCAGTTTTGTATTTATGGTTATCAAAGGCTTACTATTATGAAGAAGAACAAATATTTTTTTTGCTATTTAAAAGAAAATAGTTGGACATTCAGCTAGCATATTTTTTGTATTGACAATGAAGTTAACAATTACATGTAGATTGGTGTTTTACTTACTTTGACTTTCAGAATTGTTGTTACACATAGCTATCCACTGGACATTTTTTTCGTGATGTTTTTGTACGCAACGAATGTTTGGAAATATTTGATGTTTGATGCCAGGAAACATATTGTCTTAAAATTGTGATTGTGAGAAGAATGGCTAATAAACATGCAGGTTTGCTGGTGTTTCTCCGTATCCGTAAAAACGATTTACGATCTAAAAAACAATAATGTGGACAAAAATATTGCACTCAAAATTCACTTGATGGAAGTCATTTTAGATTTTTGAAAATAATGATGAATTTTATTTACAACTTCGTGCGGATTTTATTTTGGCCAATAGTGTAATATTTTAAATTTAATTTAGTTTAATTTACTGTAATTTTTTTCACGCAAATTTCCCCTAAAATACCTCCTTTACATATTGACATAACAAAAGCTTGACGATATTGGTGTTTTTTTTTAAACTGGTCATTGGTGGCGCAGTAGTGGTTTTAACTCTCACATTTACTTTGATCGGAAGACCGGGGTTTCATTCCTCTTGGCGGTTGTTCAATATGGGCGAGTGAACGTTACCATAGCTTCGGGTTACCCAAGCCATGTGAGGGAAATTGGGGAAATGGCGCACTTTCGGTCGGCCGTCAGATGTCGCAGAAAGTTGTCTGGTAGAGCGCGGACCTTAATTTGGTCTACGTAGCTCAAAATGATAACTCCCTATCTAAACCATGGGCCCCTCGATATTTTTGAGGCTAGCCATGTAAAATATGCACATTTATTTGTTTATCTAAAGAGCTTTATGGTTTTCAAATTATTTGTTTATACAGAGAATTCTCCACTGGCTAGCAACTATGGCTAAGATATAGGTGATTCTTTATCGCATCCGTTTGGTCATTCTCAACAGTTTCACTCTGATCGCACCTTCCATTATGACAGGCGAATATAGTCGGTGTATAAATCATATGATTTACACCATTAAAAGTGGACTTGAAGCCCTTCTCCATCTCCAAAGTTCTTCAACGGTTTACATTATTCTGCCATGAAGGAGATGATTTAAAAGATGTTGTATCGAAATTAATTATATATTCACAAAAAGCATTTGCAAAAAGAAGGAAACAAAAGTCCAGTAACAACTACTATAAGCTTT
Source organism: Hydractinia echinata (assembly GCA_030067915.1). Classification (NCBI taxonomy): domain Eukaryota; kingdom Metazoa; phylum Cnidaria; class Hydrozoa; order Anthoathecata; family Hydractiniidae; genus Hydractinia; species Hydractinia echinata. The sequence continues at coordinate 204,161 of JASGCC010000128.1, forward strand.
TCTGTATAATATTATATTATACGCAACGCTTATGATATCTATTTGGCTTATTTATTTGCCTAATTTATTCTTCTTTGCAGGCAAATAGTATTTAGTGTTATAGTATAGTAATAGTATTATAAAATACATTGAAATCATCCCTACGAACGATAATTAGTTAAAACTCGTATAATCTGAACTTTTTGTAATTCGAACGATTTTGGAATCCCTCTGGTAGTTCGAATTAAAGAGAGTTAACAAATAGGCTTGGAGGTATTTTGAATTGTTCCACTTGCGATACGATGTCGTGAAGAATAAAGAAACTCAATTTATTTTCGAGCTTTGTCAGAAATGTCTACCTTCTCCGATGTTGTTCTTCGTTTTACAAAACTAGCTATGTATGAAACTGTAGCTATCTGCCTTGACTAGTCGGTGGCCGTGGGTAAATCCACGTGTTTGCCCTTCCTTTATTTGCCGCATTTCGCGTGTCTCGCTACTACGGTTATCATTTTGCGTGACAGACAGACAGACATATACGTATTATGATATAGACTAGTCGTCGAAAGGCGTCGAAAGGCTGGGTTAAGCCACCAGTATGTGTGTGACCCCGCGTTAAACACCCAAAGCGCTTATTAAGACCTGTAAACTGTGCCACACATCCAGGTGGAGCTCTATAGTACAGATATGCAGTATGTCGTTAATCAAGTGAAGCGCACAGTACAACCCATTGTAACCCTGTCATAGCAAAAAACTTATTCACAGCTTCGGTTTAAATAAAAACACAGGAAACACTCTGTTATTAACACCATGCCGAGCGCTTATTACAGTTAAACGGTGTCGCAGGTGTAATACCCTTTTCCAAAAAAACTTTATCACAGCTTCTTTTTAAATAAAAACACAGGAAACAAACTGTTGTTACCCCATCCAGCTTAAATAATCACCCAGCGTTTTTAATTTGCGAAATAAGTCATGACAGTAATAAGCTACCTTACTGCATTTAGCATAAGAATTACTGATTAAGAATTTAGTTTAGCTAAACTACGTTTTTATACCTTCACTCTTTAGACAGAGAGATAGCTAAAGAGCCAGCTAGATAGCCAGCTAGATAGCCACAATTCAAACGTAAAGAATACTTAATAACATAAACTAAATAAAATAAATAAAATGATAGGAATAAATAAGGATAACTATAGCTAGCTGGCCTTAGCAGGATACTGCTTCGAAGTCTATGTTCGTAGCCAAGATCTTAAAATTGGTTGATACAGAAAATGAATATTCCTATTTTGAACAGAATACTGCTATTATTAAAGAGACTAGTCGTTAGCCCGTTAAAAAATCCACGTAAATATTGCTCTTACAAATCATGGATATATATATAAATTCAAGATTTCTATTGTCACTGATTTGCATGCAAATGCTACTGCCTTTTTGTGGTACGTTTTCCAAAAACCTTATCGGGTGTTTACATTTCATTTGTCTAAAAGCAGGAGTAATCAATGTCACGTACTAAGCTACGCGCATGTTTTGTTTGCGGAAAGCCATCCTGTGCATAGCTACCCGTTTTTAAAGTGTCCACCAAGATGTACAAAACTGTTGTTTTCGCGTGCAATATTTTTTGACAGCTGACATTTCTCTTAACCTATATAACTTACTTCGTTATCTTTAAGAATTTGGTTCTCTTAGGTGAGATTTTTTTGGGATATGGTTTCATTAAAACTTCTGAGTGGAAAAGCATCGTCATTAGTTATTACAAGATTCCGTCCTTAAAATTCTGTACCGCCAACGAATTCAGGCTTCCATTTTCCAAAGCAACTCTAAGTTTACTCTGATCACCTTTAGAGCCGATTTCAAGGACCAGCAAAATAATAGTATCAGTCCCTTTGTAGTTCCAGCAATGCGACCGGGGTTTTTATGTTGTTGAATCACGACATGTTTCCCAGCAAGTGTGACTATTCCACTCAGAAAGCTTCAACGTGTCTTAAATTTCCTTGTTATTTTAAGCCATTTTAACTATGCTCTTGGAGTAAAGAGATTTTTGGGCTTAGCTTTCTCATAATAGCATTTTAGATAGTGATGACAACTTGATGCAATTCCGTTAGATATCTAACGATCTTAAAGTTTCACCAGTTGTTAAGTAAAACTAAACAAACCAGTTTTTCTAGAGGGATAGTCTTTTTTATATTTGTTTTCCTGCTTTTGTCTGCAAACAGCAGGTCTACCAAATATAAAAACTGTGTATTGTCCATGCAAATAAAATCCCTGTGTTTTCCTAAGTCGTCTCTAACTATTTCTCGACTACGGCTGGACCCACTATTTCCTATCCACTGATTTTTCGGGGTTTTTTTTCTAGTCAAGAAATAACAACGCCAGGATATCTTTACTCGTAATCACTGCCATGATTGTTTTCATTCGCTTGTTTTTTTTAAATCATGCACATAAAACCTCGCAGCATACAAACCCGGGCTCCACGAGATACGTTTTCAGACGTATGCAATAAGACTTGTTGTGTGTGATCCCTTACATTAGTTTTATATTCCTTGCTATAAGTTTTGTGCAATGTGCAAGTAAAAATGTATTAGAACTAACTGTGAATAACAAATCATATTTTAAAAATTATTGTCTAACATAAGCATCTTGTTGCTTATTGTTGTTGTTTTTTTGTTTTTCTCTAAAGACACCCCACTCACAAAATACAAAAGACTTCTTTCTCCCTTTTAGAGCCAGAATTTAGTTTCTTTTTGCTATAAACTGCATAACCATCGCTGCAAGAACTGTTTTTTCGTCCGAGTTTGTTCATTCTTAGGTTCCCTTACAAAAATTGATTATATAGTGTATGCGAAAAAATCTTGTGAATCTTTTATACATAAGTATGATAAGTCATATATGATTAATCATGTACACGCTTTTTCTGTAAGAATAACAAAATTCTAACAAGGCTGGGCATTTTTCTTATTTCTCTGTTGTTCTAGAAATCTTAACCTAGTATTCTTTTAAAACATATTTCTATATCAGAAGATGCGTGTAGTGTTTTAACATTGTGTAATAACCAGACCAATTAGAAATTATACTTGCTTTATTGCATAATTAGACAATCTAGCTATTTATAAGTACTTTTTATGATTTACTTATTTTTTAATGATATTTTCCAAAAACAGATACATTATCTTACGATCATATAACAGTAGATCTACTTAGTGCATTGCTAACGCATTGCCTGGCAGCAAGCGAGATTCGATCCGCGTTTGCCAGAATTTAAAGCTGCAGACGAACCCAATTACAATGCTGTTGTAACGCGAAAACAAGGATGGATAGAAACATCTATGATGCAGAGTTGTATATATATAGAAGGGTCATGAGATTGTCACTATTTTTATTTGTTGTATGTCTGCAAAACTAAGTATAAATTATTAGGCAACACATTAATATGATCAACCATTACACTTGCAGTAATGCGTTAAGAAATCGGTAAGATCCATCAACAACTGGTCTATGGCTCGTACTCCACCTTATGGAACTCTATATCTTTTATAGAACCGTTTTCAACATATGATTTTGTGCAACAGAAAAACTTGTACAATGGGTTGTTTTTTTGAGTAGCTATATCACTTGCTATTTTACAGGCCTAACATGTAAATTGAGTAAATATCTTTTGTAATGTCAGATTAAAAGGAAACTCCTCGTGACTAAGGGACGGATCACATGCGCAACGCACATCTCGCGCACGCGCACGCACAAGTCCCTATAATACAACAAATCCAGTACCATCCAACACAAGTCCCTATAATTCAACAAATCCAGTACCATCCAACACAAGTCCCTATAATTCAGCAAATGAATAAAAAATCCCCCGCACATTTGATGACGTCATCATACTCCCATAAATATCATCATATTCCCATAAATATCATCATATTCCCATAAATATCATCATACCCCCTCCCCCTACAAAAATCCTCTAAATATCATCAAAAAATTAACGCATGCGCAGTAAAGATGTGCAATCTTCGGACTTTGTTAGAATCTGTATATAAATGAATTGGTTCAACTGGGTGCCAGATCAATTCAAGACGCAAGACAATAAGGCCGTTGATCAGGATCCCTACGTCCTCATGTATGTACCGGGCCGGTTCAAGACGCAAGACATGTGCAATAAGGCCGTTGGGGAGGAGCCCCATCTGTTCGAGCATGTGCCGGATAGGTTTAAAACGCAAGACATGTGCAATAAGGCCGTTGAACAGGATCCCGACATGCTGGGGTATGTGCCGGATCAATTCAAGACGCAGGACATGTGCAACAAGGCCGTCGAAAAGGATCCCTACGTCCTCATGGATGTGCCAGGCCGGTTCAAGACCCAAGAAATATGCAACAAGGCTGTAATAGAATAAATGGAACAATGTAAGGACTGTCAACGTATGCTGGATGAGTATGACAGGTGTACCTGTGGGCGCAGCTTTGTTGTACAGGCTAAAATGCTGTGCTGGTACTGCTACCAAGAATATATCATATATAATGGGGGTGGCTGCGTATGTACAATGACATGTAATTCTCTGAAGTCGTTTAAAATTCAAATAAAGGATGCTGAAATTTGAAAATGAAATTGTCAACCCCAGAAATTTCTATAGTTTTGCGACTACTTTTACCAACATTAATGATATCAATGTGGACCACCCGACACTGTCAGACCCTATCCCTGCCAATGGAGATAAGGATCAGCGGTACATCATAGGATACCATACCCGAGACCTTATAGTAGGCCTGAAGGTAAAGACACCTAAAATCTGGTCCCCGAATGGAGTCACCCGGTACAATACCAATGCTTGGCCAGCGATAGGTCTTGATTTTGGGGAGTATCCCGACTGGGTCAAAAAATATCGCCAAATTTGGAATAAAGTCGAAGAGTTAATATCCCAAAAATTGACGACGGAGCCGGTGAAAAAAGACCGTTACGTAAACGCCAAGCTCAAATATTACAAAGACACAATCACAACTAACTTCCATGGTCAACCAGTACCCTATGATGAACCATGCCAAGTCAGTGCAATCATAGCTATTTCATCACTGTATATACAGGGTAAAAACTACTACCCCCAGGTGCAATTTATAGAATGTAGGTATAAGGACCTTAAAATAGGATGGTTGTTGAGTGATGATTAAAAAAACCCTATATTTTATAGGCCTACGAGACCTATAAAATATATAAAACTAAGGCTTATAAACAGGTGGAGGGTCTAGGTACCGCTTGCATACTCTACAAATTAAAGTTTTTTTAAAACGTCGTGCCTCCCCTCTTCTCGCCCCTTCGCAACTAGCTGAGCACGCTCCCGTTCATTTATGGAGTCAACAATTTTCTTGACGCGCTGCCGTAGTTGTTCCTTCATTATCATATATTTTTGCTTCTCCTGCATAATGAGGGTGAACTCATAGTCGCTAATAAGCCCGTTTTCTACAGCCTTTGATATAAGATCAACAATGGAGTTCAATTTTGTTTCCGCGAGTAGCCTAATTGCCTCATGTTTCTTTGCCTTCACACCAAGCCTCTTTGAGGCGTTCCGTAGACCTGCCTGTCCAACTCCCACGGCGATTGTAATACCCCCCATTGCAATAGCCAAAGGTACCCCTAGGCCAGAGGCCATAGCTCCTATACCAAGCCCTGAAGTGATAACGCTGATACCTAACAGACCATGGTCGCAGTATCGGACCCAGGTCCAATGCATCTTAAAATTCTTGGCAAGCCTATCCCTTTCCTTAATTTCCCTTCTCAGGTACTGTTCAATTTCTTCAATCTTTTTAAGTCTATAGACCTGGCTTTCCTCGGGCATATCAGCACCTTCTGCAGGCGCGCTCGGCAAACTAGGGTATAGTTTGCTGATATCGCTCATCTTTATTCTATCAATAGCTGCATGGTTATCCCGGTGAACGAGACATTTTTGCTATGGTGATGTTTATCCGTAAGCATGAATTCTAGGCGATCTGTGGACCCCTTTAGGGGTAGGTAGATAGGGGTATCAAAAGTCCAACTCAACATGTCACCCCAAGCGTTTAATTCCTTGGTGGGCAGTAAGGCTAGAATTTTAGACTTTTTGCCATTTAGCAGGCAGTCGTCCTCATCTAACTGAGGACAAACAAGTCTCAATCTGTGGTAGATGTCAGTTTTGTATTCGGCATCATGGTCACCCGCCTGATAGTCCTTTTTACTGGGATCGTAGGGTAGGCCCAAGAGCTCCTGCAGTTGGCGATGAATCACAACAGCGTACCCTACACTTACACGTAGCCTGCAGAGTCCATTTTTCAGAACAAACAGCTTGATCTTATCCCCTGCCTGACTGTTGACGATAGCCGCCAGGTCCTCGATTTTGTAATGATCTCAATACGAGTAACTGTCTGATCAGGTCCTGTCCTACGGATGGCGAAATCATTGTCGCTATAAATATTCAACCATGTAGGTCTAATGGCTAGAGATTTCAAGGCAATCCTCGTATCCTGCCCTAAGTAGTCCTCAAACATCGTGGGTTTCGTAATATCACTAATATAGAGTTGCTTCATCCTTTTCTTCTAACAACAAAAGGATGAATATATACTCATACAACCCCAACGCAAAGTACCAATCCAACAGGGGTGAATGGCCTCTTGGTGTAACCAGCCTGGAGCATCAGGATTTGTACGTGTCTACGGAATCACATATTTCTGTGGCATTCCCCGAGTTTACCAAATACCCCATCAAGGTTACGACAACCTACCTGAATGACCCTGTGATTCAGGGATGGACAAAAGGACAGGCCTTGGACTACTGGAACATCCAGGTTAACTTTGCTACCCATTGCGCAAGCAGTGCATTGGGTATATCTGCTAAGCATATGACGGGCTCCGTACCCCTTGTAAACTCGATCTTCAAATTCCATACCTATTATCACATGCGTCACACTCTAGCAAGGATGAAGGTACCCATGTCTTTTAACGATGGGTTTTCACAGTACAAAAACCCCTACGCAACCTCTGGATACGCTCAGGTATGTCGTGAGTACGGTGCAGATCCTAATGGCCTGTACAAAACCAAATCAGTATCGGCACACTCACCAACGGTTCATGGTGGCCACAAGTTGAGGGTGATTGGGCCAAATTCATCCTACCAACAAGTCAAAGCTTGACATCGGAGGGTCTGACCAAGCTGAGTGAGAGTATTCGCGTCTACGTGGTCTTGTTGCTTGGATCGCAGGCAGGTGCCAAAGCATCCTTACTCGGGTCTGGCGCGGATAACTACACGGCAAGGCAAATCTTGTTACAAAAACTTGAAGCCATGGTACAACGTCAGGAGAATGTAGGGCATGACATCATGCAATTCCAAAAAATCCTTCAATATGGCAGGACACCAGTGAATTTCACCGTCATGCCCAGCGTCTACATGCTGCCTTCCGACATGAACTTGCGAATAGGCAAAATTGTAGGGTATAACAACAACATTTTGATCGCACCTGCCAATGTCAATGTGGGTGTCCAGGTTGATGTGATTAACAAGCCTATTGTTAAGCATGCCACGCCCCCTATGCATAGTACACATTCCAAGCATGCTATACCCCCTATACATACCATGCCCCCTATGCATACTATCAAAACACCTATACATACCACACCCCCTATGCATACTACACCTCCTACACCATCTACACCTCCTACACCACCTAAGCATGCTACACCTCTTATAGAACCCCTCAGCAACATGAGGATACCAAGGCAACACTGATCACTGCAGGGATAGGGCTAATCATTACCTATATCTGGCTTAAATAGATCATGCTTTTTTCCCCTTCCCACCAACATAGAGCACGACAAACCCGGCAGCGGCAGCGATCGCCATGTGCAGATGTTTTGCCGCGTATTCCACGACTGTTGCCGATACCCTCAGAAGGAAGGATACTACGGTACCAATAATTCCAGGCAATGCAGCGCCTGCCTTGACTGCCAGATATTTTAGGAACTTTCCGAGCCTTTCAAGCTGCTTCTCCACAAAGCCTTTTCCACCACCCGTCGTGGCACTTCCTCCTGCAGCACCCGCCGCGGCACTTCCTCCCATGACGGAGAGCACGATGGTTGAAACCAACAGTCCAATGGCCGAGACGATGCTGGCTATAGTTATACCCTGCTCCTTGAAGAGTATTTTTAACTTTTCAAGAAGGGACGTGTCATCTGCGGCAATTTTCATTAGGGTGTCCTTGATGGCATTCATCTGTGGGTATATGTCAGTGGAGAGTAGCTCGTGTGCTTCAATCTCTAAATTTCTTCTTACCTTAAAATTTTTAATCTTCGCCTTAAGCCCTTCAATATCCCTATCATTATCAGGATTCCCTTGCCCCCTGCTTCTGCTTCTCGAGATCTTTTAACTTGACCTCCACCCTAGTAATCTCACCGTTATATAACACTATATTAGCCCTATGTAGTTTCAAGGCACCCCTTATAGTTTGAAGTTCGATGTCAAGCCCTTTTCTTTCACGTTCTGTGAGCCATGCCAAGTCAGACCCCCCGGGCAAAGTTTCCTGAAGGAGGTCTTCCACATGGTCTATGGTGAGATCCTTCTCCTTGATCAGGTGCAAGACTTTGTCACCCTCGTCGCCTTCGTCTACATTACCTGCCCCATCCAGCGATTCCATCTGAATATACTCTATATCATGTACTATATTCTGCATGGCCTTCCAGGCCCTTGCCTTACCCCCTTTGTTGGGTGTTCCGGTAGTATATTCTTCAAAACCCATACCCTTCACGACATCTACCTTCAAATTCCTTACGATAGTCTTGGAGGATAGGAACCCCGTACCATCCTGTTTCATAATCTTTTCAGTAACATCCTCCTCTTTGAAAAAAAGACGATTTCCTTTCATATCAAAATCAATATAATTTTTCATGGATAGTTCCCCAATCCCGGGAACATCCCTAAGATGTGTGTAGAGACTATCGACTTTTGATTGTAAAAGTTCCCACCTGGCATTACCTACCGGAACGCCACGATCCTCTCCATGCTGTTGTTGTCCCGACGTTGATGAAAGTTGTTGCGTAGCATCATCGGGCCTATCATCCTTCCCACCACCCTTATCAAGATCATCCTCATGTGTAAATCCCTGATTATCGGCCATTTATTATAGGATTTCCGCTATATATAATAAACATGAGTACATTTGGAACGACCCTGGACCCATATGCAGAAACGAAACAGCTCTTTGGCATCAAGGGACGCCGTCAGAGGGTACAGATAAGTCATATACCAAGCACCATTAATCAGAACGAGGACCTCTATGTAGACATTCCAAATATGTCCCATAACGATGTTATTTTCCCGGGGAGCCTCAGGCTCTTATTTGACCTGACGCTGACGGGGACTAACACCAAGCGTACGCCGGTCATCAATATCGGCAAAAGTCTGGTGCGGAACCTACGCATTACTCTAAACGGCAACCAGGTACAGAATATAAGCGACTACAACACCTTGGCAGTGTACCGGGACTTGTGGCTGCCCAAATTTGACAGAGAAAACAATCTAATTCTTGAGGGTATTAACCCCAATGACGGTATTATTAGGGCTCTCCAGGTCAAGTCCACTGACCATGTAGGAACGGATGAGGAGAAAGCCATTGCCGCCGCGTATGGGAACACCTTCTGTATACCGTTGGGCAAAATGTTCGAACTAACCAGAGACTTGCCGTTTTACCAGGCAGGGCTCCATGACAGGCTACAGTTCGTTCTACATTTCGCATCGTACGGCGACGTGATCAAAGATAGGGGCACAGCAGCCGTAGGATCTACGGCAGCCAAGGCGGCCGATGCTGCATACAAAATCAGTAACATCAAGCTGGAGTTTGACAAAATCACTCACGAGGGACTAGCAAGTGCTATGATGTCACGGTATACAAGACTCGCGTTACCCTATGAACGGATCCTAAGAAGTAAAGTCATGACCATGAAAAAATCTGATACCTCATACAACCTTTAAATTGATACTCCAGCCAAGAGCCTTAAAGGTGTCCTGCTACTCTTTATAGACCCCGCAACAATTAAGGCCTATGCTGGAAAGAATGAGGTCTTTTACAACCCAAAGATTGAAAAAATATCCATTACTGTGAAGTGGGAGCCTAATGAATTATACTCGCATGCCATGACCCCTAAGGACCACCATGAGCAAGTCGTCAACATTTTCGGTAGCCATGATAGTAGCGTGACCATCGGCCAATTCTTCAATGAGCGCTACGCCTTGTGTATCGACTTCAGAGCCTCTAATGACAATACCCTGCATGGCTCTGGAAGGCCTCTGCAAAGGCTTAGTGATGGGATAACGCTGCACATGACTAAGAAAGCCGACGGAACTGGGGACATCCGCTGCTATGTGTACCTGCTGATGGACGCGCAACAGAATATTCTCGACGGGCGCTTCCACTCCGTCGAATACTAATAAAATGGCCACTATCGCTGTTATCGTAGCAGGTGCGGCAATCAACGCATTGGCTTTTTCTGGGACCAACTATCTATTTTCCAAGCTTTCGGGGCATAGCGAGGCTGAACGGAAAAGACATAATAAGGCAATGGAAAAATTAAATGAGGCCCAGCCAAAATGGATACGTGATCGACAGGCCAAGATTGACTGGTTCAGCGAGCAAAGGGAACTGCAAATAAAGGCCGGTAAAAGCCTAAAAGAGTTGGACGACGACCTGTACAAGTATTATATTGCAACAGAGGAGGGTAAGCCTAAATTGTCGGATTTCTATATACCACCACCACAGAAGCAGCAGGATGGGGAACTCACGTTCATCGTTGCCTCCCTGTCCCTGCTAGGCTTCATTGCATATAAGTATCTGTAGAACGTTTTTAACATGTATAATAAACATGTCAAAAGCATCACATAGTATTACCGATGAGGAGGCGGAAAAGCTAAGCCAAATTTACTATACCCCAGAAAATGTATGGACCTATCAAATTACTCGCGAAGGAGAGCGGTCTATCAAAAAAGCTAGTAACCCACTGGTTCTCTCGTCAACTACTATGGCTCAGGCATATTCGGGGCCCAAAACGTATTGATTACCCTCATTTTACCATTACAACACCTAACGAAATGCACCAGTTTGATCTGTTGTACATGCCACATGATCGGTCGCATGGAGGCACCTACAAATACATCCTGACAGGTATTGACGTGGCTTCGAGATACAAGGTGGCGAGGCCTCTGCGTACCAAAAAAGCCAGTGAGGTTGCAGGGATGATCAAGGATATCTACAAAGCGGGACCTTTACACTACCCCAAGACCTTCCAGTGCGACAATGGTTCTGAATTCAAGTCAGATGTAACGAAGCTGTTAGAGGGTAAAGGTGTTGAGATCAAGCGGGCTACAACCAAATATCACCATACATTCACGGCATTTGTCGAGAGCTACAACAAGCTACTTGCGTAAAGGCTATTTAAACCCCAGGATGCGCAAGAGTTGGTTTCCGAGGAGACCAGTAGCACATGGGTCAAACACCTGTACACTATCGTGAAAGGCCTAAACAATACCAAGACCGCTATGATTAATATAAAACCTAACAAGGCGATCAAACTCGATCAAACTCGAGGACGGGTTATATCTCTACCTCCTCCAACCAGGGGAAGAACATGGTGATCAAAAGAGACGCGCAACTGATGCCGTTTGGAGTAGGAAAATGTATAGGATGGGGTGCATAGCGGAGGGTAGCCGCGTGCTGTATTACTTGAAAGACGGCCCTGATCGTAGCTTCGTGTCAGAAGAGTTGATGCTGATCCCGGAGGATGTTCAGGTACCTCCAGAGGAGGTTAAAGAGTGGTAAAGAGTAATTTATATCTCGAAGCCAAAAAGGTCAAAAATGATATCCCATAGGGAGGGGTTTAGGGACCCTCCTCTATTAGGGCCCCTTCTGTAATGTATCGGTTGCCCTTGGATATATTTTCGCTTGCCCACATAGGTTGCGTATTGATGTAGTACAATCTCCTAGCAACCTCAGCAAGCGATGGAGCATCCCCATGTTCCTTATATTGAATTGGCACCTTGTGATCAATATGCCACTCTCCATAATTGTCCCAGGTCATACCCTCGACAAACTGGGTCTCAATATGGGCCCGCAGCGTGGGAACTGAGCTCCCTGTTTCCCTTCAGGGCGCTGTGGGTTCGGCTTCTTACAACATTAGCGAGATGTCCAGCGGGTTTGCAAATGGGGCAATATCGCCTATGTTTTTTATGAGGGCATTTTGTACGCTCTTTTGATGCCTTGTTAACATCGAGGCATTTGATGCACATTTTTGTCCGTTGACCGTTACGCTTGATCTTAAAATGGTTTAAGGGGAGAGATCTTGAGCATTTTGAACATTTCTTGACCTCCTCCATATTGATTTGTGTCGTATCTTCAGGTAGCTTTTTTTTTTGGTATGGACAACTCTTCCATACCAAAAAACGACCCATTGCCTGTTTACGACATATCAATGTCAAACATGCCTTCGAAGAGCTCTCGCGTAGTTTTTTCACACCTGCCCGAGCAAGCCATTTAATCAGCCCTACAGCCCTAGGCTTTCTGCTACGACGCACGATCTCCAATGCATCGTCCAAAAATTAGCGTCTGCCTAGTCATCTAATGCCGGAACACCCAATTCGTACAGGTCATCCCGAGTAAGGTCAATAAGCCCGAAATGATTCCCGTAACGCTCGACATGTCCCTCTTCCTCAAATCTATTAAAGGCGTGCATGCCATTGGGATTATCGATGACGACAATCTCCTCCGCGCTTGGGTAGTTCTCCTTAAACCATCTCCTTTTAGTAGAAAGAATACGTCTTTGAACACGCGCACAGTAGTATTGAAGATGATGATATTCGTCGTCATCATGTGAGGTATGTTTTCTGTATATCATGATCATATTGTCCTTTCCGGGATCTTGAGCATGCGGTACGGTACGTTCTTTGAGCCTCGAGTTCGTATCCCAGCTCCACAAGTTGTTCATCCCTGGAATCAAGATCATTCTCGAGAATGGCGATATCTATATTCCTGTCCTCCAGGGCCTGGCGATGCTCTTTAATCACATCTTGTAATTTTTGGACACCTGCCCGAGCAAGCCATTTGATGACCCCTACAGCCCTGGGCTTTCTGCTACGACGCACAATTTCCAATGCACCTTCAAGCGTGACGAATACATCATGCCCATCCCCCCCCCTCCTCGCATACCTGATCGGGGGCCCGTGGGAGATGCCCCATTAGACCCTAATATTTCAGACCTGGTAGATAGGAATGCTGAAGGTATAGTCATATTTTTAACCTTTTCAATACCCAAAAAACGTCCCAAATCGGCGCGTTTAAACATAGGTTGATCCTGCTTGTTGGACAGAGCCCCGATGGCTCCGGCTGGTACTGCGTTGAAAAGCGAAGCCTGTAATGACATCTTTTTAATATATCAATGCTTACCCAGAGGTTTTCATCGTGGTCATTCGAGAATCCTCCAAGTCCTAGGGTGCTCCAATCTCACATACAGGCATGCATGCTTGGATTTTTTCAACTCAGTCTTGATATCATCCCAATCGGAGATCATGTTAGTCTCTTCGTCAATCATTTTCATGTCGCTCCTTTCATTCGGATACCACCGAAACAGGGCTTTTTTCTGCCTCCGAAGGTTCTTGGGTAATGCAGTATACGATTGCGTTAAGAGCCATAAATTGTGCTTTCGATGCCTACCTGAAATAGCCAATTCAAGTAAGGGTTGTCGCCGCTTATCAAGGCTCTCGTCGGCTATCATGTCCTCGACGACAAACAACGTCTCCTCGCCTGCCAGTAACGACGACAATTTTTGGATCCATTCAAACAGCTCATTCCCAGGGTCTATTAGGAACACGTAATCATCCTTCCAGAGCGAGGCCCTCTCAAGGTATGTCGTATTCCATTTCAGGGTAGAGCACAGGATGATGATTACGTGATAGTGTTTTTTATACTCATTTTCCAGCAGGTCTAGAGTGCGCTGCGTTTTTCCGCAACTTGTCGGGCCCGTAAAAATTGCTGTATGGAGTTCAAGGACCACATCTAACATTTATTGATAACCCCATTTCCTGTTATCAATTTTAAGGTACATGGCGGCACATATTGAAAAAATCAACACACCACCGTGATTGTTCACCAAAGACCCCCGGCAGGCAGGGCAGAGCTTGGTATTCAGGGTATTGTATTCGAGGGGTAGTGGAGTATATGCCAATTTTCCCTGTAGGCATCGCAATATCTTGCGGTACCCCTTGACGAGTAGTACCTTTTCCGGGCTCTCAGGGGGTGCACCGATGAGTTCGATGTACTGGGGTATGATGTTGTATGTCAACAGGGTGTAGAGAAGTAGGTAATCTTTATCCTGTTGAAACCCTCTAATTTCCCTGTCAATATCCAGAGGGTCTAATTCGTATTCGATAACAGGGTCCTTGCATTTGCTACGCCGCCTCTCCTTCGCCTTGGCCAGGCAACCTATACAACTCTTCGTCCTACTATTACCCCTAATTTTGAAAATATCAGGAGGAAACACTTTTTTGCATTTGTATCATTTCTTGGCCTCCATTTACTATTCCGGGGCTCGCCTTGTGCAATACCCTGGCAACATCAGCAAGCGTCGGATACTTACCGGTTTCTATATACTTATAGGGTATTTCTATTTGTCTATACGACAAATAGAAATTTTAATAGGTGGTCTATTTAGGTTTGGGAACTATGCTTTCAGGGAGCCATCCCTTCTTCACGGCCATCTCGCGACTCGCCCGTCCCGCCGCAAAGTACGCCACCATCTTGAGGACGTCATTCGTTTCCATTTTTGTAGATGGGCGTGAAATATCCAAGAATTTCTTACCTGCCATGGCATAGGCGAAGGTGAAACTAAGGTCTACAACGGTTTCGTATAGCATATCCAGGAACTCCTTCTCTTTCGGGGTTACGTTGCTTGCTGTCATTTATTATTACCGCATTTTGAAAATATCGATATTTGGCAGGGTTTTACCCTTTTGTTGAGGCTCTGGATTAGTCGCTGGCTTGCTAGATTCATTTTCACCCCTGCCAAGCCTATACCATACCCCGACGCCTATGGCAAGCACGGCCAAGGTCCCTACGCCATACATGTAGACATTGTCTATTGACTTACCAGGACCTGATACAGGTTCTTGATCATCTGGCGAAGAACCTTTGCCCACGTTCTTCTGTAAGTTCTTACGGTTCCAATCCGCAAGTCTCTTGCCAGCGGCAACACGATCCTCGTTCTTCTTGGTTATGACTTGGTTAGTAGACTCTACACTCATTTATCTTATAGCACCGCCGTCCGAGGCTCTTCCTTAGTCTCCTCCTCCTCCTCCTGTTTCTTTTTACCTATATGCCGGGCCGTGTGTCCTGCTACCAAGATGGGTGCCAGACACCTGCCAATGGTGCAGTACACAAGAATCCCCAAGTCTGTCATGGAGTCTCGGATAATAGGATCCTCTTCAATATCCCTGCGCAATTCGTCAACACTGTCAATATCTACAATATTTCCAATCATGCTGGCATAGAGGCTGATAACATGGGTAGACAGTGCACTAGCAGTCTTTTCACCCTTCTCCTGAAGCTCACGTTGAAGGTACTCAGTATGTACTTTATCGATGACCTCTTCTGGGGCCTTTTCAACAAACCCCTCGGTACATTTCTTCGGCAAGAGATGCCCTTTGCCTTTCCTCAGGGCCTCCTTCAGGGCCTGGCGTTTATCGATGGGTTTCTCTATCTGTTCAAATTCTGTGGAGGTATTGTCAAATATAGTCGCGATATCGGACATTCTCTTTATTGTACGACGATATCGAAAAAGAACAAAAGCAATCATAGCATACGGTAAAATTACAGCAAATAGTAAACACACCTCCATTTATTCCCCGGTAGACATCAGGCGGTAATGGCCTCTGGCAAGTGTTGTAATCTGGTCAGGCTGTACAAGCCTTTTATCATCCTCCCTGTTAAGGGCTAACTTCGATACCTTCTGGGTATAGACCTGATGCCTCTTATTTTGAATCAATACCTGGCTCCTGTATATATCAACGCCCTCTTCCAGGCACCGCCGATAGTCGTCGAAGGTGATGGACTTTTTAGTCACGCATCTCTTCACGCCCTAGGCTTTGCGATCACCGCCCTCTTTTGTAAGGCTCTTATAAGCATATAGCTTGGCCCTCAGGGTGATGAACTCGGTCATTATTTTCCCTGCTAGTTCATCCTTCATCAGGCCTACCACCTTCTTGTTTTTTCCTATGGGGAGAGGCCTGTTATCATCTGGATTATAGGCACTCGTATCGAATCTTTTTTCAACATCTTGCGCAATATCCCTGTAAAAGTCCTCCGTTCGAATGTGGTATATAAAGCTGTCGGTATCCATGTAGCAGAGCTGCAATTTGCTACCGTATTTGGGCTGCATGAAGTCGTAGTGGAACTCACACATGACCATTTTTGACATGTCCAAGATGGCCTGGCCAATGTATACGGGCTTATTCATCTTCACCTCCGTCTTACCCATCTCAACGCCTAGGAGGTTCTTGCTGAATCAGCTTCCACCCTTGAAATTTGGCTTCATGACCAGCTTCATATACTTGTCCTCGTTGGTGACCAGCTGTATGTTGCGGTGGTTCCTAATGTTTTCCATGGTCTTGCCAAATACGCTTAAATTCATAAGCTTGTAAAAATCCTTCTCAAAGTCGTTGCCGGCGGCCGTTCTCAGCCTCGTGTTGTGATCTATGTACCCCTTCAACCATGCCTTTTGGTTAAACCGGATGACCTTGTGCACCTTCTTCAATTCAAGCCCATGTTTTAAGGCCTCGTGAAGGGCTCTAATATGTACCACGTACCTCCGCTTATTTTCCAAATTTGGTACCAATTTCTCGACCTTGTGGACCGTCCTGCGTTCCGGTAGGAACGGCAGGACGTTATGGGTATAATGTAGCCTCTCTGGGTAGTCGATGTCAACCTCTAGTAGGTACCCATGCTTATTGTCCCTAGCGAGCTTCTCGATTCGCTTTTCTGTAAATGCCCCAACGTTGGGGACCCATTTGAAGCCATCTGTTGGAAGGTCTTGACGCATCGCCCAGCCGTATAAGTTGTTGGCATCCAAATACTGCAGGTATGAGGATTCAGCCTCCGGATCGTACTGGTCTCCCATATACTTGTTGTTAGCCCTGGCATACCGGTGTACCGCCTGCACTATACCTCCACGGATACCTTTTTCAAACCTCAATAGCATATCGAGGTCCGTAAGGAGCCCTAACCTGATCCCGGTAAACTTTAGTGCTGCCTTCCAGGCCAGGCCAGGTGCGGAGTAGAAATGGGCAGGATCAAGCTTATAGTTTGTCATGCATACGTCCCGAAATGTTTAAAAAACATCGGCCAATAGCAGGACGTCCATGGTGAGATATATATCATGATAGTCGCCCATGGTGACGCTATCACCCTCTGGGGTGATGACATTCCATACCTTTTTAGCATAGGTATAGTCATTGTCGCTGATACCCTTCATATTTAGCTTGCTGTAGAATGCCTCCTTGGGAGATAGCTCCAATTCTTCGAATTTTTGCCAATCGTCTATATACTCGTACGGGTACACGCCCTTTCGAAGCATCAGCCTGAAAGTATCATCTTTGTCGATGAACTTTGCCATGGATGGTACGTTTGCCTTTACCTGGTCCTGGTTTAATTGCTTGGTGGTATTTGAGTTGCAATTTTTGCACCAGAATTTTGCCATGTATTCGGCGTCTATGCTCTGGAATTCCAGACAGGTATCTGCACACTGCTGGCATTTCATGCCGGCGGCGTTTGTTCCGATTAAGTTGCTTGCCAACTTATCCAGGCTGGATGGCATGAATTGACAGGAGTCGATAAACCTGATTTCGATCTTCTTGTAAACCTCTCCATCTCCATATCCCATGCCCGCAAGTGGTACCTTAATTTTAACGTTAAAACTGATATATTTCTCGGTATTCTCAGCAATACAACCAATGTCCTGGGTGTCGTATTTTTCCCCCAATTCCCTTATGAACAGGTGTGCGTCGTATCCTGAGAGGTTGTGGAATATCACGGGTATATGGTTAGGTATCTTATATTTGAGGTTACAGCTGTTATGCGCCGCTCCTCGATATAACCCTGTGTAGTGACAATGGTCTCGAACTTTGCGGTTATTTTCGCAGTCGTCAAATGGCTTTAGGCAGATATGACAGTGCGTGGCCTCGTCATATTCCCTCCGTACCGGACCCACTGTTAGTGGGTCCGGTACGGGTCCATAGGCAAAGGTACTATACGTGCACCAGCCAGATGGTACGTGCTTGTTCAGCTTTTTTGTCTTGGTCTCCCTGGCATCTTCTTCTACCGGGATGAGCAGGCTCTCGAAATCGGCATAGATTGCAAAGGGTACCTTGAATTGCATCTGGCCATCTCTGTAGAATAACCATTTCTCAGCCTCTGTTGGCATCGTGATTTTAACAGCCTCGTGGTCCTTACAGTAGCCATGGTGCTTGTCTCTCGATTCAACTGAAGGAAAAGCCTGTAGGCAATTCAGGCAAAAGTGCATTGTATTCCTATTCTTCGAGGTCTCCTTGCCTAAGAGCCTCGAGAGACTTTTGACGGCCGTGTAGTGGGTCTTTTTGTCATCCGTGATAAGCAGTAGATTCACCTGCTTGCTACGTCCGTTGTGCACCGATCTGCGCAGGATGTTGATCTTCTTCCCCGTTATATATAGGACGTTTACCGCAATGTCCTTGTTATTCTCCTCAAACTTATATATGCTTTTGATGCTTGTCTGAAACTCTATACCCTCCCAGTTATAAAGGTCTACGTAGGGTCTCAGCTTGGTGATTCTTTGTGGATCTCTTTCAATCTCCGTATGGTGTAGGGATGCTATAATGCCCCATTTAAAGCACTCTTCATCTTCATTTTTTGGATTGATGATAGCCTTCTTTGACGCTATCCATTTGGGTAGCTCTATATACGATGAACCCTTGTTAGCCTCAGCTTATGAAGGTCTACATCAAGGTGTAGTATTCGACTAAAGGTGAACCCGCTCTGGGGTAATGCCGGATGTTCCACGTGCGTCTTGATTTGGGCAAACATCCTATCCAGCACGTCGTCTACGTTGCTACCCTGGAAGACCGAGGCCATATTATTTTTGAAGACCTTCTTAACCTCGATATACTCATCGTTAGCCTCCTCCATATTTGATGGCTTCTTCCACATGATCCAGAGGGACAGCTGTATCTTTGCCGATCCCATATCTTCTACCTGGTCCTCAACCAATGTTTTCACGTCCGGTCGCACCATCCTTATATAACCGTCTACGTCGGCTCCTCCTATACCCGGAATGCGGAAACTTCGAAAGGTCCTGTGGAGAGCATGCCTATTCCTGGGGCGTGAAATCTTGCCCCGGTTGGTCATATAGATTTTGGATATCCTGAATGTAGTCTTCCTCAGCCTCTTTTTCTACCTCATCATGAAGTGTAGGTTTCGCGCCGGCTGCCCTGTTATAGAGATCCATCACCCTACGCTTGAAGGCTGCATAGGTTCTCTTGACTCCCTCTCTTATAGGCTTTGGAACTGCGTTCACTAGCCAGTTGTACCATCCCTGCATCTTGGTTTCCACGATCGAACGATTTTTCGACATTTCCTGTCCCTCAAAAATGTCCATGGCCTCCGGTGTTGGTACTATAGTCACGGGTCTGATTGTTTTTCGTTGTCCGGCCCCTCTAGGTGGCCTCTGTGGTACGTCATCCAATAGAGCAATCAATTCAGCCTTGCGTAGCCTATAATACCCCTTAATTCCACGACCTTTTGCGATATCACGTAATTGTTTCACAGTATGTGTGTTCATTCTTTATTGTATAGATTTTTTCATCCTCAGAGGATTTAGATGTGGTCAATACTGGCGCGGGAGGTCACATCTTTACCGCGCATGCGTTAATTTTTTGATGATATTTAGAGGATTTTTGTAGGGGGAGGGGGTATGATGATAGTTATGGGAATATGATGATATTTATGGGAATATGATGGTATTTATGGGAGCATGATGACGTCAAATGTGCGGGGGAATTTTAAGGATTTTGCGCTAGAAATTTTTTTATTCATTTGCTGAATTATAGGGACTTGTGTTGGATGGTACTGGATTTGTTGAATTATAGGGACTTGTGTTGGATGGTACTGGATTTGTTGTATTATAGGGAATTGTGCGTGCGCGTGCGCGAGATGTGCGTTGCGCTAGAAGGAACATTTCCCTATCTCTGTTGATATTAACGTGGCGCTACGTAAGTATTTGACATTAAAAAGATGTTAAGCAGATAGAGTAGATCGACAAAAAAGGCAGACTCTGTTGTTGTGTTTTTAACTTCACATGAAACAAAATATATGCAAGTTGTTTAACTAACTCCGGAAATTCTGTAGATAGCTAAATACTTTGAAAATAACCAGTTTGCTTCTTGATGTTGCCAAATCGTGACTATCCTTCCCAGGGGCGGATACAGGAATTTATACAAGCTAGTCCAAATTTTTTAATAGTAGGTAGCTCTGCTGGGGGCCTCCCGTGAAAATTAACAAATTTCGCAAAAAAAATACGAAATTTCTACAAACAAATTAGGACAGTATATTGAAGAAAATAACACATCAAAACTTTTCATCTTGCTATAGTAGTATAATCTAGTCAACAATGATCAAAGAATTGATAAAAACTTTTGTAACAATGTATCACCTTTAAGCACATTAACCTGGATGTAAATTATACACTCATAAAATAGGAAAGAGTGAGAGGGGAAACAAAATATATAAGAAGAGGAAGAAACAAAAAAGTATGAGGCAGAAAATAGCACAATATATAGCTAGGGGAGGAGGAAAATAAAAAATATGTAAATATATATATATAAACCTCAAAAATATAGAGATGAGGTAACTGCGAGGAAAAATAGGGAGGAAAAACTGCTGATATTAAAAAAGGGGGTGACCAACAGGAATTATTAATGAGAGAATAAATTTCTAAACTAGTTATGAAAAAGACAGCCTCCTATTGGTAGAAATAAAACGTTTTTAGCTATTTCTGGTATAATTTCTTTATGAATATGCATAAATGCAATTCCATTCAATCTGTCAGACACCATGGTAGACCTTGTGTAATCTTTCAACCTTCGCATAGCTGAAAAAGATCTCTCACACTGGCAGGTAGTGACAGGCAAAGTACCCAAAATTTTAATGATATTTTCCAAACCAGGAAAACTTTCATGGCTTTCAAAGTGTCAAATATATTATCTGGGTGAGATTCTTATATTCTATCCAATATCTTTCCCACAAATCAAGCTCAATATCAAGTGATAAGAGTGATAAGGGTGATGGTCTTCCTTATAAAATTCAGCACATGTTAAAAAGCGATTTCTCCAGCTAAACGATCTGTTTTATCAAGTAAAGAGGACATTTTGCCAGGGATAATGACTAACCCATCATACGATATCATTGAATTATCAAATCGGTGTTTTAAACTCATTAATTAAGTGATCAATTACAGGTATATTTCCACGTAAACAGAAAAGAAGAGGAACATAGTGGTTGTGTTGGAATTGTGGAGTGCTTACAACTCCTTCATAGCAAAATAAAATAAAACTTTCAGTGGAAGAAACTGAATTAAGGTCCTGCCGTAGGATAGTGAAATATTATTTTTCTTTCAGTTATTTTGCATAAAGCAAGAGTACCTAAAAATCCAGACCAAACATTGTTTGAACAAAAATAGAGTGCTTCCTGTTGGACTAATCTTGATCCTGCATAACCACTATCAATAGTAGAATGGGAAACACAAACATAAGATGTTAGCAATACATGAAAACATTTTAGGATGAGACTGGCTTAAAGAAGAGAAATAAGGATGCTGGGAATAAAAAGAAGCATTGACATACAACTCTATGGCTGTGAGAGCTCGTAAGTCATCAACCAGAGAATTGTCTCCAGTCATGTAGATGGAAAAATAGCTAAACAAACGATTTCCAGTAGCTATTCATCTAAAAAAATATAATAAAACTTTAGCTAGCTATAATGAACACATTATAGAACAGAATTACCAGCCATATAACCAAAACAAAGCTACCATTTTGATCTTATTTTGATTGCTCAGCAAAAAACTCAACAATGTTCAGAATTTTAATGAATTATTAAGAACTTTGCTATATACAAACATAACATATCTCCAATTAAAAGTACATACCTTAAAGCTAAACAAACACTTTCCTTTTCTTCCTTTTGTTGGATGGGAAGGTATGTCTGTGCCAAAAAAATTTAGGTGCAACTGACCAGATGCTAACAGTCGATATAATCATAGTCATAAGAAACCGAGAGTTTCTTATGACTATGATATAACTTTGCATGAGATGGATAATTTCCAATCTTATCCGAAATATTTTTCCTGCATTCTTTTAAGCTTTCAATATCGTCAAGGAAAACTTTCTAACACGTTCTAAAGCCGGACTTACACTAGACGAAACGTTAGCGCTAACTTTTCGTCCAGTGGAAATCCGGCTTAACAGTTCCATGGCTGTTAAACGAAAAGGCTGATTCAGCGTACAGATTTCATCATTAGGGGGTAGTTGCAAACATTTTTGTTGTATTTATTTTTTCTCTCATATTATAGCGGTTTTAAAAAATCGTAAAAGGCAAATACGGTATTCCTTATTTTACATGTGTTGGGAAGAATTCTAGCACCAAATTGTTGCATCGAATAAACCATTAAAAATTATCCTTTGTTTTATGATCTTCTTTAGGGCAATACCCCCCTAATTAAATTCCGGCTTACTTGCGTTATACAAAAATTAGGGGGAATCGCGTTCTGCTTTACCCGGTCACTTACTACTTTTATTCGCATCTTTTACCCCCTTATGCAAGAGCGAAAGTACGTCCAAGTACGTCGAGAATGAATTAGGGGGCATATGCTGCTTTTTCTACAGTAAATTAAATCTTATAATTGAATTTTTTGCCCCCCTTAGGGCGGGGGCAAACCAGTCCAACATTTTATCCAACATTTTTGAAATGTTGGATGAAATGTTGACGGCGATCAAACTTCATCCAAAATTTTAAATTTTTTCAAAATTTTGAAGTGACGCAAACCAGTACAACATTTCATCCAATATCACAAAAATTGCATGTTGGATGAAATGTTGGACTGGTTGATTTTTTCAATGTGAAATCAATTTTTAATTTTTCGAAAAAATTGAAAATTGATTTTTGGCTTGTTAATATCGATTTTTTGGAATCTGTCAAAATTGATTTGCCATTATTTTGAATGGACGTTTTGATACACGGATGATCCTCCCCGGGCGTCTTAGGTTGTTGTATTGGGACATAGTCAATACAAAGAAATTAAGAATCCCTAGGGCGAGATTCATAACTTTATTACACCCGAATGTTAATCGGAAATTTAAAATATTATACCAATAATAAACGCCTTTTAAAGTGTTCTATAACAGACTCTCGATGAATGCCAACAAATTTTCTGAACCAAAAAGAAGATTTAAGAAGAATGAACATTAATTTTGCTTCTGATTGGTGTAGTTACATTTCTTAAATTTCTCCTATCAAATTAAGGGACTCTGTAAATAGTTGATCTCAAACACTTCTAAGATTAGCATAAACTTTTATTTCCAGATCTTTTGGAACAAAAGAAATCCAAGAGAATAGGATTGACGCATATCAAACAAAAGTCAATCAAAACGATATTGGTAACAAAAAGAATATATCTGCGTGGCAGTCTCAGGACTTCCAAGATATTGGACACCAATCTCATCTTATGAAACGCTCCTAATAAAAGAACTCTATGCAGGAGTACAGTGGGTTGGGTAAAAAGAACCTGTTGGTTCATTGCATCATATTTGATCACGAAAGAATAGTAAAAAAAAAAATGATTTTTGATTTTCAATTTTTGATTTTCAATTTTCAATTTTTTTCTTTTAAAATATTTGAATTTTAGTTTATAAATTTTGAATTTCAAGATAAAAAAGTTTTAAAAAAATGAATTGGTACCAAAATTTTGATTTTTGATTTTCAATTAAATTGAAAATCATATGGGCCTAAGGGTACACGCATTTAGCTTGACATACCCTAAATCCGCCACTGCTTCCTTACCTATGAATAATTACTTGGTTGTTCTCATGTTTTGTTTGGTAAATGTTTTTGCAGTAATACAATGGTGAGCGATATTCTTTTTCTGTAAGAGTTACTTACTTATTTAAAAGTAAGTAACTCTTACAGAAAAAGAAGTAAACCTTTGTTCATAAAAACTTGTAAAGAACAGCTGTCTGGTAGCTGTTTCCACTTTTGAAACTGGTTCGATCCAGTATTTATTTAAAATTTTGGTGAACCAAAACAATGTTTATTTAGAAATCGTGTATTAATTTTCGCGAATTTTGGAAGTTTTTATCGTCAATTTTGCGAAAATATGTTTTTGCAACAATTATTGGGAAATTTGCTACTCGCGGAATTTACCTCTTGCCTTTTTAAAATTCAGACTAGCGTTTAAAAAACCCCTGGCGAATTCTGTAACATAATTGGTTCATATAAGAATAGATATTTTGTTTATGCGTCATAATATATACAAAGACATTCTATCAAGATGGTAATTTTTTTTTTACATAAATAATTACATTGTTAGTTGTGCTGTAAGTTTGAAGTCAGTTTTAGTGCTCAAAATGAAAAAGTCAAGCATCGCCCCGTCTTCAAGTAGAGCCAAACTATAGCGCAAAAAAATAACAAGATCTATTTCCTCTAAAACAGTAAGTTCTGACTTCTTGTGTTACAATTACTTTTGGATACACTCGGCTTAAAACTGAGTTATTATCAGATTCATTTTTGTTAGTAAATGCATTTATTTTCGGTATTCGTCTAGGTTATAATTTTATAACAATGACATACAACTCTGTCGCTTTTCAAAACGCCAGAAAGTACCAACTATTTATTAGCTCTCAACTGCTCAACAACTCTTTCACTTTTGCCTTACAAACTTTAAACTGTGTCTAATGAGAATCTTCTAAACAATATGGAGCTTATTACTTTTTTTTTATAGCATACAAAAATAAAACGCAGTTGAATGTTTTACACGAAGACGCAGTACATTGCTTGTGTCCAACATTGTTAAAGTCGATTAGAAGTTTTGTAAATCTAAAGATAATAGCCTGTACTATTTTAAGCCTGTACTATTTTATTTGCTATAAAAATTTGCGTCATTTTTAATGCAACAATTCTTCTAAGACTTGATTAGATTGTCGATTTAAAATTTAATGTTAAAAAATCGCAAATTCATATGGCAAAGTGCCAACCCGTAGTAAACCGTTCAGTGTGAATTTTAATATGCAAGTCTTATCGCTTGTCAAGGTAACTAATCCCAATGCTATTTAATGCGCCACCATTGACGTCAATCAATTTTTAAACTATTATGTGTGGTTTATACGATATCCGTCATTTAACAAATTCTAAACTATTTATAAAAATTACCATGGTTGCATATTGTGTGTCCAATGCAAAACATGAACAGGTATGCCGGAATCGGAGAAGTCTTTCACCATATCTTAGTATGACTAGGAAAGTTATTTTGCAATCCTAAGAATCTTCCTTAACTCATAGCTACAACCTACGTCACTGTATGGTTCCATTGTATGGCTTCATGATTACAATTTTATAACAATGTTAGCAACCCTTATGATCTTCTGAGGAATAAATTTTATAAAAGTTAGTGAACAGCAACATTAAACACATTTGTCACATTAGACGAGACTTTGCACCGTGTTGTTAGAAATTGCTGTCTAAATCTATTTTACAACAGAGTACGAGTTTAATTCCTGCATTCGAATAATCCCAGGTGTTATCGAGACAGATTATATATAAAATAGATGTTCTTTTAACAACAAAATTTTTAACGGAAACGGAGACAGGTCGTCCCGGAATATAATATGTACAGGCAAACTGGAAGAACTGACTTAAAAAATCAGTCACCTAATATGCCAGGTGAAATCTAGAGCGTTTCTTTACCTCTTAATGTCGCCATTCTAATTCGATGTTTTTATTCACTCAATACGTTTGTTATCGAAATCGTGTTTGTTAACGAAACGAAATTATTTGAATATCATAGGTTAGTTTCGCGTGGGCAGACATTTTATTCGATAAAGCTCTATCCGTTACGCGTGAATAGGGTTTTAATGCAAAAGTTTTAAACAAATTAAAGATGCAAAAAGGTAAATGTAATTGCACTTCACACGAGTCAAGTATGGAAAGAGAAATATCCTCTCAATTTTTCCTTGGATATTGCGAATCACTTGAAGAAGATAACTAAGGAAGTCGCTTAAATTTTTTTATTATTATTTTTGTTTCTAATATGGTGGAATGTTGAAAATTAGACCATACCAATAATTATTTAAGGTTCAGTTTTGAGATAAAGTTATTTCTACCTCCATGGTTAAACAACATTTTAATTACTAAAAGTTTTTTTCTGATAGAAAAATTGGAATTTTAAACGGCCTTAGTTGTGGTATTTCTAACAAAAACAAAAAGAGTTTTGCGATGAAAAAAATATTTCTTTAGCATAATAAGAGGATGAAAATAATAATAAATAATAATTATAAAATACAAAATATTGTTGTTTAGATATTAACAGGTCGAAAAAAAGAAAAAAAAAGGAGAGAAAAACAGAAAAATAAAATAATAATACATTTAACAAAATAAAGCACCAAATTGCACACCAGTCCCACAAAATGTCTCCCATCCATGTAATGGCAGAGATTTCATATAACCGGAACAGGATTACGCAAATATTTCCTCCTGAACACCAGAATGGTCAAAAGTAAAATTGATACAATGTTAACCGCAGGATAACAAAAATCCATATGACTGTAATAGATTCCAGCAAATATTCCACCCAACATTCGACCGGACTGAATAGTGAGAATTCTAATACCTTCTAAAAATCCCTGGTTACAAGAATGGGCGAGTTTTGCACATATTAAAACAGTGAAGGTTTGGTCAGACAGTGCAAAAAGGACTAAAAAACACATGGTGAAAGTAATCAAGCCATACGATGTGGTAACATTTCCAACTTGATGGTAAAGCAGAAACAAGAGTAGTGTTGCTATCATTATTGAGATGAAACTTCCAATACCAGTTAGATAGACATCTTTATTTGACATTTTCCAATACACGATGGCAAATATTAGGATGGCGTTGAATATTGCATAGCCGACTAAAGATCCGTTTAAGAAAGCATATCCAAAATGCAACTTGTTAATAAACAAAGGAGGTAGGATGCGAATCATGGTTTGATCTAGTATGCCAAAAAGTAGAGATATGGCAATTACAAGGCAAGTGTCTGGGGTTGTAAATATCTTCTTTATTATGCTCAAAGTGGAGATGTTGCTGGAGATTTTATAGTTTTCTTCTTCTAACTTATCCATTGTGTCTGCTTTTAAGTCGTATTCTCTTGATAAGTCATGTGTAAAAAACACTACTGCAAATAGCAAAAGAGTGGCATTCACGAACAGAATCAATCCAATGACATTGGAATATGTGATATGAATTGGACCAATCGTAAAGTCTGTCTTAATAAAAAAAATTGAAATGCAAGGTCCAAATGCGTAGCCCAACATTTGACACCCATTTAATGATGGTAATCGTTGCATTAATTCAGATTTGGTAAAGGACCTAGCTACTTCCGAGACGATAAGCGGGTACATCACTACGCCAAAGCCACTTAAAAATCTTCCAAAAAATGGAAATAGCGGAGAGTAGTG
Source organism: Hydractinia echinata (assembly GCA_030067915.1). NCBI lineage: Eukaryota > Metazoa > Cnidaria > Hydrozoa > Anthoathecata > Hydractiniidae > Hydractinia > Hydractinia echinata. The sequence goes on from JASGCC010000128.1 coordinate 231,918, forward strand.
AATGGTGTATATGAAACTACCAGCGATGGATAAATTAATGATAATTATGAGACATAATTTCGTGCGCCTTGTTTTATCAACAAATCTTGTAATAATGGGTAGAAAAAACATCGAAGGAATGAAAAATCCAGCATTTATTAAGCCATAGTAAAAGTTATCATTTCCAGTTTTGAGGACGGTCGAAACATATATCCATAAGGTAGCGGTAACTCCTCCAAATTCTAAACCAACATAAAAAAACAATAATAAGAATACAACATACGAGGATGTCCTTTTCTTTTTCCAATTCGAAAGTTTTTTGTCAGAAAAAATCATCTTCTACGCCTATGATGCAGTCGAATCATTAATCTTATCACATAAAAAGATGGATAATTAAGACTAGGAAATTATATAATGGCAAATTGATTTGCCATTATATTTGAATGGACGTTTTGATACACGGATGATCCTCCCCGGGCGTCTTAGGTTCTTGTATTGGGACATAGTCAATACAAAGAAATTAAGAATCCCTAGGGCGAGATTCATAACTTTATTACACCCGAATGTTAATCGGAAATTTAAAATATTATACCAATAATAAACGGCTTTTAAAGTGTTCTATAACAGACTCTCGATGAATGCCAACAAATTTTCTGAACCAAAAAGAAGATTTAAGAAGAATGAACATTAATTTTGCTTCTGATTGGTGTAGTTACATTTCTTAAACTTCTCCTATCAAATTAAGGGACTCTGTAAATAGTTGATCTCAAACACTTCTAAGATTAGCATAAACTTTTATTTCCAGATCTTTTGGAACAAAAGAAATCCAAGAGAATAGGATTGACGCATATCAAACAAAAGTCAATCGAAACGATATTGGTAACAAAAGGAATATATCTGCCTGGCAGTCTCAGGACTTCCAAGATATTGGACACCAATCTCATCTTATGAAACGCTCCTAATAAAAGAACTCTATGCAGGAGTACAGTGGGTTGGGTAAAAAGAACCTGTTGGTTCATTGCATCATATTTGATCACGAAAGAAGAGTAAAAAAAAAATGATTTTTGATTTTCAATTTTTGATTTTCAATTTTCAATTTTTTTCTTTTAAAATATTTGAATTTTAGTTTATAAATTTTGAATTTCAAGATAAAAAAGTTTTAAAAAAATGAATTGGTACCAAAATTTTGATTTTTGATTTTCAATTAAATTGAAAATCATATGGGCCTAAGGGTACACGCATTTAGCTTGACATACCCTAAATCCGCCACTGCTTTCTTACCTATGAATAATTACTTGGTTGTTCTCATGTTTTGTTTGGTAAATTTTTTTGCAGTAATACAATGGTGAGCGATATTCTTTTTCTGTAAGAGTTACTTACTTACTTAAAAGTAAGTAACTCTTACAGAAAAAGAAGTAAACCTTTGTTCATAAAAACTTGTAAAGAACAGCTGTCTGGTAGCTGTTTCCACTTTTGAAACTGGTTCGATCCAGTATTTATTTAAAATTTTGGTGAACCAAAACAATGTTTATTTAGAAATCGTGTATTAATTTTCGCGAATTTTGGAAGTTTTTATCGTCAATTTTGCGAAAATATGTTTTTGCAACAATTATTGGGAAATTTGCTACTCACGGAATTTACCTCTTGCCTTTTTAAAATTCAGACTAGCGTTTAAAAAACCCCTGGCGAATTCTGTAGCATAATTGGTTCATATAAGAATAGATATTTTGTTTATGCGTCATAATATATACAAAGACATTCTATCAAGATGGTAATTTTTTTTTACATAAATAATTACATTGTTAGTTGTGCTGTAAGTTTGAAGTCAGTTTTAGTGCTCAAAATGAAAAAGTCAAGCATCGCCCCGTCTTCAAGTAGAGACGAACTATAGCGCAAAAAAATACCAAGATCTATTTCCTCTAAAACAGTAAGTTCTGACTTCTTGTGTTACAATTACTGTTGGATACACTCGGCTTAAAACTGAGTTATTATCAGATTCATTTTTGTTAGTAAATGCATTTATTTTCGGTATTCGTCTAGGTTATAATTTTATAACAATGACATACAACTCTGTCGCTTTTCAAAACGCCAGAAAGTACCAACTATTTATCATCTCTCAACTGCTCAACAACTCTCTCACTTTTGCCTTACAAACTTTAAACTGTGTCTAATGAGAATCTTCTAAACAATATGGAGCTTATTACTTTTTTTTTTATAGCATACAAAAATAAAACGCAGTTGAATGTTTTACACGAAGACGCAGTACATTGCTTGTGTCCAACATTGTTAAAGTCGATTAGAAGTTTTGTAAATTAAAGTACTAAAGATAATAGCCTGTACTATTTTAAGCCTGTACTATTTTATTTGCTATATAAATTTGCGTCATTTTTAATGCAACAATTCTTCTAAGACTTGATTAGATTGTCGATTTAAAATTTAATGTTAAAAAATCGCAAATTCATATGGCAAAGTGCCAACCCGTAGTAAACCGTTCAGTGTGAATTTTAATATGCAAGTCTTATCGCTTGTCAAGGTAACTAATCCCAATGCTATTTAATGCGCCACCATTGACGTCAATCAATTTTTAAACTATTATGTGTGGTTTATACGATATCCGTCATTTAACAAATTCTAAACTATTTATAAAAATTACCATGGTTGCATATTGTGTGTCCAATGCAAAACATGAACAGGTATGCCGAAATCGGAGAAGTCTTTCACCATATCTTAGTATGACTAGGAAAGTTATTTTGCAATCCTAAGAATCTTCCTTAACTCATAGCTACAACCTACGTCACTGTATGGTTCCATTGTATGGCTTCATGATTACAATTTTATAACAATGTTAGCAACCCTTATGATCTTCTGAGGAATAAATTTTATAAAAGTTAGTGAACAGCAACATTAAACACATTTGTCACATTAGACGAGACTTTGCACCGTGTTGTTAGAAATTGCTGTCTAAATCTATTTTACAACAGAGTACGAGTTTAATTCCTACATTCGAATAATCCCAGGTGTTATCGAGACAGATTATATATAAAATAGATGTTCTTTTAACAACAAAATTTTTAACGGAAACGGAGAGAGGTCGTCCCGGAATATAATATGTACAGGCAAACTGGAAGAACTGACTTAAAAAATCAGTCACCTAATATGCCAGGTGAAATCTAGAGCGTTTCTTTACCTCTTAATGTCGCCATTCTAATTCGATGTTTTTATTCACTCAATACGTTTGTTATCGAAATCGTGTTTGTTAACGAAACGAAATTATTTGAATATCATAGGTTAGTTTCGCGTGGGCAGACATTTTATTCGATAAAGCTCTATCCGTTACGCGTGAATAGGGTTTTAATGCAAAAGTTTTAAACAAATTAAAGATGCAAAAAGGTAAATGTAATTGCACTTCACACGAGTCAAGTATGGAAAGAGAAATATCCTCTCAATTTTCCTTGGATATTGCGAATCACTTGAAGAAGATAACTAAGGAAGTCGCTTAAATTTTTTTATTATTATTTTTGTTTCTAATATGGTGGAATGTTGAAAATTAGACCATACCAATAATTATTTAAGGTTCAGTTTTGAGATAAAGTTATTTCTACCTCCATGGTTAAAGAACATTTTAATTACTAAAAGTTTTTTTTCTGATAGAAAAATTGGAATTTTAAACGGCCTTAGTTGTGGTATTTCTAACAAAAACAAAAAGAGTTTTGCGATGAAAAAAATATTTCTTTAGCATAATAAGAGGATGAAAATAATAATAAAAAATAATTATAAAATACAAAATATTGTTGTTTAGATATTAACAGGTCGAAAAAAAGAAAAAAAAAGGAGAGAAAAACAGAAAAATAAAATAATAATACATTTAACAAAATAAAGCACCACATAGCACACCAGTCCCACAAAATGTCTCCCATCCATGTAATGGCAGAGATTTCATATAACCGGAACAGGATTACGCAAATATTTCCTCCTGAACACCAGAATGGTCAAAAGTAAAATTGATACAATGTTAACCGCAGGATAACAAAAATCCATATGACTGTAATAGATTCCAGCAAATATTCCACCCAACATTCGACCGGACTGAATAGTGAGAATTCTAATACCTTCTAAAAATCCCTGGTTACAAGAATGGGCGAGTTTTGCACATATTAAAACAGTGAAGGTTTGGTCAGACAGTGCAAAAAGGACTAAAAAACACATGGTGAAAGTAATCAAGCCATACGATGTGGTAACATTTCCAACTTGATGGTAAAGCAGAAACAAGAGTAGTGTTGCTATCATTATTGAGATGAAACTTCCAATACCAGTTAGATAGACATCTTTATTTGACATTTTCCAATACACGATGGCAAATATTAGGATGGCGTTGAATATTGCATAGCCGACTAAAGATCCGTTTAAGAAAGCATATCCAAAATGCAACTTGTTAATAAACAAAGGAGGCAGGATGCGAATCATGGTTTGATCTAGTATGCCAAAAAGTAGAGATATGGCAATTACAAGGCAAGTGTCTGGGGTTGTAAATATCTTCTTTATTATGCTCAAAGTGGAGATGTTGCTGGAGATTTTATAGTTTTCTTCTTCTAACTTATCCATTGTGTCTGCTTTTAAGTCGTATTCTCTTGATAAGTCATGTGTAAAAAACACTACTGCAAATAGCAAAAGAGTGGCATTCACGAACAGAATCAATCCAATGACATTGGAATATGTGATATGAATTGGACCAATCGTAAAGTCTGTCTTAATAAAAAAAATTGAAATGCAAGGTCCAAATGCGTAGCCCAACATTTGACACCCATTTAATGATGGTAATCGTTGCATTAATTCAGATTTGGTAAAGGACCTAGCTACTTCCGAGACGATAAGCGGGTACATCACTACGCCAAAGCCACTTAAAAATCTTCCAAAAAATGGAAATAGCGGAGAGTAGTGAATGGTGTATATGAAACTGCCAGCGATGGATAAATTAATGATAATTATGAGACATAATTTCGTGCGCCTTGTTTTATCAACAAATCTTGTAATAATGGGTAGAAAAAACATCGAAGGAATGAAAAATCCAGCATTTATTAAGCCATAGTAAAAGTTATCATTTCCAGTTTTGAGGACGGTCGAAACATATATCCATAAGGTAGCGGTAACTCCTCCAAATTCTAAACCAACATAAAAAAACAATAATAAGAATACAACATACGAGGATGTCCTTTTCTTTTTCCAATTCGAAAGTTTTTTGTCAGAAAAAATCATCTTCTACGCCTATGATGCAGTCGAATCATTAATCTTATCACATAAAAAGATGGATAATTAAGACTAGGAAATTACTACACGGTGAAGAAATTGGTCTCTCCCTCGCATAGTTTACCCTACCTTAAGGCGACTTTATTTTATTCTAAGTCATATTGAAGGAGCTCCTTTAAAGGCGATTAAAATGTATAAACAAACTTTTGTGACAGAATAATGTACAATTAAAAACTCATTCAATTTCCGCGCTCTGCGAGGAAATAGTTTGGTTTCCACATTCTATCTATCGTCCGGCACTTTTTGCAAATCTCGATAAACCACAGACTTACGATCGTACTGTTCTATTTTTTATTTTTCGTGAAATTATTTTGTTTTCTAACTAGATTTATAACTTTGTGTCTTATTGTATTAATTGTCCAAAATCTTTTTCAGAAAATGTTAATCTATGTAGCCCAATTTGCTTTAAATCCTCGGTCCTGAAAATTTTGGTTCCTGTACAAGCCACGTTGGCAATATTGTGGGCCATTTTGACTGTTGTTGACCGTACGCAGTTGTTGCTTGCTCGCTCTAAGCCAAAGTACTTTACTTTACACCAGCTAGGCTAGACACAGTTTTGTGCTTTAATATACTATACTGGAAATAGTTTTTATTCGTTTATACTTAGCATCAAGTGACTGCTTGCCACTTCAAAGATGAGGGAATTTCGTTGTTGTGTAAAGGTTAAGTAAAGCTAGCTGTACCTAACAGCCGCACCTTAGCCGTACCTTAGCCGTACTTAAGAAAATTCGTAATTAGCATCTCTGTGTAAGACCACTTGCTTCTAAGCTTAAAATTAGTAGTTAATGTATATCAAAGTTAAATTGTCTAACTTTTATTTCGTCTTTTAGGTGAATATCTATACCGATAAAAATGATGCAAAATGGAGCCCTCCATCGTCGAGTCCCAGTAACCCCCAGGGAATCCTCAATGATGAAATACCGATAATAATATATCTTACATGTATTATAATTTTTATAAAATGATTTTAATACAAATACAAAAGAGATTTTTAAAACTGAATGTATGAAAAACATTAGTAAAGTAAGATTGAACATTATTACGCTGCGGACAATATTAGGTTAGGTTCCCTTAATAACTGTACAGCTAGCGCTAAAAGTGACTACAGCTGGCTAAAATTAAATACGGTTGCCAAAATAAGGTACGGCTAAATAATATTAAGGTACGGCTGGGTCTTATCATATAAGAAACAATTTCAAATGCTAAAAACGTTCAATAAAAACGAAATTAAGTTAGGTACGGCTAGCCAAAATAAGGTACGGCTGGACAATATTAAGGTACGGCTGGGGTCCTATCATATAAGAAACAATTTCAAATGCTAAAAACGTTCAATAAAAACAAAATTAAGTTAGGTACGGCTAGCCAAAATAAGGTACGGCTGGACAATATTAAGGTACGGCTGGGTCCTATCATATAAGAAACAATTTCAAATGCTAAAACGTTCAATAAAAACGAAATTAAGTTAGGTACGGCTAGCCAAAATAAGGTACGGCTGGTCAATATTAAGGTACGGCTGGTCCTATAAATATAAGAAACAACTTCAAATGCTAAAAAAATGCTCAATAAAAAACGAAATTAAGTTAGGTACGGTTAGCCAAAATAAGGTACGGCTGGACAATATTAAGGTACGGCTGGGTCCTATCATATAAGAAACAATTTCAAATGCTAAAAACGTTCAATAAAAACGAAATTAAGTTAGGTACGGCTAGCCAAAATAAGGTACGGCTGGTCAATATTAAGGTACGGCTGGGTCCTATAAATATAAGAAACAACTTCAAATGCTAAAAAATGCTCAATAAAAACGAAATTAAGTTAGGTACGGTTAGCCAAAATAAGGTACGGCTGGACAATATTAAGGTACGGCTGGATTCTATTATATAAGAAACAACTTCAAATGAAATGTTCCATAAAAACGAAATTAAGTTAGGTACGGCTAGCTAAAATAAGGTATGGCTGGACCATATTAAGGTACGGCTGGATTTTATTATATAAGAAACAACATCAAATGCTAAAAAATATTAATATAAACGAAAAACAATGAGTACATAGAAGAAGTAGACTTTACTGGAAAGTAAAGTGCGGGTGAGGTTAAGAAAAAAATTGTATGCAGACATGCTCTACTAGGTTGGCTCCACATTGTTTTCTACACAGGAAAATAAAAAAATGCTACTTTGAAAGTGATGCGGTAAATCTTCTGTCTAACTGAGGTATAGACAGTGAATGTCTGAATAAGGAGTAGAATTAACGTTTTCGCCAGTTGAAGAACACACGCGTTTTTATTCGTTGGATGTTATAGTTAATGGAAGAGATGTAAACTTTTTATATAAAACAAAAGAACTTTAAAAAAAAAATTAATATTCGTTGTTGTTTATGGTGCACGTTATTTTAATGATGGAAACGATAAGAAAAAGGAAGAACCTAATAAAGCCGCGAAACAATGTGTGAGTAAAGCTTTTTGATTTTAATTTTGATTGTGTTAACTGTGTCCCGATTTAATTCAGCATATAAAAACAATTTTTTATAAGAACAATAAGGTTAAAAATTATTGACAAATAAGAACAAAATAAGAACTATGCTCACTGGTTCTGCTGTCACTGGGGAGTTGCAGTTGACTATCGTACATACGTGTGCGTTCCATTTTATGCGAAATTGTAAAGATCTGGTGAAAAAATGTTATAACGTGGGAAGCAGATCGACAGGAATGTGGGTGTTATCATTAATGATGAATGCTGACACAATGGCGTCATTAGTTTTAGTGCTCAATCTACCGGAGTTTTCAACAGTTATGAGCCATTGCTTACACTTTCTGGTGCTGATGTCTGCATTTTCAAGAATGAATCGGGGTATCTGTTATCCGAGGATGGATCTTTGCAGGATTTACAAAAGCATTCTCTAATTGTTGGAAACAATGTTGTGATACTAAAGGGCATCTCGAAGAATAGAGGTAATTCGACATAAAAAATTTTAATTTTACTAACACGTAGGTTGTTTCTTGATATTTGCGTTAAAGGAAAAAATTGTCATGAATTTTGTTTTAATTCGCGACAATATCTCACGTAAAAATTTCTTTACTTCAGGTATTTTGTAAATGGTTTAAAGGCTCTACAAGTCTAAATTTCTCAGAGAGTAAACATGCATATTTTCACATTTTTTTATTAATTTGTTTTTCCTTTTTGTTAAAAAAGCATCAAAATTAATTTTAGGAAATTGTACGGATGCAAAAGTGGAATTATTTATGGAAACGAGTGAGGAGTTAGATGAAGGTGCAGTGGAAGCTTGTATAAATGTAATGGGTTTATGTCTGGAAGATTTTTCCAGAATAATTAAAAACGAGCATCTAAAAGATTTATATATTGCGCTATATGGAGACACAGTAACGCCACAACTGGTACCTTTTCTTATAAAGAGAATATGCTGCCATCGTGGGTCATGTTGCTGCGTTCTTGCTTTTAATTCACCAACTGATTTCGATAACCAGAGCTTAGAAAGGATGTTGGCGAAGACAGCAATAAAAGATAAGAAAAGCTTAAGGACTGACTTGGTGTTCTTGTACTTCCATATGGTATTCTTTTAATTGATATCAACGAAGTCAAAATTTACAATATTGGCAATGAAACGTTTTTGAATTCAAGTTAGTTTTATTGTTACTTCACTGCTATTTTGTAGCGTTTTTAAACTTTTTAAATGTAATGAGGTTATAAAGGCTAAAAGTGTTCTTGAAGCGTTCTTTAAAGTCAGGAAACAGGTAACACAGGTTCTTTGATTTTTGTGACAAATGTTCTTACCTACTAAGATACTGTTCTTAACTTGTTCTAAATTTTAACCTAGGAATGCATTATGTTGTTTTACGGCTTCACATACGTACACGTTCGTTCTAGTGAAATGATTTAAAACAGTAGGAGATGTTTTTTGTAAAGCATAAATATAATTTCTTCTTATTTTCTATTTCAGGTGTGACATTTGTAAAACTTATTCACTTTGCAAATGTTCTTTATTTACAAAGGACAGGGATCTATCCAAAAGATACATTTTCTATTGTTAAATTGAAAAAATCGGGAAATGAAACATCTCAATCTCATCAAACACATGCTATTTGTTGCGAAGTACTATTCGGTCTTCTGAACAAGAGAAACATCCTGACTTATCCATATAAGTTTCGGCAATTGCTTTTTGTAGCTCAATGTTTGATTGCAATCGATTTGGAGAATACGGATGGTTGTTTACGACAGATTAAAGCCTTTTTAGAGTCCCGTTTCTCATATTTAAAGCTGATCACGCTGGACAGCCATCCCAGCTCGCATTTTTCGTGCCTTGTTGCATCAGACGAAACACTTTTTGTAAAGGAGATTGCAACAAACAAAGTAGTTAAAGACATGCAACGTCTTTTTCAAAATGATATTTCATATCAACTTTCTGAAAATATATGTAAGCATGTTTTGAAATTTATTTGTTCTGAAGCGTCCTTTATACGTTCTCACTGTTGTGCAACAGTCAATGATGAAACCTTCGATAAAAGCATCGCCACTATCATCAGAAGTCGACAATATCGAAGTAACATGGAGAGAATGTCGTTAGCAGCGTCAAGGAAGGAAGCCCTGGCCAAGTTCTTACCCAGTATTTTTTTGAATTGTTTGGCAATTGGGTTAAGAGTCACACTGACTGACTTTAAACATAACTGGCCTGTATCTATCCCTGCTACCTCTAAATCACACTTTACGACATTTGATTTTATCGACATCTTTCTTTTACAGTTGTTAGCGTTTCGATATATTGCATCAAGATCAGATAGATCTGTTACAGATTTGGTCCTAGAAATGGAAACTTTTGTAGCATTTGAAGATGTTTCTTATACGATAGGACCCAGCCGTACCTTAATATTTTCCAGCCGTACCTTATTTTAGCTAGCCGTACCTAACTTAATTTCGTTTTTATTGTACATATTTTAGCCTTTAAAGTTGTTTATTATATGATAGGACCCAACCGTAAAATATATGTTGTCTTATAATTTTCATATTTTTCCTCTCTTTTCCTTACCTATCACCTTTATTTTACTTTACTTGATAATAGTCGCATTGAAGTTCACCGCTCGTACTAACCACCTTTTTATTGCCAGCCGTACTTAATTTCTCGATTTGGGAATCACCTTCCCGCGCTCTCCCCCGTTTGGTTTCTATAAGAGCAAGATGATTCGTTAACATTTTTCGTATTTTGCGGGTTCATTGACGATTGAGAAACAGAAATTCAGTGACACAACAAATTTACCACTACGATTAGCTCAGTTTTTTTCATTAAAATATATTACCTCACCTTAAAAATAAAAGTGTAGTTACGTACGGCTAAGGTACGGCTTAGGTACGGCTGTTAGGTACGGCTAGCTTTACCTAAGCTGTGTAAAAAAGGGTAGCGAAAACCTGCACGTTGTTTGGAGCTAAGCTTGCCTGAAAATAAAAGTTTGTTAAGCATACCAAAGTTTTGGTTTCAAAATTTGATGTGTTTAGATATGCAGACAAGCTATACCTAGCATCCTGCATGTCATGACAGTCTGGAATAACCAATAAGATACCATGTCAACTTAACAATTTTTTCATTGGCACCCAAACTCGTCTGGCAGAATTTCTAAACGCCTACGATATGTTAATAAAATGCGTAAAAAAGCCCTTGGGACGAGATTGAGTGGCACTAAGGCCGAAGAAAGTCGTACCTCAGTTTACTGTCAGGCAGCCCGCATCTATATTTACCACCGCCATGAACAATTTCATTATTTCAAAAAATTTCATTATTGGCTTTACTTTCCCTTCAAAAGAAGAAAAGTATGAGGTAAATTACCAAAAGAATATCTCAAAAAGCCTTCTGACATGCTTCGCACATACCAACGACAACCAACATTTTTCGTTTTTTTGCTCTATTTTGATAAAATACTGACCAATCGTACACTCGTTCTTGCTGCACACGTCTTTTAGGCATTAGTTCCAGGGCTGTGGGCCTTTTATTTATTTATTTTGGCCGAGCGAGACAATGTACTGTAAACAGAAAAATGGGGGCCTTGTGGCATGCGCAATGAAGAGATTGTGACGGCTTTAAAATAATGAATAATGAAAATTTCCTGCATGGTACTCCCTGAAATGCAGACGATGATAAACTGAGGTACCAACTTCTTCAGCCTAAGTTGTTCGTTGGTCCTAGGAACGAATTTACTTACTCTGATCTGAAAATCTGCAGAAAATTTAATCCCTTTCTCAGATTTAACAGTGTGCATAAACAAAGGAGTCGTACAGAGCATATACATTCCCAAATCAAAACAAAGTTGCAAATGTTTATAAAGTTCAATACATGTGCACACATCCTTACCTATGGTTGCCTATACGTAGCAATATTCAACAAATTGAATATTTATGTTCAATTGTGAACAATTGTGATATGTTCAACACATCCAACATGGTTTATTGTAAATGTTTAATGACTCTTATGTGTGCAACGACTCATATAAGTTTAACCGTCCATATTTATATTTAACGACTCCTCACAAAACATAATCATGCAAAAATATTATAGGCACTACTTTCTGAAAGCTCAAAGAAGGCGAAATAGACATGTGTATTGCATTTCAAGTAAGAAAAAAGCAGATCAGATATTTAGAAAATATTTCGTTGCTTGTATATTATTCATTGAACATATATGACTGGTTGAACATATAAATGACTGGTTGAACATATAATATCACAATCGTTGAACAAATGACTCGAATATAATGACTCGTTGAATATTGCTATATATGAGAAACCATACCTGACAGGCATAAAACTGTTTTGGCTTACTATATCCTATTACAGACTAATTCTCCTAAAAGATGTTGGTCTTTTTTATTGGCATTTGTCTGAGGGGGGAGTCAACATCTTGGCCGATAAAAAATAAAAATTCAGATGTAGTTTTGTATATGGGATGACTCACAAATCAAAATGTGTATGCTGAATCAACCAATCCGACATATTTTGAAAATTCATGTTTTACGGTATAAAATATTTAAACTTCGAAGTATTTCACTTCCTTTTCGATTTGTGAGTCACCCCTAATTGTTTGGCTATTCTCTCTTCATCATATTTTAATTTTTATGTATTTTGGTTTTAGTACAGAATTGGATACAATAATTGTTCATTTCGGCATTCAAGCAGTTTATTGAGGTATTTTTTTATCCTATAAAATTTTGCCAGAAATTAAAGTGGTTATGTTTTTATCGCCTCATTTTTAGTATTTTAACTTTCTCTAAACTGTAACAGTGTCAATTGTATTTTCCAGTGTATGATGTTGTCATCAATTTAATCGATTTTCTATTTCTTTTAGGTGATAGGTGGTGTCTGAGAAACGCTCAGAAGTACTGAAAAACTAATACTCAAAGCTCAAAACTTGAATACTGAATACTGAAAACTCAAAACTTGAATACTGAAAACTTGAAACTTGAATACTGAAAACTAAAAAGCTCAAATACTCAAATACTCAAATACCCGTACTTGTTGTTTTGAACCTGAAATATATAATTGAATTGATTAAAATATAATTTTTCATATTTGCGCAGCGTTTTCATTTATACCCTTCGTATAAATAATTGATGTTCCATTCTGCATAGTTTGTTCTTTTGTGATCCCAAGCATGGTTTGCGCAAGTTGTAATCTCGGTTGGGTTGTATACACGTACGAGGATACTTGCCAGTTTGATTACTCTGTGTTTCGAATGCAAAAGTCTGCCTCAAAATGCCTAATATTTCATTCAGCAACTTTTTTCCGGAATAAAGACAGACTCCTTTTAGATGGTGATGTGGAATCTAATCCTGGGCATGTTGATAAAGTAATCCTTGGGTCGTTTAATCATGGTGAGATGGTGATGTGGAATCTAATCCTGGGCATGTTGATAAAGTAATCCTTGGGTCGTTTAATCAAGCAGACGAACGTTTCGGGGATTCTGCTGGCATACAATGTACATGTAATGCTTTAATAAGTGTCTGTTGGTCAAAGATTAGGCGAGTTCCTATTTGGAAAACCCCTGATCTCGGCAATATACTCGAAATAGGAAACGCAACTTTTAGCAAACTAGCGAAGAATCGTTGCCTATGTCTGAACGAACTTCCGGAATGTGTTGAAATCTTTAAAACATTTTTGTCAGTAACACGTTTGAATACAAACATCGGTATCCTTGATGCTACTGATATCAGTTTTCTGCGCGTAGAAGATAATTTTGACAGCGGAGATGGGGTGTCGATGCTTGTAAATGGGTTCACATTTGCAATCTTGTGGTCTAAACGTGACTATTTTCTGTTTTACTCGCATGTGCACAACGAAAGCGGGAACATGTCAAATTTAGTTAATTCAGCTTTGCTAACATTTTAAAAGGCTGAACATTTGACAAGTTACATTCTAGACACATACGCTGGTACGCACGCAAGGAGATATGAAATGGAATTTATAAGGGTAAATGTGAGCGATGAAGATGTTGCTCATATTGAGGACCGGGGACCGAGATTGCTAGCTTTTGTTTCAATGTTCATTCCAAAATGCATCTTATAAAACTTTTGTTGACGTTTTTTTAATTTCCTGCTCGCTTGAAAGCAACATAAGCAGGCACGAGGAACCTGCGTACCCACTTCTGTACCTCCAACAGACGGACCAAGGAAAAACGGAAACCTCACAAGAGCTTATGAGTGGCGGAAAGTGTTAAAGCCGGTCGGCTTCTTGTTACAATTAGGATGAATAAATAGCAGATCAAGTTGTTAGCGTTATCTAATAATACAAGAAGCCTTAAGGCTTGAAGATTTCTGCCTTGTCAAGAGAAAATTTCCCCAGAGCAAAAAGTTTAGTGATCGACCCAAGGCTGAGATTTTCAATTTAACAACAGGATAAACGATTAATGATTGCGCAAATGTGACTCAATAACCGCTGATAGGGTTTTCACGAAGCGCTCTTTTCAACAATTTAAAACATATTGCACCTGGATTTTTACAACACCAAACAAAACAATTTCTTTATGTCCAAGACTGGAAAATCTATCCGCATCTTTGTTTGCAATTAAAGTAAAGTTTTTCTAAGTTTTTGTCACACTGTGAGGTTAAAATTTTCGAAATTGTTTAAGCCTTATTTTGTTCTATATATGGAACTTCCAACAACTGTGAACAACGTTGCGTTCGCTCCAATGCGAATATCATTGTATGCGAACATACATGTAAATAAAAAACAAAAATATACAGATTTACACACAGTTCTACAAAAAGTAAAAACCTGGAAAGTTCTAAAAATTTCCTGTAAAATTGGCTAAGAAAACCCTAGAAGTTGGGTTTCTCAGAAAAATTATGCGATTACTATTAAATAAACAAAATAAGGTTAGGATGACAAACTAATATACTACAAATATTATATGAATATACATTAGTTTTAGTGCTGGTTCATTTTTCACAATTTAATGTTTGAAGCTTACTCTGTAATTTTTTAGAAGTGCTGATGATGGTTGTGTTAGATTATGGCTGACCTAAAAAAACACCTAAAAAAAGACATATATAAAAAACAGAAATAATCTTAGCACAGTGACGATTCCAGGGAATTTGATAACAACCTATAATTATCGATCACTATTTAGCGATAATTCATGAAAAAAAGAACAGACTTATCGATAAATAAAATGGATTAGCGATCAGGTCATTAGCGATAAACAATGCTGAGCTATAATTATCGCTAATTTGATTTGCTTTGTCAGCAGATTATCGATAATAGTGCAATGTGGCCGACGCATAAATTTTTTAGCTTATTATGCGAAAAGCAAGCTAGACAACATTCTTTTAATGTTTGTCGATTAAATAACTTGCAAAACAGCAAAAACGGTTTGCTTGATGTTTTCATAAAGTGTATTAATATTCTTTTTAGAATCGTAAATATAATTTGTTTGATCGCTGTAAAGAATAAAAAAATAATTTAGTTAGTCTCTTTAAATTTTTTTGTTCTGCAAAATATCGCACGCTGTAAACATGCGGCGCTGTCCAGACCCCTTCTATTTTAGATTCTTCTTTTGGACGCAATGACTGCGCTGGAACAAAACGTTATTGAATTAGCTAGCTACTTTATGACAAGTAAGAAACAAGCTTCTTTTTGTATAAAAGTCCCCACCAGTGAATTTACAGCTTTCTTAAAACTAAAACAAGTCTGGATCAAGGGAGCTAGCTAGCTAGCCTCAGGCTGTTGCTTTTGAATAATTTTAGTTGTGATCGTTTAATTTGCCAAACTTTCAGTCTGAAAAATTATATTATATCGGCAAATAAAATAAGAAAATCTGCTTAAATGCAAATTGATACAGCCAAATTAGGGGGTGTTTTTGTTTGTGCCACTTAAAGCCCTGTTTACACAAACCACACAACATACAAAACACTACCTGGAAAGTCCCGTTTTTAACCATGTTAGATTTTTTACACTGCTTGCATGCCGGGAGATTTCTTTATATTACACAAAATTGCAGTACCAAAAATATCATTTTTAGACACTGACACAATAAAGCTAGTGCGTGGTCATTCTGTAACTAATTTTTCCCACACCTGTTGAATTACGTAACTTTTTGTTAATATTTTTTTTGGAGTGCTAGTAAAATCCTGTATCGGACATTTCATTTATGGGAGATGGTGTCGTCAGAAATTTGATACTTTGATACCCAATTTTTGGGCGAAAAAAATTCCTTTATATTTAGAATTATGGTGTTACATGGTGGATAAGAGTTTTGTGTGCTTCAGAAATCTTGATGGTTCCCATGGTCCACTCCTGAGTTATATATTTATAGTAATGTATTTTACCCAAAAAATAAATTTAGCCTCTTATTTTTGGTCACACGCGATTTTCTGATTTTCTGATTTTTTACACAGTTATTTATAAATAAATACTAGGAAGTAACATTTTTGGATTTAAGATGATTATCATTACTTTTTTCTATAAATGGTTTAAAATATTATTGCAGATCATTATCTAGTCCCACATGCGGCCTCTGGTTTCAATTTTTTTTCTCACATTTTCTTAAAATTGATAAAATATAACCTGAGAACAAGATTATTTACCAATTTCAGTTGATTTTATGGTACCACCCAAAATTAACCGTAAATAAGGTTTTCATGTTTTTCTAAAAATTTCATTATTTATTCTCATGTTTGATAATCGCGTGTGAGCATTAAGATATAAAGTTGTTTCACTGTACAGAAATAATTTTGATATGGTTTACATTATTAGTAAGTAGCACAATTTAAATTTTAGAAAATTTCTTTGTTTATATATATATATGTATATATATATTTTTTAAAATGTTAAACTTTGAAATTGTTGTTAACTATAAATTATAATATATCATGAGGAAAGTATTTACATCCGTAGTTTCTACATTTTACGTTACAAAATAATATGAAATGGAAATGTTTATGTATTCATTTTAGTTTTACCTTGTGTTACCAACAGGTCGTTGGTTAGAACACGTGTTTAATTGCCTATGTTGTCATGAACATGAAAATTTAAACCAAATGTTGCTTAACACTTTTAGTGCTAAAAAGTCAGTGTGTACTTAACTTTTTTCTTCAATAAGGAGGAAAGCATTTCTTTTATTTTTACCATTAGAAAGAGACATGTTCAGTTAAAAGGACGTTAAGTGTCGGTATTGTGTTCTTTATAAACGTGTTTCTTAAATTAGAAAAACAACTGTGTTGCCATTGGCTTCATAGGTAACATCCCCTCCCCATGTCCTTCTTGATATGGTCTTCCATTCTTGAAGTTAAGCAGAAAAATTCCCTGGATAAAAAACACACTAAGATTTCCATTTAAAATGCTTCTCATGTAAATTGAGAACAAAACGACTTGTATGTATAATCCTCTATTTTCCCCCAAAAGACAACGAAATCAATAAAAATACAAAGAAAATTTGGACGTCCTTTTAAGGATGACTCTATGCATTGTGAAAGAAAAATAGCCAATGACCCCTTCACCAGCCTTGTTACAAAATTTGTCTGGAATAGAAAGTGACACATTTTATTTATTTGTACCAAAGAGTACATGAAACGCGCGCCCTAATTAAATTCCTTGGTTCACTGATTTTGTTACAAACTTTGTTTTGAAAAGAAAAAGTGATACAGTTTCCTAGAGCAAGAACTACATGAAAACGCGCTGTTGAAGTAAACAAAACACATAACTATCCACATGTTCGACGGCTATCCTCTTGTTTATTCTCTAGATTATGATCCTATAAAAAATAAAAGTTATCCTGACTAAAAATCAAGGTAACTAGCTAAACTCTCTTGGTCAATTTTGAATCTTCTGATTGCTTTCCTTATAATAATTATCTAAAAAGAAGAAAATAACACAGATCAAATATCCCAAAGTCCCTGATTCGCTACATAGTTTTATTCTGAAATTTTTAGTATTTTTATTTCCATTTCTACTAATGTTAGTAAGGGTTGGGGGCAATTATATTATAAAATTATATTGCAATTTAATTATATTATAAAAAAAAATAAAGAATTATTTAGCTTTCAGACACGGTGTTTTTCCCCGTGCGCATGAAACTTTTCGCAACAAGGGATCAAAACTCGGCTTCCTTAGCTCGCTAGCATTAATCAAGTACCGCTGTCATTGATTTCCGCCAGCGAAGGCGGAATCTTTAAAATCGCCTGAGGAGATAGAGAGATAGAGAGATAGAGAGATAGATAGAGACAGCGCAGCTAGGCTGGACGCCCGAAACTTATCCAGGCTAAAGATTTTTTTCTGAGAACGAGGCTAAAATGAGTTTTAAGCCAATAAGAATCCTAACAGTGCAACAGATTGTTTTATTATCCAATGAACAATACTTTATTAAAGTTTATATGCTATCGAAAGTTAAAGCTCGTGCAGTGTAGCATAATGAAGATCGTCTTATAATGCGCCATCTTTGATGTTACGTCATTTCTTTCTGTACAATTTTTCAAGCACGTAGACTAAAGCTATATTCAGCAGAACTAATTAATTATTCATGAATTTTATTTTTTATTTATTGAGTTGTATTTTAACATTGCAGGTTAGTTAAGGCCAGGATTCACTTGTATAATATCATTAAATATATTCTATAATACAGTTATAATTTTTCTACAATATACTTATAATTTGTTAAAATATCGTTATAATTTCATTTAATTTCATAACATCGTTGCCACAACAACGCTAGCAGATAATAGATCTATTGTCACACAAACAAAAGGCATTCGAAACCAGATCACCAACAATATTATTAAAATCAAACTGGTTTGATTTTATTCAAATATTATAGCCATGCAGCAAATTATGAGGTTATGACGCACATGTCAGGTGTTGAAATTATACATATTATAGCTATATTATAAGAAATTATAAGAAATTATAACTCTATTTTAAACATATTTTAAGAAATTATATTGACATTATAAGTGATATTTCAGTGATATTGTACAAGTGTATCAGGCCCTTTACAATAATAATTGAGAATACTCAATGATTTGTTTACCCCATAATTCTCCGTTTTCAAGATCAACTTCAAATTTTAAAATCTTTTAGGCTAATGGCGGAAATCTTCAAGCCCCTGGGCTTCTTGTTATTATTTTAATTTATGCTAATTTAGCCCTAGCAAAATAGCGATAAATAGCGATAAATAAAAAAAGAAAATCCCTTAGCGATATTTATCGATAATTTCATATTTTTAATCTACATTATCGATAAAACTTTTTGCTTAGCGATCAGGCGCTATAAGTGATCGATAATGAAAAATTATCGCTAAATAGCTTGTTATCAAATTCCCTGGAATCGTCACTGTCATATTATTCTTTGCCCCTATATTCAAAGATGACAGGCATTAATGCATAAATGCAAGGAAAAATAACATTTTTCACCATTTCATGAAGTTTTGATAAAAAATCAGGTGACTGTAAAACACCAAATATTTGTGATGTCTTATCAAGAAGAATACCCGCATGTACAGGTTGCAAAGACAAATGTCAACAGTTTCATAGGATGTTTTTGGAAAGTTCCTAAATCTGTCTAAAAGCATTTCTAAAATGTTATTTTCAACAGTGACCAAGCATACCATGTTTACTCTATATTAATATTCCTCCCAAAGGATTATATTTGTTTTTCAATCTACAAAATAAAGGTGGGTTTGGCGGGAATCAGATATTGGAAATATAAAGCGTAAAAAGTATGAACACACAAATAGGTTTACCTCAAAACTACCTTTACAACTTTTAATTGGAATTTTAATATGCATTCAAAATTGTTGTAAGAGCCTATATTTACCAAGGGTACAATTATTTGCAAAATAAATTTTTGCGAAACTTATTTTGCGGATGGGCGGTACCAAAATGCTTCATTTTGCGAAATATATCAGTGCAGATAACAACATTTTCTTGAAATTATTTTGTCTAACATAGCTTTCAGAAATAAAGGCATTTACAAAAGAACAACGAAGAACTCAAAGGCTTAGGTCCTAAAGAAAATTAAGGTATTAAGAAACGAAAAATTTTGCGGTAGAAATTGTTGCAGATACCAGAAATGGAAAATTTAGCGAAATATATTTTTGCTGATGACCGACTTTTAAAATTTCCGTTGAATATTTTTGCGGATTTGGGCCAAATCCGCAAAAATAAGTCCCGCAAAAAAGTTTCACAAAAATTTCTTCCGCCGATAATTTGTACCCTTACAGTAAGGTACTGCTTTGTCGCACAAATATTAAAGAACGTAGGTATGTTACACACTTGATAGAAATATACAGCAATTCTGTATGCAAATTTTGGAAAGGCAGGAATATTTTTTTTTCTATGGCAAAAAAAGAGGGGATTACTTGAGGTGGGAATAACAGAGAAGCTGAATAATAGAGTATATACAGTATACTGTACTACTTTTTTTAAAGCTACATTCACATATGTACGTATGTTTTTATATAAGGGCCTACGTAAGGGAGAATGTTTATTTATTTCCTTACGTTACGTCAAAAATAACATACAAAATCAGTTTTTTTTACAAGTAAGTTTTCTGCGACGTAGGATACATTTCGGAGGAAGAAATACAAAAGGAGAAACAACTTTTAAGATTCTATTGAAACACAGCGCGAGGTTCTGGCATGTGTCTGTATAGACATATAATTTTAAACTTTGGCGGTTTTGCGAATAAATTATTCGTAAATTCAAGTACGCAGTTATGATTGGCTTTGAGTAAACAATTACAGTATTCCCTGGTTGGTTAATTTCTGAATGAAAAAGTTTGGTGCTAAAATAATAACTTTTCAAAATTAAAAAATTATACAATAAAAAAAAAATTAAACTTATTATTTATATTTTCAAAACCATCTTTTCAAAAAATGAACTCTTGATTACATGTGTTTGTTACTTTCTCCTAAACATTTTTTATCTTTGTTACCCAAATTTTTAAGTTGGGTACTGCAACTGTTGCAGTTAAAAGCTTGTGTCATCAACTACAATGACCTCTTCAGTTTCAGTAAATTCTGTGGCCTCTTCTTCCGTGTCAAGATCGATTCCATCATCTCTATTATCTAGGTCTGATAGGTGTAGATCGATTGATTTGGCTTTGGATAAGAATGTTGTGTGCAGTTTTTTTTATCATTGAAGTCTGCCACCTGTAAATTTGTTATGTTATAGCACTTTACTTTACTTCATAACAAGTCTTCGCTGAACAGTGTCAACGTAATTTTTAAAGTGTTTTTTTGTCGCTTTGAAAGGACCTTGGAGGAAAGGGACATATCGAAATATTGCGTTGATGATGTTTTTTCTTTTTTTACTAGTGAACACGTATCCTTTTATTTGATTGATATCATAGTCAAACTACTTTTCATGGATTAATTTTCGCGTGGATATATTTTCGCGAATCGCAATATTTAAAAAAATTTGCGTGGATTAATTTTCGCGAAAGTTCAAAAATTCGCGAAATCGAGAAATTGATCCACGCAAAAATTAATCGACGTAAGGTATTTTCTATATGAAGAATTCCTACCTATAATTTGACAAAATTTTTAAATGGATATTGACTTCCAGTTTTATGGTCAACTTAAAAAACTTGCTTCATTTTAAAAGAAAAAAACATTTAGTGCGATCAAGGAGTTCGTTTTAAACGTCTTCAATTCTTCGTTTCAATGTTCCCTCGTGTTGCTGAGTGCCTATACATTTTGTTTTGATATTTATTTTGGTTTTGCTTTAATTTAGTTGCATACTTAGAACAATTTTGACCTGTTGCGCTTTCGAGTAGACACATTTTCCGTAATTATAATTTGTACACATTGCATATCACACTGACTGATTTCAAAATCATCGCATTTATCTGCATAAAAGTCACATATATAATTATATAGAACAGTTAAATATTTGAATTTTATAAAAACAGAACATCCATTTTTACAACACTGACTTTCTTGATCTTTACCATGTGGATCAAATATATATATATAATTTTTATCCCATATAATGGCCAGCTATAACCGTACGAACTGTGAAATATTCCATTACCAATTGTATATGGACTCATTGTTTTATAAGCTTAAAAATAATCCTTATCACCTAACAATACTGAGAATCTGCTGACGAGAGTTACACCGACATCGAAATTTGCAATCTCCAATACTGTTGGTAATTCATGAAACTCTATTCGCCTATTTATTTTAATTTTTTGAAATTATCATTGCCATAGTCTAAAATATAATCCAAGTTAAACGTTTTTTCAGACTGAAATTATTTTTATTGTGGACCAACTTATGGCTAAAAGAGAGTTACACATACATTCCATATCAGCTGTACACCAAACAACTGAACATAGCCTTGATTGAATAAGCCTGTAACGGATTTGATATGGTAACTTTTTGGGCCAGAATTAGTTTCGACGTCTCTATCAAGCAAAAGCAATTTTGACATAAAGAATAGAAAGTTACAGTAATAATTAACTATTAACATTTTCAAATTAGGAGCTGATTTATTGTGAAGCAGCTAGTTACCAGCTAGCTAATAGGAAAACAAGTAAAAGTGGAACCAAACCAAACTGAAAAACCTTACAATGGCTTACAAGGTTAAACGGGTTCGTTGTTTGAGAGCTTGACATACTAAAGATAAATCAGCAAGGCAAGTAAATAGCTAATAAAGTTTTAATAACCCAATATTATATTCAAGAAAAAAGGGTCAAAGGAAGACAAAAGCGTTATTCTTTCCACCTCAGGTCAGATTTAACTTCAAATCTCTCTAAGCTGGGGCCAAATTACTGGCGACGGCATACTGTCTAAATGGAAAGCTTGTTGGGTTGTGTATGTAAGTATGAATACATATGATATCCTTGGCTAATAGTCATGATGAATTGAGCTATAGTGGTCTATAAAGCAGGATATTACCTCTATTCATACTGTCCTTTAAATATAAAAATGTAATCAGTCGGGCTTAATTGCCGTTTGGTCTAAAAATTAATGACATTTAGTCTGATTATATTGTACATTTGGCTAAACAAATGGTTGGTATCTGTTTATTGAAATTCTTCTTTTCCTTGAATTGGTTAAATTTGGGAAGTAAGCATAGCTAATACGAAATTGTTTTTATTCTTAAATACATCACATTGTTATGCATTGCATTGTTATATATTGCATTGTGATACATTGCATTGTTATACGTTGCATTGTGATACATTGCATTGTTATACATTGCATTGTTATACATTGCATTGTTATACGTTGCATTGTTATATATTGCATTGTGTTACATTGCATTGTGTTACATTGCATTGTTATATATTGCATTGTTATACATTGCATTGTTATACATTGCATTGTTATATATTGCATTGTTATACATTGCATTGTTATACATTGCATTGTGATACATTGCATTGTGATACATTGCATTGTTATACATTGCATTGTTATATATTGCATTGTTATACATTGCATTGTTATACATTGCATTGTTATATATTGCATTGTTATACATTGCATTGTGATACATTGCATTGTTATATATTGCATTGTGATATATTGCATTGTTATACATTGCATTGTTGTACATTGCATTGTTATACGTTGCATTGTGATACATTGCATTGTTATACATTGCATTGTTATACATTGCATTGTTATACATTGCATTGTTATATATTGCATTGTTATACATTGCATTGTTATACATTGCATTGTTATACATTGCATTGTTATATATTGCATTGTTATACATTGCATTGTTGTACATTGCATTGTTATACGTTGCATTGTGATACATTGCATTGTGATACATTGCATTGTTATACATTGCATTGTTATACATTGCATTGTTATACGTTGCATTGTTATATATTGCATTGTGTTACATTGCATTGTTATATTTTGCATTGTTATACATTGCATTGTTATTGCACTTTTGGTTTGGTTTTCAAAAGATAAGCCAGTTTGACTTTCAATCATGGCTTCATGGCCACATGGGTTAACGCTTCACTTATACGCAACTTTGAAACATAATTTTGTAGAAAAGGGTGCAACTTTTCCCGTAAAGCTGCATTGGTCGCGCGACGCAGAGTTATCCTGCTAGTTTTTATCACAATGGCCGTATTTTGCATTTTATTCAAAACGGTCTTGCGCAGATTTAGAAAGAGGATGGTTTCAATAATTCGAAAACGCATTTTTCCAATACGCCACTTTTATATAGGTTAATCTTTATCATGGCACATCCGTATTTTTCATTTTCAACAGAGAATGTTTCACCCCGATCGGACCTCCGATCATGACGGCGAGTATATAATCCGTGTAAGTCATATTGAAGAAGAAACTTTGCTTATCACTAATATACTGCCTGGCAGTGAGCGGGATGAGCAAAGTAGTTCTTCTTCAATGTGACGCCACTTTTACCCGTATTGTTATTTGCTTTTTCGGTTTACTAGTGTGAAATGAAGTTCCCGCTCGATCTCAAAATGTGTCGAGGCAGATATTTCTAAAATCTCTCTTAAGGAAGACTGTTTAAATAGTTGATATTGTAGAAATATTTGATTGTTATATCTTATACTTGTTACGGTTTATTTACAAGCACGCTATTTAGTCAAGCATGAACCCTAATCAATTTTGGAATTTAGACTTTAACCGTACAACGAAAGGAGCATTCTCCTAGATAGCTACCTAGGCTAGGTAGCTATATCTAAGCTGCCCTGTTAAGCTTTTTATTTCACTTGATGTAAGTGCTTGTATCCCAGCCAACTTTAGAGTTTCGTTTTGTGTTATCTTTACCAGTGTGCTATTTAGTCAGCTGCAGCTTAAGTTGTGGCTACCTATAGCTATCTCCAGTTAAAAATCAAACGTTGAATAAAAACATTTAAAACCGTATTTAAAGAAATTTAATTGTGACTTCCTTAGAACTTATAAAACACATGAAACCGCGAGTGTAACACAATAAAACTGTCCCTACAAATATGCTTTTCAAGTTTACAGAAAAAGTATTTCAATAAATGTTAATAAACGTTTCTTGAGCAGCATACGTTTGTGTGGCATTTTGTGACTTTATACCATTGGCACAGGACTTGACAAAGTTTTTTTTCTAGACATTAAGATAATTAAGAATACAATCGCCACAAAGTTGAAAACAAGATAGCAAACATTCATATGACCATAATATATTCCAACGCACATTCCACCGATAATTCGACCAGTTTGGATAGTGAATATTCTGATGCCTTCCACATATCCTTGGTTGCAAGAATAGGTCAGCTTAGCACAAATTAAAACTGAGAAGGTTTGGTCGGACAGCATGAAAATAACAAAAGAACTCATGGTGAAAACAACCAATATGTACCATGCAATAACATTTCCAATTCGGTGATATAGCAACATTAGCAGAGATGTTGTTACCATTATTGACAAGAAGCTTGCTATGCCAGTATAGTATACTTCCTTATTGGAAATTTTTTTAGACACAAGAATAAGAATTAGAATTCCATTAAAGATAGCATAACCAACTAATGAGACATTTAAAAACAAATATCCAAAATGCAAATTGTTGATAATAAGAATAGGCAGGGTACGAAACATTGTTTGATCTAAAACACCAAAAAACAAGGACATAGCAATTACAAGGCAAGTGTCCGTGGTTTTAAATATCTTCTTTATTATGCTCAGAGTGGAGATGTTGCTGGAGATTTTATAGTTTTCTTCTTCTAACTTATCCATTGTGTCTGCTTTCAAGTCGTATTCTCTTGATAAGTCATGTGTAAAAAACACTACTGCAAAAAGTAGAAGAGTTGCAGTTACGAAAAGAATCAATCCAATGACATTGGAATATGTGATATGAATTGGGCCAATGTTGAAATCAGTTTTAATAAAAAATATGGAAATACAGGGTCCAAATGCATAACCAAACATTCTACTTCCATTCAGCGCTGGCAGTCGTTGCATTAATTCGGATTTATTGTAAGATCTAGCTACTTCTGAAACAACAATTGGATATATCGCTACACCAAAGCCACTTAAAAATCTTCCAAAGAATGGAAAAAGTGGAGAGTAGTTGATGGTGTATATGAAACTGCCAGCAATGGATAAATTAATGATAATTATGAGACATAATTTCATGCGCCTTGTTTTATCAACAAATCTTGATACAACAGGTGGAAATAACAACGACGGAATAAAAAATCCAGCGTTTATTAAACCATAATAAAACTTATCATTTCCAGTTTTGAGAACAGTCGAAACGTATATCCATAATGTAGCGGTAACTCCTCCAAATTCCAAACCCACCAAAAAGTACAACAATAGAAAAACAACATATGTAGATGTTCTTTTCTTTTTCCATGCTATAAACTTTGATTCCGAAATCATTTTTCACACCCTGTGTTTCTACAGATGTGTCCAGAATTGTTATAAATACAACAACATTCAACGTACTCTATCTTATTATTGCAAAACGTCAAATTTTAGCTATAATTGGTTGAATTTAAACCCTGCAATTATGCAACCTGATTTTAGGATCACAGTTCACAGTTTCTTTTCGTGAGAGTATATTTAATTTACGTCAACGTGTAGACGTGGTTTTTAACACCTTAGATATATAAGCTCGCTACCACTGGTGACGGTATAAAACGTTTTCAATTCTACTTTGTCTTGAAATCCAATACTGTAATTAGCGAACACTTTTGATGTAAGCACACTTTGTCCGCTAGTTAGAGATGTCTGTTATTTTCCTATTTTAAAATGACAGAGCACCAGTTTCTAGCAGTCTTATTCCACGAATTAGGTAATTTATGTTCAATTTAGCTAAGTGGAAGATTAACTTCTTAAATCAACATAACTGTTCATGTTATTTATCCGTGGGAGATGTTCACTTTCTACGAAGCAAGAATAAATATTTCTTATCACTGCAGAGATATCCCATCGACTTTGTGAGCTGGTGCAGCAGCCCTAAACATTCTTTGTAACTCTACATTGGGTCGCTTTCTTGCGGACACTCATTCGACTCGTTTTTTAGTCGGTTTCATGTCTACTTGGAGGAAAGAATATTATATTCCTTTCCTCCAAGATATTTATAAGGATATCTGGTCAATCCCTTTTTGGAGAAGAAATGAACTGCAAAACAGAACATGAAAAGTTTGACTAAGGCATCTGCCGAAATAAAATGTCCATCCATGTCCGTTTAAATTAATCGAAGTTTCTTTAAGTCTTTAGAATTTACAAATCCGTCGATCAGATGTCAAGTTATGGATAATAGATTGGTTAAAGAAATAGAATATAGATTAGAATACAAGAACATTAGAGATCACTAGACAAGATAAAAACAGTTGTTATTGTGCGAAGCAGATGCAAGAAAAAATGAATGTTTGAAATAAAATATTGGCGCTTTCTTTTGTACACGCTAATTACAGAGGGCTTCCGTAGTGAAGTTAAACAACACGCTAATAAGACGATTTGCTTATTTCAGTTCACTCGCTATTGAAGGAGTGATTTTACAGATGCAATAACCACGTTTTCATCCCCTGTGTTGTGCGGCTTGTACCAGTGTTTTGTGTTATGCAGTAACAGCGGTTTTAACAAACGTTAGTTTTATGTTTCTTACTTGTATTATTTACTGTCATGGTCAAAAAGAGCAAAACAAAAATTTAATGAACTACTATTTAACGCGGTTGGAGCCTACGACCTTCTGCACTGAGAGCAAACACTCCACCCCAAAACATATTCCTAAACTTTTACGCTTGTATCAAACTTTTGTTATACAGGAAAACCAAAAAAGGTAAGTTTCATTCAAATGTGATAATGTCACAATCTGTAACGTGTAACGCGGACGGATTCCTTTGAAAGTGTTTTTCCCGTTGTCGATTAGAAATGTAATAAGTGCCTTCCTATAACGAACCCTCCTTAATCTCCACAAGGGTAAGGTTAATTCAAAAATGCTTAGTTTTTGGGAAGAAAAGTTTATAAGGAAAAAATAAACAAAATCAAGATAAGTTGTAACAAGGTTTTTCGGTCTAGTTTTAGAAAGCGTTTTTTTTTTTGCTTTTAATAAAGAGGTAGAAGGTCATATTTCTTTGTTTTGATATGTGTTGTATTGCATTCCTGCTTAAACAATCTCTTTAACTTTGCGAAAAAAGCTGCGTGAGTACAATTGTGTGCTATACTTTGTTGCAAATTGGTGAGAGCGGTGTGCGAACCTGTGTCCGCGTTTCGCAAGATTCAGTCGCCTAAATCTTCATAGCTCTTCTGAAACCTGCTGGGTTATTTATTTTAAATCGATATTACATAATAGCCAAATTCATTTTGTCAGGAAACTACCTATTACAATCACAGGGCATTCAGTTTAAGTAATAAAATTTTTCTAAAAAAGCAAAGACAGTTATTATCTGTATTACTAAAGCCGTTTTATACACTTTTTTGTTTGTGACACGACTTACTTTAAAGTCTCAACCACAGTATGTATGACAAGGTTTAAGTGGATACTTCTTATTGTTGTTTAAAAGAGGATTGTGAAGCAATATTCAGAATGCTAAGATTGATTGCTACAGGTGTTAATACGTTTTAAAACAACCGCAAATCTCAGCAGATTTTTTATAGAGAGTTACCGATAATTTATACGTTTGAAACAATAAGGACAAAATATTTATATGTAACTGATGTAGTTTGCATGAAGAGCAACAGTTTAGGAGATAAAAAACTTGTTTTTTTTTAAGACAACGGTGAAACGGTGTACATTATCCAAATTTTCTTTTTTTTTTCCTGTTTTTTTTTAGCAAAAACAGTAATGATTTAAACAAAAGCATAAACTACAGTTAAGTTTGTTGTTAAATCTTAGTAGAATTAGCGGATTTCCAACCAATAAAAAACAACAATAGATGCTTTTAAAAAATGCGCCACAATACGCTTTAATTTTTTTAATGCCTTTTTATATATTTTGTACTGGAAATGGAAATGGCATTTTAAATCGTCGGCCATGAACAACTAAAAGGTTTGACGGTGTACTGTTGTGCAAGACAAAAAATTTAAGTGCTGCTTTTACAACTTTCTATGTGGGAGTTATGTCACGACAGGAGATTTCTGAAAAAGCATATTACTTCAAGCTCCCAATAGGATTAAAATGCGCCTTTGTGTATCACCACTGATGATGCATTTTTATCGCAGAACTTCAAACAACGTTGGTTAACTGAGATTCTAACATAGAATTACAGAGAACAGTATTAAAATATTGGAACACCTTTGTTAATTTCAAGACTGAAAATTTTAGTCTTAAAAAATTATGTCCACATTTTTATGGTTTCTTAAGGGGCAAGCCCTCTCCCCTGAATAAGATATATATATATATAACAACCGAGTATAAATGCACTGCGGTCACGGCTGAGCAATGAATACCACTTGTGCAAACCTACGGCCAGGGTAAAAAGTCCTGGCGCATGTTACATATATTCGTTAAAAATAATTCTAAAATTTGTTAGTTTTAGGATTAGGATTCTCGTGTTATAAGTTTTATTTATTTTAGTATTGCCTTGATTCAATTGGAATTGCTTATTTGCCTTCATCTTTTATTCTTGTATTTGTCTGCTGTTGCTGTTATATATTTCGTTGCTTTGTACTGTGTTCATGTTGTTGTGCTACAGTCCACGGTTTTTTAATAAGAACCCTTGTAAAAGGAGATTAAAATTCTGAACCTCGGCACAACTACTACTGTTTGTCATGAAACAAGTTTCATCACTGTAGCTGACTGTCTTGTCAGATCATAATCAAAACATTATGTTTTCTGGATTTAGCAATTATTTGTTAAAAAAACAAACATTATTATTTGAACAGGAAAGGACAAAACGCTCTACCAAATTCGCTTTATATATATGTTGGAAATAACGTCTTTACGCGTTGTTGTTGGTGTTAGTTCCAGCACTAAAAATGATGAGGCTGCTTCATAATCATTCTAAGTGACCTACTGCTGTCGATTTTAGCTGACTAAGCTGTATACAGTCAGTGTATAAGCCGTGTAACACGCGATATTTTGCATCTTCGTCAGTATTGAATGGCAATAATAGCCGACATGAACGAACACTTTGACGTATTTTAATTCTTACTTGTTTCAATAAAGAGCTGAAGGAGATTGCATCAAAAACAATGAACCAACTAAACGATTGAGAAGCATTAACAAAAGTTGTTGAATTTTTTATTGAGTTGACATAATACAAAAGGCCGACATTTAACTATTGCGTGGAAATCTTGTTTTGTGACTGTGTTGCAAAACCAATACTTTCTGCAAATGCGTATTGTTGACGTGCAGATCTCTCTTTATTGACAGTAAGACAATTTATTTAGTCAGCAACAGTGCGTCTCAAGACTCATATTAAAGCACTGACAATGTTCTAATTTCATGATTGCATATCAAATAGTTTTAATTCTGTTTTCCCTTAACGTTTACATTCACCAGTAACAATAAACCATAATTGAATAAAAAATCTATAAATAAATAAAATTATATGTCTAAATTTGTGTATTAAGTGGCATATAACTTTCATGATTGGTCACATGCTTCCTTAATATTTGTCGGTAAGTACGGTTGGATCAACTTCCAATTTCCTGACTCCAATCGCAACTTCTTCACATGGTAGTGAATCTTCGAGTTCTTGGACACTGCAGTGACATCTAAGTCAAGAAACTCGTCTTCTTTGTACCAACCTTCAGAGTAAAATCTTCCTCGGATTTGCGATAAAGATTTTAGTCCGCCCTGGCAACAACGTTCACATTCAAATGGTTTTTGTGTTGTTTTGCTTTTCAATTTGGATTGTTTTTGAAGAATTTTTACCAACCTTTCAAAGATCTTCCAATTCTTTTCTTTATTCTGGAAGAAAAATTAAAAAAACGCTTACATCTTGATGTAGTAAGCAGGATATGCTACTTCCTAATACACCTTATTTTTTTAAAAACGACTACTTTATAAGCATCTGTACTAACATTGACAAAATGTTTGGCACCCTAACATAAACAATATTAGATACAAGCAACAGATTATTTTTAAGCTGCAGTTTTAAAATGAACAATTTTAGTTATTGTAAAAATTTTTAAACAAGCTTCTTAAAAACATTGAAGCAACTTTTTTACAGGTATGAGGTAACAACTGAAGTAGTACCAGGTCAAAATCTAAAAAATACGTGTATATACAGAAGTACGAAAAGAGTTTAAATAAACAACATAGCTACAACTAAATTAGTGCCTTTGTTGATAAATGATGTAATTGTATCTACTTTTCATCTTTACTGCTTTGGATAAACCAATAATAATGATAAAATGATGTCCATAGTTTGAGATGAAAAAAAAAACAGAACAAAATTCTAACCTTCTTTCTGTTGCAGTCTAAATCATTTGGAATGTCAAATTTTATTTCAAAGGTTGTCAGCTTTAAAATATGGGTAAATTCCATTGTGAATTGACTGCCTCGATCCACAAAAGCTACGTTACTGACTCCGTAGTAAGACTCGATGATTTTACCACGCATTTGTAACCACAAGCCAAGTTTCAATCTGTTATCTGGCAAAGCCCCTCCCAACTTGTAATGTTTTCTTAAATATTTGCAGTATGGTATATCCACATTACCAGTTGACAAAATGTACTCAATCTAAAAAGAATAATAAATGCAAAAACGTAGAGTACCTAAGTTCATAATGAGTTGCTGTTTGGAGATAACTTGGAATTTCTTTGGTCATTTGTTTTAAAAAATTGAAAGCCAATTGCCCTTGAGATAAATATTCTTCCATAAAGAGTAATATATAAAATAATATAATTGGTGCCTTCTTGCCTTGTAAATTTGAACATCTTCATTAAAATTGAATATCTTCAAAACAGGTATCCATAAATAGTTTGGTATAAACAATTTGATTACCAATAAAAATTGATGGAATGTCGAGTCTTCAATCTCCATTCTCATCACTGTAAAACGGCGATCATCTCCAATCATAATTTCAAAATCTGTTCCGGCGGAAATAGATGTTAGCGCTCCTGTAGATTTTATGATTCCTTTAAATGCTGTAACTTTTTTATTACCATACCAGAGTATATCCCAAGATGGGTTAAAGATTTTTGTCTCCAACTCAAAATTTCCTTCATTTTGCAGTTGCTGATGTTTTAACACTTTCTCTATTTCCTCAGGCAAACTTTTCATTTTTGTCGCACTTTTCACAATAAGAAAAGGTAACGCTTTGCGTGACTTGGCATGTAAAATAATCTGCTGTTTATTTTGCGGCCAAATTTTATATTGAAATTTTATTGCACATAAAAAATGAATTCCAGAACCTTGCATGTATGCTCTTTTGGAAGTCTGAATTAAAAGTAATGTCATATTTTTGAGGGTCAAGAATTTATCTGGAGTGTAACGTTGTATCGTTCCTAAAGGCGTTGCAAAATACTTTGTGACATTCGCGATATTTTTAAATTCGCATACCCAACCACTACGTCGTGGTAAAAACTGACCAATATTTCTTAGTACTAAAATATTATTCAATGTCAATTTTGGGACCTTGTTTTTTATGTATAAATAATTTGCGGTGCAGTAAAGATGGGAAGGTTTCATAAATGTCTTTATTCCTTGTCGATACTGATATGGAATGTTTTGAATTGAAAGATCTGTTCTTGAATTGTTATTTTTTCCGCCCTCCGTCAGAATCTTGTTTACTTTAAAATCATAGGAATCTAAAAAATAACAGGATGATAACCATTTGACTATAGAAGTTAATTATTCAGTACCAATACCAGACGAATTAACACTAAATCAAAAAAACATATTTACGTAGCTACGAAAGAAAATTGACAACAGGCAACCACAAAAAAATGGAGGATAAGATAATCTTATGACACTTAAATACAATTAAAGGAGATGGGCGTTCGTGATCTAACTGCAATAACCTAACTAAGCCACCATCGCAAAGATGTCTATACCATCATAAAAACCTGAAAATATCCTCACCTTTTTCTTTATTTTCGTCTTTGCAAAATTTCTTTATTGCTGATACAAATGCTAAGCAAAAAATAATACGATACACATAGCAATATACAGCTAGGTAGACAAGAATCAATTGACTGAATCAGAGCAAAGCAGGTAGTGGGTTTAGTGGGTTAACAGATTCAATTTAATGGATAATTTCCCATTTATCTATGCACAGATGTGAAAACAAAAGGTTCTGTAGAGTTGTAAGCCATATCCGTTAATTAGGGACAATTTGGATAAAAAAAATAATAGAAATAAAGAATTTAAATCTAGAAATATTATAGAATCTACGTACTTGGTATTAAAGGTCTTTTGCACGCATGACTCATACCTAACGAATCACAATTAAGATTTTTTACGATATCGTTATATTCTGGAACAATTTGTCCAATCCAGTTGCAAGGTTTTGACTTAGCTTTGAAACAATCAACGCCGCAAAGTTGTATTAGATGAAGCTCTCCATTCGTATACGCGCATGATTTGTGAAAATAATAACAAAGTAGATCTTCAAAATAGTCAAGACACGGACCGAATGGATATTTTTTTAATTTTGGAAGTGTTTTGGATATAATTTTTTCCTTTAGTTTGAAGGATATGTTGCTTTCCATGAAAACTTTTGTCCCCATCAAACCAGTACAACGTCCTGTGTAAGCGATACATTTGTTAGCATCGATTTTTTCTTCTGAAAATACTAAAAAGCAAGGGAAACGAAAAGACATATTAGGCAGAGTTTTACTTGAGACAACCTTAAGTAGGACTTTAGTAACATTATCGTACTAGTGGTTAGCCCGTGTAAAAATCCATAGGTTTGCCGGTCCTTAGATTTTCGCCCGTCGTACATATTTTCCGCATCGTTATTTCGTACATTTTGTCCGCCTGTTAACATGAAGGAATGAAATTATCCAGACAGGGGTTCGCAAAAAAAATACACGGCTTTTATTAGGACTTCGGTTTGTTGTTGAAAAAAACAATAACAACACAGTACTCGTTATCTTTTATTGATACTTGCATCGAATCAGAATTAAATACTGGAGTCCCACTTAAATGGGATTAAGCTATATAAAACACGATCCAACTTAGCGCGAGCCAAGTCAGTGAGTTCATTAGCCTGAAGTCCAAAAAAAACAAAAAATTTGGAATGTAGCCATCTATCACTTAAAGGAGAATTGAGGTCAAAAAACAACCTTAGCTTAAAATGAGCGTTTTATCTTCCTGAATGTATTGGTGCAGATAAAAATTCTTAAATGTTTATATATAGCCGTAAATTAGCGGTTTTTTCAGGGTCACGTGATTAAAAATGTGACGTCACTAGTGCGAGACAGTTTCAAGCCGCAGGTTTAAACATTCATTCAGCGATGGCGTCCTCAGACAGCGACATAGTTTCTTTATGCTCTTTTGATGATATTTGCGAAGATAGCTCTGATAGTTCTGTTGCTAGTAATAAAGATTGTGTGGATATGTTGGAGAGCCCGAATATAGCAAAGAAGAACTGAAGAAAAGAAAGTTTTCTTCTAGCAGTGACGATAGCGACGATGAAGACGAGTTTAAATCAAGTAGGACAGAAAATCTGCATTGGTGCAAATGTACGTTTTGTACGATTATGCCGACGTTTATAGAATGTAAACACAGAATATGAAACTTCACTTGGTGATAAACTTGATTCTGGATGCATAACAAAACATCGCGACTTTGACACATTATGCCTCAATATATCCGTTCTGGAAACTTCTTTCATCAGACACCGTCGATATAATATATACAACTTGGCATTTTACGTCCACAATTGAATTATTATTAGGTCTGAAAGACAGATAATTTTTATAAAACAACCAAACAAGCGGCATAGGACAGAGTTAGTAAGAAAAAATACAAATGTCTTGATTCAGAAGATATATTAAAAATATACAAATACAAATGTTAGGTGAAAGACAAATCTAAGCAAACACACTAAGTATAAGAAATCAACAATATTTCTGCGTTTCAGACATCCTTCTGTCGTGCTGCACTCTTTCAATATAAACATTCGACTTTGTGTTTTGTGCGTTAGCCGTCTCGCACTTGTGACGTCATCGCCGAATGACTTTGTAACCTCATATCTCCCTCAAAAATTCATAAAATTGCATAATTTTTTGGGAACATTTTTGTTTTTATGGTATGAATGAAATTATAATAAAAAATCAATAAAGTCAATTTTGGCCTCAATTCTCCTTTAAATAGATACATTTAAGCACGGAGAATTATGTCTAAAGTGATGTAGCTATGGTCTACTTAATATTGTTATATTTATCTATTATTATGTGGTTGGAAAATTCATTCATTAATATGGACACTTGTAAATTGTCATACTATAAATAGTTTTATACTATCGTTCTGAAATAATATTATTGTCTAGTAAACCAATTGAAAGTGATTATGACGCATGAGAATCAAAACATTCCGTAAATAATATAAACGACTTCTTTACTTCCCTTTACATATTATTATTTACATATTTCTAACTTAGGTTGTATATATGAAGAAAGTTCCTCATTATCCCACGAGATGTCGATCAGTGCAAAAGGGACAGTGAAGGTGTAATTGTGTTCACACGGAAATAAACATTTTCTCGCTCAGCATGATTCTAGGTTTGCCTTATTGAAACCGCAAAATGTTTAACGCAATCGGGTTCAGGAAGTTCTCTTTTGGTGGCATTATTTGTAACAGCAATTTTAGTTTCCATTAGATAATAAGTGTTGGGTTTAAAATTTATTTTTAGTTTCTCTTTATGTTTGTCATTTATAAATAGTTTGAATAAAACGAAACGTCAATTTTGATATAAATTTTATTTTGTTGTATGACTTTTTTGGTGTTTCCATTTAAAAATCATGCGTTTAGTACCAATAGTAAATTTTATATCACTTTCGAAATCGTTGCTTAGAGATTATCTGATTTAAAAAAATATGAACAAATATTTACTATCTCTTTAATAATAGCCGTATTCCGTCTGTCTGTTCGTGCGTCTATTTGTCGTTTTGTTACGGAAACACGAAATGCGATATATAAAGGACGGGCGACCCCGTGGATTTTTCCACGGGTTAACGACTAGTCTCTTTAATAATAGCCGTATTACGTCTGTCTTTTGTGCGCGAGAAAAAAAGTCGTGTTACGGAAACACGAAAGGTGATAAATAAAGGACGGGCAAACCCGCGGATTTATCCACGGGCTACCGACTAGTTTATATTATAATACCGGTATACGTTTGTCTGTCTTTCACGCAAAATGGTAATCGCAGTAGCGAAACGCACGAAATGCGGTAAATAAAGGACGGGCAAACACCGACTAGTGTATAAGCCGTTAGTAATAAACCGTTGTTCTTGCATTACGATCTTAAAACAATTATCAAGTTTCTACGGATGTCGAGTATCTTTTTGTATTTTTTAGCTTAGATCGTTCTAATAGCAGTCATCACAATATTTTCAGTTGACTTGTCCCTTCTCACACTCTTTGTTATGATTCATAATGGTAACTGTTCATTGCAAATGTTAATCTAT
Organism: Hydractinia echinata; assembly: GCA_030067915.1. Classification (NCBI taxonomy): domain Eukaryota; kingdom Metazoa; phylum Cnidaria; class Hydrozoa; order Anthoathecata; family Hydractiniidae; genus Hydractinia; species Hydractinia echinata. Next base: position 268,188 of record JASGCC010000128.1, read on the forward strand.
TGGCAATGCTAGTGCGGACTTGCATGTTGGTTGCAAGCTTATTTTTGAATGGATCCATGCATGTTAAAATGCTATATCGCATGAAAGGCGAAACATATTCAAACATTCGCCACAAAAACAGCTATCGAGAAGGGATTGTTATTTGGAATAACATCTAAAATCGGGATAATATTTAGCCTAGTTAACTAAGCTTTCTTCGAAGATATCAAAATAATTCAGTTTCTCTCAAACGACTGTGTCAGAGCACAATTCTGAATTCAAATTAAGCAATGAGCACAAAGTCAGCGTGGTCACATCTTGCTCTCATAAATGGTGGCGGATTTAATTATGTTTGTTCGGGTGAGTGAATCCATTCTAAGTAAAAAAGCACAGTAAGTATTCTGACCGCGAAAGACCTGTTTGCAACCCAGCGCAATTTTTCACACCTTTATTATTTCGATTTTCCGGTGGAAAAAGAATATGCTCGGTCTCCTGGCTAGATAATATTTGAAATTTAAGATCTTCAATATCTAAAACAAACATGGGCTCAATAACTTGTCCAAATTGAATAAAACTTGGCACACTTATAGTACGTCACAAGAGGAACAAAATAGCAGCAATAAATTTTTGCTTATGTCAGCACGTTTTCTATGAAGTCACCGAAAGCTTTAAATTTGTTTCAAATAAAACTATCTGCTTGATGAAAATAAGTAAGTTTCAAGTTCTAAGGATAATCCTAACAAGAGTTATTATTACGGTGCAGTGTTTATCATTTCTTGAACATGATAATTTAGTAGGCGACGTTTCGAGAGATCCTTCTTCCATCATCGTAAAGTAAAATGATGCTGAGCATGTATTTATATAATTGCGGAGGATCGAAATTCATAAATATTAACCAATAAGCCTTTAAACATGATGTAAAAAAAATTTCTTGTTGGATTGCACAAGCATTGTACCACGCACGTTTTCGAATTCCTTGCATGATTTACTCTCGCGAAAGGTCGGAAGAACAACAAAATTTTTGCATTTGCAACAATGCAAATTTCGATAATGGTTTGCTTTTTTAATTCCTCCTTAGTATATTCTGGTTTGCTAGGAGGATAGAAGCTGTAACTCTTTACTCAATGTGAGCGAAACTTCATCCATCGTCTTACAAATCTTGAGCTATGAACGCCGTGTGACATCACAAATCAACAAAATATGTACAAACCAAGTTGGCTTTTGTTCGATAATGGCGGCGACTGTTAATGTAATTATCGCTTTTTGGGGCCGAAATTTGGACATAAGAAAGTGTGAAAATTAATTTTTTGGTGCAATGTTATTGTGTTGATATGTAAGAATGTTATTATCACGAAAAAATAATATGTAATTTTTTCGTTAGTTATGCTCACGGCTGTTTCAGCGCGGAAAGTAAGACTGCGCATGCGCTGGTTGCTTGAGCACGTTGCGGGCGCAAAATGGCGGCCGAGAATAAAAACAGCTTCGATAAATAAGTAGATACACTTTCCATATCGTTTTTGCACACATTAAATCAATTTCAGCGGATTTGCTTTAGTTTTTCAAAATTATTGAAGCCGTTTGGCGGGCGATGGTGTGCATCACAACATAGACGAGCTAGAAGAAGCTGGGGCAAATTTGGTCTAATATAGCCATACATTTTTGATCGAAAATGGGAAAATGAAAGTTACACTAAATCATTTTGAATTTGTGGGCAGTGTGAAGTTATGTAGCTAGTGCGGCATACCTTTTTAGAAAGCTAAAAGAACAATCTAACAGGTAAAGAAAAAATTAAGTTTGTATCAGTACTTCTGAAAAATTACTGTTTTGACAAACTTTTGGTAAAAAATGTGCTGAAAGTGTAAAAAATTGCTTTCTTTTTTGGCATGTAATGGACTTGATTCCTAATTTATTAGTATTGTTATTTACTGGTAGGGTCAAATATGCTGGGTATTTAAACCTAAAGGCACCATAATGATATAACTTTACTTTTAATGTAAAAAATTGCTCGTTTTTAGCCTAAATTTTTCTGCAAAATATTTGTTTGTAATACCGTACGCAATGCCTCTTTTAGATAATCATGTGTGCAGCTGCTGGGCCGAATGGGTAATATATACAAAAGTGCAAAAATGGACAAACATGGATGGAGTAGATAGCTATATACCTTAATATATACCTAGTAAGTAGTAGTAAGTATTGCTCCAACATTCACAAGCTAGGTAGTATTCATACGCAGAGTTCAAAAAAATTTTCAGCCACAATTATAGGTTCTTTTTATTCTTTTTATGATTTTGTTCAAACCTTTAGCTAGCTCTGCATAGCTTGCTAGCTAGATGCTGCAATTGGGACCACCATGTCTGGCTAAAGAAAGTTCCTAGACTAACTTTTAAATGTTGTATAACTAGATGTAAAAGTCAAGGATATTTTTTTGCGAAATAATATATACGAACGATTGATATTGTTTATATTAAAATATTTAAAAAGTAATCAATTCTTGCCCTTTTGTCTTATTGTGTGTTCCATTACATTATTAAATTTGTTTGGGTGTTTTTTGTTAGTTTTTTACCCTTTTATTTCACTTGCTTTATAGGTTAGAACATTTACATACGAGATGGAACAACCTGTTGCCGTGGAATTTTGATAGTTCTAGTGAAAATATGTATACATATATAAATATAAATTATCTTTTATTACATAATACTCACATGTTTAGCAAATAGCAGTTTTCTTTTGTTTTTCAGTTCCCATAAATGCATTAACAAAGAGTCCCCTAGTATTGTATTTGTAGTATATTTATAGTATATATGTGTGTTTGAAAAGCGGAGATATATTTCAATATATATATATATATATATATATATATATAAATGGATAAAATATTTACAAAACTTCAAGTTTCGTGCTATGCTATGATCATCAGTTGTGAATATTTATAAGTATTATATGTATTTTTCGTGTAAAAAAATTGTACTCATGGGTACTCATTAATGTCAGAAATTCTTACAAGCTGGCATCTCGTTTACAAAACTAATTTTTGCCTGGCAATTATATTCTTGCGAAAAAGTTTTATTTGTTGATTTAAAATTTTAGTGCCCAAAAAAATTATGTGTAAGGTGGTCTGGCACAGCTGCAAAAAAGCAGCCATTTTAGCAAAAAATGCAATAAATGCCTCCCATTAGTTTGATTTTATAGCATTTGAGTTTCTTGACAATTGTTAAAAAATATAACGTACTATAAAATTCTCTAATAAATGCGTGGGGCGTTTATTCAATTTTCAGAATTTCTAGTCAGCGTTTACTGGAGACAGGCGTTACATTAATACAAATATTCCTCTTTAACACAAACCTATATTTTTATCATAAATTCACATAAAATTAATTTAAATGCACCTTTTTGAATAAAGAAATGGTCTGTTTATTAGAGCCTCAACGTTGGGGGAGTGGGTGTTTATTGAAGACAGGCATAAATATAGATTGGTTGTTTAATTAGGCATTTACCGTTTTCTATCTTTTCAAACTTATAAGTTGGTGCTCGAAAGTTTTTGACATTTCTTTATTCGCAACAGTTTATGCCTCACAATGCGTTTTTTCTTTAGCAAAAGTAAAACCACAAAACTTGGTCCTTTTTGGCTTCCTGAAAGTTTGCTTTCATAGTAATAAAAATGCCCCCTAAAATAAAATGACTAAAAAACTGCCCATTTTACTAAAGCACTGTGAGTACAGAATCCTGTTGATTTTGTACTCACAGTGCTTTATTTCCTGTATACTAGCCTGAAATAAAGGGGGGAAAATTTGTCGTTACAATAGAATTAAAATGCCTAAGCTTAGTATATTTGGAAGAATTTTCTTGGTTTGCTGGAAAATGTTAAAACATGTTTACTTCGGCTGAGCATTCTTTTTAAAAAGTTAATTTCAAATCGACATTACCCTGCCAGCGACAAAATCACTTACATGTCGGCCAAGGTTAAAACATTCCCACTTGGGATTTTGTAAAATTGATAATTTTTACTTATATATAAATAAAATTTGGTTTAAAAACTTTCCTTGTACACAAGAGGTACATATCAGTAGCTAACAACCCGGTTTGTCTCGGGTATTGTGAAGGTCGGTCGACATACTAAAAACAGGTATCCAAGAAATAGCTAAGTGTGGGACAAAATTTTGTTCCCCAACATTTTTTATGCAAAAAAACTAATTTTCTGAAGTTCTTTGAACATGTAGAACGCTTTTGCTATCAAGGCTAGGTGAAATTCTATAGTGGCCATGTTGAATTTAACAAAAAAAATTTTAAAAAAAACGTGTTTTGTCACAGACCATAATTTTTTCTAAAGTACTGATACACTTTAAATTAATGTCTTATAGGTTTCACGTAAGCCTCAACTACCTCTTTTAACCAAATTTATTGCCAGGATAACTTCGTGTTTACAGGAATTTAACAGGACTGAGAGGGTATCTGTTTTCATTAAAAAAGAGACATAAAATCTAAGCTTGTTGTGGTAGCTGATAAACAAATGAAACTTAATAATTTTTTCAAAATTTTATTGATAAATGAATAAATTTTTATTATCAAATCTCAGTTTTAAGGTTTCAGTGTGTTTAATGGGTATAAAGCCGTATCCAAATAAAGGTTAGCTAGCCTAAAATATGTTTACATTTTAACGGATCTCGCCCCAGTCCTAATTCAAAAAAATGTTTAGACATGCGCAGTCTGAGTTTCCGAAATATTGCCCGCTGAAACAGCCGTGTGCTTTAATAAAAGAAATTTTTGCGAGAAGAAATTTTTGCGAAATTTTGGTCGTTTTTTCTTCATTTTGTGAATCAGGTATTTACAAATTTTTCGCGGGAATTAATTTTCACGAATGGGAGGGAAGAATGTGGACTAATGGCAAACACTAATAAAAACTAATAAAAATAAAGATTAAAGGGTATAGTTTCATTAGCTACATTTGTGCGAATTTGCTATGATATCTTCTCATTCCTATCTAATTTTTTTCGCAATTCGGACAATTACAAATTTCTTTCGAAAAAATTAATTTGTACGTATGGCTTGCTTTGGCATATTTCGCGAGAGATTTTCGCAAATCGATACAAAAAACAGCAAAAATGTCTTTCCGTAAATTAGAAGACATTTATTTGCACTGGGAAGGAGGGGGCTTTCAAACAAAATTTGTATAACAGAATGACCCAATCGAAAGAATTATTTGAGAGAAGGGACCTTTTTCATTCAATTCATGTTTTCTACAAAATGTATTTATTTTCTCATAAAAACAAAGTAAATTTGAAAAAGTACTGTTCAAACACATTACGTCTTCATTATCTTCTTTTTACCTGTCTAAGTGAAGCGGTGGTTGCAACCGAGAGAGATTATTTGGACGTAGGGTTTGTCTGTTAGGTTTGATTTTAGATGATGGGGCTATATAAGAGAAGGTGTTATTCGGCCATTTACGATATTCTTACAAGAGCACAATACCTCCTTGAATACACAGAGCGTTATGTAGTGAGATATATCCATGTTTCTATTAAATGAATTTATTTATGCTAAATACGCAAAAAGACTACTATCTTGATTAAATGTAAATCATGTAAATTACAATAGCACGTGACCAAGCCAGTTAACAGGGCGTTTTAAAAAATAACACACCGATAGTTTCCTTGTTGGCACCCCACCCATCCACCACCTTTGCTCCATTCCCGCTGTGCTACTTTTGCGGGCAGAAACTTTCGCGTATAAAAAAAAACACGAAATTTATGGAATAAACTTTCGCGTTTCGCGGTTTTTGGAACAAATTTCGCGGAAAAAACTTTCGCGAATCGAAGGAAAAGGTTATTTTCGCGTGATAAAACTTTTGCGAATGAGCAAAAAAATAAATATAATATCCATCCATGTGTCATTGATTTTTTTGATAACAAGGAATTTCAGGAAGGGCCTTAAATTTGCTTGGAAAAAAAGGATATTTATCGCGTGAAAAAACTTTTGCGTTTTGCTGTTTTGAAATTTGTAAAGGCAAAAACATTCGCGAAAAAGGGCCAAAAACGCGAAAAACGCGAAAGTTTCTGCCCGCGAAAGTTTCTGCCCACGAAAGTTTCTGCCCGCGAAAGTTTCTGCCCGCGAATGTTTCTGTCCGCGAAAGTTTCTGCCCGCGAAAGTTTCTGCCCGCGAAAGTTTCTGCCCGCGAAAGTATATGCTTACTATGTCATCATACAGAGAAACTATATCACATTAGTTAACACCTTAACTAGATCACCAATAGCTACTACCTGTTATATTACATTGTAAATTGTATTGTAAATTGCATTATATATCAAACAAATAAAGCTACCTTTGTTTAAATATCATGAATTAGAAAATAACACAGGTACATAAAAGAGCACACAAACATAAAGAATTTTGTGAAAAGTCGATTCGCAAAATAAAGTATGCTAACAACACGAAATAAACAGATTAAACCGTGATCAGAATCCTTTCAAAAGGAATACTACATATTAACGTATTAAACTGAGATTAGTTTGTCCAATAGACCTATTTCAATATCGCCTTTTCATGATCAGCCGTGGTGGCGAAAAAACAAAACATTGCATGAAAATGAGGTTAGTTTAGATAAAGTTCAGGACGCCAAGTTGTTTACACTTGCTGTTCTGACATTAGTTATCAACAAATGTTGGTTTTATAATTTTCAACTGCCATATTGAAGGGATCGTAGTGGATACAAGTATATTGAGGGTATTAGTAGTGGCAGTGTGACAAAAATTATGAATATTTATTGATATTAAGTGTGTATTTATGGGAACTTTAATGTTGGCTAGCTAGCTATAGAGCTAGCTAGCCAACAACCGTCTTGTTTCTTACTCCTACAAAAAGTTTATATTCTATACTGTAAGTTATAAAATGTTTACCTAGTTTACTGAAACTTCATATAACTGATATAATTATAATTTATATATATTATAATTATATAGGTTATAATTATTTTCCTAAAATAGTTACCCAGCTTTTCATAGCCAGATATTATAGGTTGGATGTTATAGCTAGCATGTACTCATGGATGATGTGCTGCCCAGCTATGTATCGTTATTATTGACACACTCCCCTGCTAATATGCTTTAACCTTTCCATTTAGTATACATTTATAATAAACATATTTTGGCTCAACCCAGTGTACTCAGTAATCACAAATTGTTTATTGTTTTGGTTTGTCTGTTCAGATTCATATTATGTTCAAGAAATGATAAACCTACAATACTAATCACAAATTGTTTATTTTTTCAGTTCTGGCATGACCCAATTTTTTTCAGAAGGTGAAGAAACAACTGAAAATGCTGCTGTTCTTACGAAAATGTTTTTATCACAGGTCACACATTTACATAAATAAAAATATTTAGTAGGCGTAGTGTTGCTCTATTCTCTAAGAAAATAGATTCAAGGTTCTTAAAATTGTTCTTATTCTCTTTGGAATTAACTTGACAGCAAGATTAGGCCTCTATCAACTATTTTGAAAATGACAGTGTTAAACTTGTAAGGTTATGTTGTTTGGGTTATCCTCAAAAAAATAAAACACAGCCATTTATTAGTTGTAAGGCCGTCTGTATAAATTTAAAACTTTCTTAACTTTCTTAGGCCATCTGTTATAAGTTATTGTGGTAAATCGATCAAGTATTAAACATATCTAAGGGAGTGCTGCCCAGCTTAACTGGCTAAACGTTATTGCATTGAAACAACATGTGACTTGAAACAAATCGTGAGAGGTTTGATCATCTACAATTCTATTAGCTTTTAAAGAAATCATCCCCCCCCCCTCCCAAAAAAATGCCTATTGATTATTATTTCATTAAAATACATAGTTTTCTGTATAAAAAATATGTTGCCCTCTTACAGTAGCTTAAATTCGGAAACTCAACAAGTATAATACAGAAAAGTTTTTATGTTAATTCTATCAGATTTGTCTAAGAAGAGCACCCTTTAAAAAAATTATTTTTACATAAGTTGTTGATCTTTGCTTTTACGTACAAATAAATTACAATACCCATAGTTATACCTGATGTGGAATAACAATCTGGCAATACTTATAAATATAATATTACTGGCAATACTTATAGAAAAACTACTTATTGACAGAACATTTTGTGAATTTAAAAAACAACAACAATAGCTGTAGCTGCAACCGTAACATTCTTACAGGCCATAATTTTTAAATAATCAAGGCTCAAGGATACTTATGAGTATTACCTTGGGTGATTGCATTGCTCTTATTACATTTTGTTGAATATATAACATGATGAAGACCAATATTCAGTCTAATACCACCAACTAACCCAACATGCTTAGGATAGCCAAGTCATAATGTTATTTACAGATGTTTTAAAAAGTAAAAGATATCCAATAACAAAGAATAAAGTGTATATATATGTCAACAACATTGGTTAAAGCTCCAACTAGCTAGCTAGTAGTAACCAATGCTAGTGCTTGTGTAGCTAAATATAAAATTCAAACCAATCAACCTTAGCTATCCAGCTAAACACTAGAAAAAAATATAAACCAGCAATTTTAATAAGCCCAATGGGTATAAAATAAGTGCCATGTTCTATTTTTTTTAACAAAAGTTCATAATTTGGCCATTTGACAAGTTAATTTGAGAAATAATAAAGGTAAACAAACTATATGTGCATCACTTCGCTGAAAAATTAAAATTGTCTCTAAACTAACCTCGTTCTCATGTTAGTATGTCTATTCCGGCTGTGTATTTTGCGGAATGGAAATGGATATTGAAATAGGTCTATTCACGCCAGTTAGTATTGTCTGATTTGGGAATATTCCCTAAAATTTCTGTAAAACCCAATCGGGAACACAAATACAAATATTTCAGTCTTTGAAACAACTTGTTCAAGAAATTAACCCTTTCACCATATAATATTTTATAATGCGCAAATGTAAATAAAATCAAGGAAGTAAAAGGAATTCACGTGACCAGGATTGTCACCTCACTTACTTTTAATAATATGATATACACAGGAACTCTACTAATCGTAAATAAATTAACATGAAGTGGGAACGCAGATTCGTTGAATAATGAAACAAAAAAGATTAATTTGCAAGCGAATGGTTAATCTAGTAAATAACAATCTTGATTAAGTTACTTTCTTAAGAAAAACTGCCAAAAAAGTACATTCCTAAAATCGAAAGACTTTAGGAATTTACTAGCAATTAAGACAAGGTTTTTAAAGGATACAGATAGACAATAGGTTTTCAGACAATGTCAGATACTTTATCTGTGTAAAGCCACAAAATAAAGACTTTTTTACACCTTTATATTCATGGTGAAATTATGTCTTTCAAGAATCTTTTATGTTTGATCGTAGCCTTGTAGTAAGGCGTTTTGTCCATTGCGAAGAATCATGGGTTCAATCCCTGACCTAGCCATGCCGGAGACTATAACAGTGCGAATTGACACTTTCTGTTAGAGTTAAGCTTAAGAATATGATTGATTTCCTAGGAACAGTAATTGAACTGTGGTGTGCTTTTGTACACGATAAAACCGCCACCATGAACTACTTCTAATGTGTTTACAAAGCCACCCAATGCGTTTTCAAACAAGTAAAAATAGTAGTCGTAATTTATGAGAATTATATGAGACTACCGCTAATCGCGCGTTTTCCTTAATGGTTTGAATATAGAAAAATACTACGCTGTCATTAACAAAGGAGGAATGTATCACAGTATCATACATGGTAAGTGAAACAAACAAAAAATAACTGACCTTGATTAAAATACGACTGCAGAATGATAAATGTAGCGAAGTAGATCATTCTGCAATGTTTCTTCTATTGCTTTTCAAAAATACCCGATTTATTATTTCACGAAGGAAAAAATCAATATAAGGAAAGATTGGCTAATGAAGCATAAAAATATATATAAAATAGACCACTAAAAATAAACTGTCAAAAATGTATGACGTCGAACTTAAACTGCATTCTTGTGGATTTGTCATATTCTGATCAAGTTACTTCGGACCACACAAACACAATAAGAGAAGAAACAATGCAATTATATGGGCTTGGTTTGGAATGTTTTGATGTTTCAGTGTGTTGGCAAACAAAAGCATATTTCTTTTTATATATAGCATACATATTATTTATAAAGCTGTCGTAAAACGGATATAGCTACAATGTTGCACAACTCAACAACAAAATTTTTTTTCTGTTCCTTTCCTATGCTACGATTGAATCATTCTAAAATTTTAAAACGGCGATTGGAATTTTCTGTTTTAGAGACTTATACAGATGTGTTTTTTGGCATCTACCTACATCAAGCAAATTAAAACTACATGGAGGAAGTCCAAGAGCATTCTTCTTTCTTAATTACCGTATTTATCTCTTTGTGACGCAAAAATGGTATATAAATATCCGGGTAGCGATCGCCCCTGCGACCTTATCGCAAGCCGTAATATTTTAATACTAGCAGTCCAGCCGGTCGTACATACTTCCACCATCATATTCTTACCCGTCGTACTTATCCTGTATATCTTAGTTTTAGCTTGGTAAATTTATGTAAACCAAGGTTCTTGTTTAAATATAAAACTTTTACAAGAACTGCAAAACAGGGAATTTCTAGCGATTGTAATTTGTAATTGTAATTGTAATTTGTAATCCCCCCCCCCAACATCGAGGAGCCCCTAAAAGGCCCCGCAGGAATAGGGTTAAGTTACTCACTAGTAGAAAACATTAGTCAACAGAAATTTTAAATGGTAGCTGAGACCCAGGGTCCCACGTAAGATGTAACCCTACAGGATAACTGTTTTTGCGTCCCTTTTGGTTGATCGCAAATCGAGCAGTTAACACACACACATATATATATATATATATATATATATATATATATATATATATATATATATATATATATATATATATATATATATATATATATATATATATATATATATATATATATATATATATATATATATATATATATATATATATATATATATATATATATATATATATATTTAAATTTCGAAAAAGGTGACGAAGAGCAATTAATATTTAAAAATATGAAAGTAATATTTAAAAAATATTTAAAGGAAAAAAAGTTGGGACATATAAAAGTTGTAACCAACCTAGTCGATTTCAAAGTTGCATCGTTATATTTTGGGGAGGCTGGATGGGAGTTGATACTGCGAGTAACGTACCATTATAACCCAGTGTTTAAGTCACTCGCCTTACTCGAAGCAACCAGCTTTGGCTCACAAACCCGCAACACGTTAAAACGTTGTGAGCTGGGCGTCCTTTGTTTTTAAGAAACCACAAGTTGACGCAAAGGAACTCACAAAACAGATAAATTCAGTATATGAAGACTTGTTGTTGATCAAGATTGTTTTGGCAATACTATAGTCACAAGAACATTGGACTTGCATGTGTATCTTTAAAATTTCTGGCAGATTCTATAGGTGCGAATTCCAGTTCATTTAGAGGAATTAACAGCGAGTGTGTCAAAAATCACTTAAGAAGAATGCTACATGTATGTTTAGCTATTAATACAAAGAAGTTAGGATGCCCTTTTATGATGAAATGAGATTTATACGATTGTAGATTCTAAAACGCTGCTCTGGCTCGCTGCTCAAGTTTTTTTTCTTATCGGATATGTGGGCAAATTGCACACGCCTAGTTTATCAAGCGTGCTACTTGAATAACAAGTATTTCTTGCTTTTTGTATTTTTTTTTAAAACCGAATAAATAAGCACATGGTTATGTCATATTTATTCGTTTGTTTATCCCCATGAAATACTTTACAGTTGAAAATACTTTTTAATATCTCCAATCCAAATTTCTAGGTGCAAAGGTATGGGATTAGAAAGATGTTTCAATGAATCACTCAAAACCTCGGATTAAATTAACAACTCGAAAAACACAAACAAATAATGATTCTTACGCAGCTTTCACACTGAGTTAAAATTTAATGAAATATAAATACAATCTTATGTAAAGCTCTCTTAACTTGATTCTACAAATCAACCTTTACCTAAACCTACCAAGAGAGTTTTGTAGAAAATCCATGTCGTTCGAAATCCTTTATTTTTTAACTCTCTCCAATTGAAATTTAAAAAAGAAAAGGGTAATGGAATTATCTTTAAGTCTAGTAGTCTGCAAAGGTTAACAGGACTATTTTGGGGGGTTACAGAACCAGTCGACTAAGAATGATATTTCGTGATATTCCAACGTGATAACTCTATTCTTTCACTAAAATTACTAATAATATAACTAGTTTTCAAAAGTTATTTCTGTTGAGAAAGTGCTCAATACCAACAAAGATGAAGTAGAGCGATGTTAAAATTCAATGTATTTGAAAATAAGTTAAAAGTACATAACTGTTAGTTTCACGCTGAACGATTATCAAATGTACAGCGATAAACTACTTCAAAAATTTTTAAAAAACTGTGTAAATCCGGTGGGAATATGTACAAGATAGACATGGAAGAGTAATACAATTGATAAAAACAGTTAAAAGAAAGACGTATAAAATTTTGAAATGGCAAATCATTGACCACGCCCCTGCGTGCAAAAACGGTAGCAAAACGTGTAATTTGTGCATCACTGCAAAATACCATATAATAACATCCAAACTGAAATTACTAAACAAAAGAACAGAATTAATATCGAAGTCTTGTCATAGCAACAAGTTTTATTTAAACAATTTTAAATCTGTGGGACAACAATTTACCTGAACAATAACACAAATAATATTATCTATTACCTACGTTATTTTAAAGGCGTTTTTAAAACTTTTCATAAACAAGCCAAGTTTTGTTGACAAGAAAACTTTAAACAGCGTCAATATTAAGTGAAAACCAGAATTTGTAACGTTTGCATTTTCTAGGCGCAGCAGTAAGAGGTGTACTGCTCCACAAAACTGCAATATAACAATAGAAGGTGTTTTTAAATGGTGGTACAACAACTTTCAACTTCTGTGAAAAAACAACCAACCTGGGTGTCAACTTAAAATAGCTTGATGCCAATGTTCTTTTAATGGGCCACTAAGGTGTTTAAGGGCGCTACCTATTATGATATTACCCTCTATTCTGGCACGTCATAGATAATAGTGTGTAAACTTGGTCTATACTTTAGACTTGTGTAATATGTAATAAATCATGATGAAATGTGCTAGTTAATAGACTTTCTTAACCGCTCGTAACTGATTGGTTACCAGGATTAGAATACAATGACGTATGATCAATAATATTCGTTGGAAATTCCAGCAATTGTTCTGCGTATGCGAGAAGACATTGTCTGAACACATGAGTCAAAAAATTTTTGATCTTATCTGTTTCTCTCTATTCCGAGTGAAAGTTGAATTGATGCTCTTCGAAGATATATAGATCTCAAAAAAAAGAAAGAAAGGAAGAAAAACTTTCGGTTCTCTTCCGATCCGCTCCAAAGCAATAGTGGAATTTGAAATTAATAAATTATTGATCCGCGTCGAGGCGAAAAAATATGTAAGTGAAAATTCGGCTTAATACATAAATTGCATAGTTTTAGAGATGATAAAAGAGTGCATTGGTAACCCTTTGATAGACACTATAACACTATATCATTCTTCCGAAAAAAATATTATGGCTCCTACGAAACTGCGGAAGGCGTTTCACTCGATAAAGTAAACAATCGTGTTAATCTCTATAAAAAGGTTTAGGGAAAACAAGCCGTTGTTGTCTCACTTGCCCTGCCCAGTTTTTATCATTTAAAATTTTACATACCTGAGACAACGCTTGTACTGTTAGACGATGTTTAACTATGTCAAGTAAAAACTAATAATTTCTAAAGGAAACACATCATTACATCGAGCAAATTTGGGTTGGTAGTCCCTATGTCCAATATATTCAGTATCCGGAGTACTTCGAAGACATGCAGTTGGAGAAACACGTGATCGGAAAGAGTATCAAGAATCAAATTAAGGGGTAGACCTACCGGTATAAATAAATAACGTTCCGTTTTTTATATTATCTATTTTGTGAATCTTGACACAGCGATGTTTTTACCACCTGTAAAAAAATTTCTTGGATGTCTACCTTTGCTGTTGATGCAAACTCCTCCCACCCTATCTGTCTTCAAGACGGGAAGTTCATTAACTTATAAAATTTAGATTGTTCTGTTATTACGTACCTAATCAAGCATTTATTTGTAGAGATTATCGCAAAGAGGCGTTAGTAAAAAATTTGTCCCGCAGCCAAAATCCTTAATGACGCAAAACGATATTAAGAATTCTGTGTGGCTACAAAGGTCAACCGCAGTCGACATGCTTTAGGTATGGCCAATAAAAACAGACATGTTAAAGCAATTAACTAAACGCAAATAAGCGTTATAAATAATATGTATCAGAATGTAAAAAAGCATCGGTTGAATTATTTAATGGATTAATTGGGAAATGGATAGTTTCTGTTAAAATAAGAATGATTTAGTCCTTATTCATTAAGCGTAGAATTGAGGAGTGATTGATTAAATTTTGATTATTCTGAAGGACTTTTAAATCTAGAAGGTTACACAGAAGAAGTAAGTGACGTAATGTGTTGTTGTTGTTGTTGTTGGCATTTGGTGAGACATAAATATTTATTTTTGCACACTTTTCCGGACATATTATGTTATTGTTGTTGTTTGTTATTGTTGTTGTCGTTGCTGCTACTTTTGCTGTTGTTGTTTGTTGTTGTTTGTTGTTGTTTGTTGTTGTTTGTTGTTGTTTGTTGTTGTTTGTTGTTGTTTGTTGTTGTTTGTTGTTGTTTGTTGTTGTTTGTTGTTGTTTGTTGTTGTTTGTTGTTGTTTGTTGTTGTTGTTTGTTGTTTGTTGTTGTTGTTGTTGTTTGTTGTTGTTTGTTGTTGTTGTTTGTTTGTTGTTTGTTGTTTGTTGTTTGTTGTTGTTGCTTGTTGTTGTTTGTTGTTGTTGTTTTTTTGTTGTTCATTGTTGTTTTAATTCACAAAATCTGCACGTGCAATAGAAAAACTTTCCAATCTTTTTATTCTTTCGTGCATTAACTTCGTGCATTAGAATAGCGTAATTCTATCGTCGTGGTGTATCATTCGTCATTCGCGAAATGTTTTGAATTACAAGAATTCTTTTGGTTCTTGAAAGTTTATCGAATTCATAAGAAACGCACTCGCAAAAACAAATTTTATCCTGAATTGACACGTATTATAAGCTTCACGAAATTAATTTGCGCCATTTTATTACTTAGGACGCGAAAACTTCTGGCCACGAAAATTTGTTCCATTAGGGTCATTCTAATGAAATTACTTGTGAACCGTAAGAATTGATGGCTAAAGGCATCTAATCCGCAAGGCGAAAAGAAAAACACTTTATTTGAAAATAATGTTTTTTCAAGAATATACTAAAATCAGAAATATTTTTTACATGCTTGCAATGATATGACACAATACCTTGAGCTGGAGATATTTATTAGGAGTAGAGCTATTTTAACAGTATTTGCGATAAACAAAACGAAATTAATTTGGTTTAATGTAAGATAGAAGTTAATTTCAAAGTTTAGGGTGGGGAAAACCACAAAGAGTTATAAAAAGTATAAGATCCTAGTACTTCTGAAAGGATAATATTAATAACAAAAATAACAATAACAGTTTATCTGGAACATAAAAGTAACTGAATAAAATAACAGTACAGTTTAGAGAGCTTCCACGCAAATAGCAGTAAATCTTGAATTAACAACTAACTTTGTGTTCTCGTCTGATAATATATGTATCGCAAGTTCATCTTGATCTATATCCAAAGGTAATCTATTTTCAACAATATACTCTTCGACTTGCTTATCATACATAGTAACAGGTCTGGGTGTATACTTGAATTGTAATTTGATTGTGTAGGATTTCTTCATATTTTTAACCAATGACATAGAGTGACACATATCACAGTTGAATAACTTTCCCGAAATTGCGTTTACTCTTTGGAGAAACTTGTTGCATTCATAATGACAGGAAAATGGAGCTCTAAAAGATTTATATTGGTGTTAATTGCATTCAGCTGAATTGTATTTGGCAGGTCATCAACAGAGAGATATTTCTGGGTATTGAGTGATTTGTATATGTTGTCACCCTCAACAAGAATCTTATCTAAATCAAATTTTGTCCAATATTCAATATTGCGTACTTTTGACCAAAATATTGAAAACAAAGAGTTGCATGCACATTGACGACCCGCTGTGTCTCCAAATTGTGCACTGCCTTGATTGAAAGATCCAAAAAAAGATTTAACAACTTGATATGTAGGCATACTGTTATATATACCCAGAAGTTTTTCAAAGGCACTACTGCTACTGGAAAAATGTATAGCAATACCAAGCAAGTTTGAAACGTATTCGAAACTGCACGTCACAATCGTCAGTTTATAAATGTATATTGGAAACTGTGCGCTACGTGTAAGTTTTTAAACGTTTATACTGGAAACTGCACGTTACAGGCAAGTTTTTAAAACGTGCTGGAAACTGTACTTTTACAATAAGTTTTTAATGTACTGGAAACTGTACGTTACAGGCAAGTTTTTAAAACGTACTGGAAATTGTACGTTTACAATAAGTTTTTAAAGCGTATATAATTGAAACTGTAGCTAGCTAGCTAGTTAGCTACGTCCCAAAAGTTTTAAATCCTTTGGAAGTCGATGTAGCTATATATTGGAATTGTGTTCTGGAAACTGTACGTTTACAATAAGTTTTTAACGTACTGGAAACTGTACGTTACAGGTAAGTTTTTAAAACGTATATAATTGAAACCGTAGCTAGCTAGCTAGCTACGTCACAAAAGTTTTAAATCCTTTGGAAGTCGATGTAGCTATTATATTGGAATTGTGTTCTGGAAACTGTACGTTTACAATAAGTTTTTAACGTACTGGAAACTGTACGTTACAGGTAAGTTTTTAAAACGTATATAATTGAAACCGTAGCTAGCTAGCTAGCTAGCTACGTCACAAAAGTTTTAAATCCTTTGGAAGTCGATGTAGCTATATATTGGAATTGTGTTTGGAAGTTTTATGTGTAAAATTGGAAACTGTCTAGCTAGCTAGAGTATACAGCATATATATCTTTCTTAAAAACACAATAAAGTTAAACACAACTAAAATGCTCACAGTAGTAAAACACAAATAAATTCTTACAAAACAAATTTTGAGAGCAGCAACACTTCTCAAAGATTTAACACGAACTGCCTTGAAACATGTGAAGTTTAGTTGCGTAACATTGGTACGCGTTGTATAAGGGAGATGTAACTTTTTACAACTGCCGGCAGCGTTAGATTACTGTGTCTGTACGTGCAAAAGATAGCGGAGATAACCTTTAAAACGGATACACAGGCTAGTGTATTAGACTAGCAAAGTTAGGTCGACGACTAAAAAAAACAACGGAAAACGACCATTCTAATACTCAGCGGACTAAAGTCCCGGCTGACTAATGAACAAACACATCATATTTTTATTTTGTTGTATCACGAGAATGTGATTAGTTAAGAGACGATAGAGATCAAACATTTATTTGATTATCTGCTTTGACTATTTCGTATTGTTCATCTGATTGCTGCAGATTAACCCACGTTGCCGACTCGCCAAAATTAATGTTTGCAGAATGGAAATATATTATTTATTATTATTTATTTTAACGGAATTTATTAATAATCACCTTCTTTTTTGATGTCCTCAATTTTATTGTAAAAAAAACACACACAACAAAACCGTGCACTTAATTGTTGGAAAAAAGTTGATGGATTAAGGTTAAAAAAATGTTATAGTGTCACTCAAAGTATCAAAATTGAATATTTTTAAGCAACATTGCGAAAGATACATGCTAAACTATATATCTGTGAAAACTGGCTTTAGCAAAAAAATGTTGACGTCAGCGAAACTTACTGCTGACAGGCATCATTTTAGGCATGATTGTTAAATTTCATGCGACATAGATCATTTGTACTAAGTTTCATGACTTACAACTTACAACGTAATACTAAAGAAGTTATGCAAGTAGGACATGCCCTCCCCGGCATTACACAAAGACGTTATATAAACGGATAATATCTTTTGTAGTAACAATTTTGATACATCGTTTCTTTAACACAAAATCCGAAACACGGTATGTAAGGAACCTTGGGAAGTAGGAGATATAACATTTAACCCAGCGCTTCTTTTCCTTTTTAAAATATGTGAATGGACATTGTAAAACCTGTGTTCCAAAAACCTGTATTTCAAATGTAATTATTAAGAATAGAAACATTCACTAAAGAGTTCTTACTTTCATTAAAAAGGCTAAAAAAACATTTTAGCTAAACAAAATCCCGTGGAGGTGTCCACTCAAAAACTTATAAAATTTATGGTATGTTTCTTATCGCGAAATGATTTGTTGTCAATCTCATTCAAAAGACACAAACAATCAATTAAAACTTTTACACGAAATGGACCGCAACAATAACAACGTTGATGCCCGTGACTTTGCTCGTACAATAATTGATAACAAAGCACTCGTCACGGTAAATTTAAATTAGCATGTGCAATAAAATTCCCAACTAATGAAATCACTTTATTTTATCACATGATTTGTTCTAACCAATTAAAATCGTAAACAAAACGTTTTTAAAATACAGAACATTTTTATAGGGGATGTATTATAGACGCTTTTAAAGAAAATTGTAAAAAATATAATCCACTTTGCCTGTTACAGACACACACAATAAGTGGCTTGGCTTTAATGTCAGTGTACTAACCAGCGTGTTCAGCCTATCATATTCTTATAAGAAGTAACTACAGCTAAGCGCATTTAGATAGAAAACGTTATTTTAAGGACAACGATCATATAGTTTATCCCTTTTAGTTTAAACACCTTTCAGATTGGAACTGTCGTCCAGGCGACACAATTTCCACGGGAAACAGAAATTCGCGCAAACACAAAATAGTCGTAACTAAAGCAATTGCATCAATTAAAATCGCTTTTCAACTAGGGGGTTGTGGATTATTCGTTACCTTGATAACCTAAAGTACAAATAGATTAAACGCATCTTTTGTCATCATTGTCATAAAATTTTAATGTTTAGAAGTGCTACCAGCCGTCGTCATAGTGATAGTATATCAATTATTACTAGTTATTAAAACCCGTGGAAGAATCCACTGATTTTTGAACGGAATGGACAACAATAATAACAACGTTAATTGCCTGCGACTTTGCTCGTACAATAATTGATAACAAAGCACTCGTCACGGTAAATTTAATTTAGTATGCAATAAAATTCCCAACTAATGAAATTACTTTATTTTAAAACATGGTTAAAATCTTAAACAAAACGTTTATAAAATACAGAATTATTTCATAGGGGATTTATTATAGACACTTTTAAAGAAAGCTGTAGAAAATATAATCTACTTTGCCTGTTACAGACAAACACACACACAGTCTCTGTATTATTATATAGTTATTCACATTATTGATTTTACATTACAGTGAAATTGTCAAAATTCAAAGATGATTTCGCAATTAGAACTTTTGAAATGGAAGAAAAAGCGAACATCCACATATTGTGTTTTTTTGTTGTTGTACTTTTTGATTGGACTAGAGTTTGGGAGCATTAATGCAACGTTATGGATATATGTGTCGACAGTACTCAAAACTGGAAATGATAAGTTTTACTATGGTTTAATAAACGCTGGATTTTTTATTCCATCATTGTTTTTTCCGCCTGTTGTGTCAAGATTTGTTGATAAAACAAGGCGCGTGAAATTATGTTTGATTATTATCATTAATTTGTCGATAGCTGGCAGTTGTTTATACACCATACACTTCTCTCCGATATTTCCATTCTTGGGAAGATTTTTGAGTGGATTTGGGATAGCTATGTCTCCACTAATTGTTTCAGAAGTAGCTAGATCTTACAAGAAAGCCGAATTAATGCAACGACTGCCAGCACTGAATGGGAGTAGAATGTTTGGCTATGCATTTGGACCTTGCATTTCCATATTTTTTATGAAAACAAATTTTATGATTGGCTCTATTCGTATTACATATGCAAATATCATTGGACCAATTCTCTTTGTGATTTCGTTTGTTTTACTTTTTGCAGTAGTGTTTTTTACACATGACTTATCAAGAGAATACGACTTGAAAGCAGACACAATGGATAAGTTAGAAGAAGAAAACTATAAAATCTCTAGCAACATCTCCACTTTGAACACGTTAAAAAAGATATTTAAAACCACAGACACTTGCCTTGTTATCGTGATGTGTCTTTTTTTTGGTATTATGGATCAAACAATGTTTCGAACTGTGCCTATTCTGATCATCAACAATTTACATTTTAAGTATGTCTTCCTAAATGGTTCATTAGTTGGTTTTGCTGTGCTTAATTCAATTTTAATTTTTGTCCTTGTGTATTGGAAAATGTCCAATAACGACGTCTACCTGACTGGTATTGCGAGTTTTATCTCGATAATTTTAACAACGTTTTTACTGTTTCTGCTATATCACCGAGTTGGAAGTGTTGTTGCATGGTGTATAACGATATTTCTTACCATGTGCATGTTGGTTTTATTCATGCTGTCCGATCAAACCTTCACCGTTGTAATTTGTGCTAAATTGGCCAATTCTTGCAATCAAGGCTTTTTGGAGGGCATCAGGATCGTTTTCATTCAAACTGGTCGAATTATCGGTGGATTGTTTGTTGGAATATATTATGGCCATATGAATGTTTGTTATCCTGTAGTAAACGTTGTTGCGATTTTGTTTTTGACTATTGTGATATCAAGAAAAAGAACTTTGTCGAATCCTGTGCCAGTTATATGAAAATATTAAGACATAATCCCATGTAATCCATTTCAAAATGGCACAGACCTTGATGCGATAACTTAAACTTTTATTAAAAATACACTTTTTTCGGGTTCGGTAATATCTGATAACATCATCTTGAGCTGAATGATGTCATTCAAATTTTTTAATTTTAATTTTCCTATGATATGCTTTTTCTCGCACGCAGTTTCATGTTACAGCAAAGCGTTTTAATAAATATCACTATATTCTTTTTTTTTAAGTTTTACGACGGATTTTATTTTAAGTTTATAACGTTGTACCTACAATGGGTATAGATACCTTGTTTATTTTTATTCAAGTAGATTTAGTTAAAATTGTCAGGTAGATTTTATATTTATATTTTAAGTTAACGAAATAGCTACGACGTATTTTGGTTGTTTATGTTTTTCAACGCTTGACTTTAGAAAGCTTTATTTCAAAGCAAGTTATTATTTGTTCACCCTGAAACTATATTTTATAGTGATGAAATCTCTTAAGAAGTATTATTTATCAACAAAAGGTGGTAACGTGTCATTAGGTAAAGCTCAATTTAGCTGGCTAACGTTTTACAAGTCTAGTACCTCTTTGGGAAAAATTGGTAAGTCTTAGATTATGGCATCTGGCTAGTTATATATTCAATAAGGAAACAAAACCAAAGCTGATAAAACCCAGTTGATAAGACTAAGTCTAAGATTGGGCCAAAAATTAGGCATCTTGCTTAGTAACCCCCAGTCCTTAAATCTACGCTACGATCCTTTCCTTTTCCTCACCTATCAACTTTTCCAGTTAAACTATGGCGAAAATTTGCCAAGAACTGCGTGTGAACAGCAATATAATGTGCTTAAGCAATTAAATTCACTACTGATGACCATGATCCGAAGGGTCAAGGTCTAGTTCACATTTCCCGAACTGTGTTGGTAAAATAATTATAGCTAAAAACAACCACCTAAAAAACTTGTGATCAAGCAATCCAATGCCTGACCCAAGAAGTTAGAGATCAATCTATGTTTATCACTTAAATGTGTTATATAGCTAGCTACATAATTTTTTTTCTTTGGATCGTGTGTTTTTAGGACCTTTAGCAAAATATGTTTTGTGGATAATTTAATTTCAGCTGTAAATCCTTTTGGAAGAGCACTTGTTTCTTTAAGTAAAAAAATAAATAAAAAAAAGATTTATTTTTAATAATGGCTTATTACGCCTGCCTATGTACATGTTAGCAAGATAGCTAGCTAACGTCTTTTCTCAACCATCCCAAATTACCAATAGTCAAAGCTTAAAAGAACCTTTATTTTAATTTAAAATGTTAACATATTTTACACTATATTGCACTTTTTTACACTTTTTTTACACTGTTTTGCACTGTTTTACACTATCTTACACTTTTTTTACACAATTTTACACAATTTTACACTATTTTACACTATTTCGCACTATTTTACAATATTTTACACTATTTTACACTACTTAAATTTATTAAGAGCATAGTTTATTGAATTAAAGAAGCAAAGAATTCATTGAGAGGCTTGTCTATAAGTTTTGAATATTCTGTTGTTAACAAAAATTGTTTATAGTAAGTAATGGTATAATCCAGTAAATTATTTCTTATCGGCGTTTCTATCCAATTAACGTAACAAAAAACTGAAGTAACTAAAAATTATTTTGTTTTGTTTTTGGTGGAGATATTTTTTAAAGTGTTACAGCTTCAATCCTGGACAAATGTGTTGATAAAAATCACTTCTGTAGCTTTTAAGAGGCTGTTCCTATAGCACCACTACACATAGTAAATTAGCTAGCTATGTTAAATGGTGGTGATCAAAAATTAAGTTTTCCTCCGTATATAATTGTCTCAACAGCTCTCTTAGTTCTCCCAACTCCTTTCCCTGTTCAATGTTGAGTCAGTATAGGAGACACAGTGTAGGCAAACACTTCAAGAGTCTACTTACACATTAATACAGGGGGAGAGAGGAGAATTTGCTCGCAAAGTTAGTGTATGTGCAGATGTGAAATTTATTCTATAATTTTCTTTCAAGTTTGAGATTAGTTTCAACAATTTTGTCCGGATTGTGGTCTATTTCGTAATTTGTAGTCTGTGGACGAAAACATTAGATGTTATTGTTTATCAGCAAGTTAAAAACTAATCCGTTGATTTCTTATTACAAATTCTTTATATTATTATAACAGAATGATTGGTTTGGTAATATCTTTGATTTGATGCACGCGAGTTTTCGTTTAGTGTCTTTAAGTGAACAATATGTGCTTTTAGTGTAAGCCTTCTTTATATCTGACGTTTTTATTGGCTTGTATCGAATACGTGACCGGCTTTATTTTGTTACAGCCATCGGCTCAAATGTATATACAAAAAAAGTAGACAAACTTATGAGAAAACGCACATAGATAATCCAATTTTGTTAATAATTTTCCTAGCTAAATGGTTTATAAGTCTTTATTACTAGCTTGTCAAAGAAACGAACGGTTGGCATGGTCAATAAACGATGTCAAAGTTAATCAGAGTTGATTAATTTTTTTAAATCTTGCTATTGAAGTCACACCCAAAGGATTAAAGCAAGTATCTGCAGTAATGATAATGTCTTGTTTTGGCCTCATTTCCAAACATGCCTCGTTTGTATGAAACGCCACTCTACTGGTTCATAAGTTATTATTACTAGCTTGTCAAAGAAACGAACGGTTGGCATGGTCGATAATTCTCTCTGTAATTATTGACATTATGTTATTATAAAATTATAATTATGTAGTAGTAGTAGTAGTAGTAGCAGTAGTGTGTATTCTTTTCGTCAAAGAGAGTTACAAGTTCGTTTATATATACAAGTTCGTATCGTTTAAAAGTAAATAGAAAATATATGCATACATCAGCTAGTACATTAAAGATCTTAAACCATACGAAAAAAATTAAAAGACTGACTGGAGCTTGCAGAAAGCAATTTTGCCTTATCACCAAGCCCCACCATAAGTTTCGTTAGAGTAGAGAGTTATTATTCCTTGTTGTTGTTTAAAAGAAAGTAACTTCGTTTTCAAATTTCGCAATAAAATTTTTCACACACTGCTTAAAAACACATAATGATGTTAACTTTTTTAAATCTCTGTCTAAAAGGTTATTCCATAGACGTGGTCCTCTTTTATATATAGCAAAACTAGTTCGCTGCGTAACAATATTTGGCTGCCTTAGATTATTTTCACGAAATCTAGTCGGAAAATTGTGATTTATTAGCTCAAAACTATTGTGGAATGTTTGTGGTGCTAACTTATTTTTAACTTTAAACATGAAGATTAAGTGTTGATAGATATTTATTTGATAAACGTTAAGCGCCTTTAAATCTTTCATTAAATGCCTTGAGTGAGTGCCATAATCCTGGTGGTAAATTATCCTAGTTGCTTGTTTTTGTTTGCTCAAAATTGGTTTTAATTTGGTCCTGTGTGTACTTGCCCATGCAATGTTTGCATAGTTTATGTACGAGTGAATTAGTGAGGAGTATATGTTTTTTAAAAACATCTGGTTCAAAATAGATTTAGCTCTACAAAGAATACCAATATTTTTCGAGATATTGTTTTCTACCAATTCAATATGTTTATTCCAAGTAATATTTTGATCTAGGATTACTCCAAGGAACTTACTTTCTGTTTCCCTTTCAATTTCTATATTGTTTATTGCTAATTTTGGAAGTTTTAAAGGAATGTGATCTCTTCTACTAAATTTGTGAAAAAAAGTATATTTCGTTTTTTTTATATTTAAAGACAAATTGTTTGCACGGAACCACTCATTTATATCGATAAGTTCCGTATTTACAGAATCGAACAAATCCTTTATGTTGCTATGAGAGTAAAATAAATTCGTGTCATCTGCAAACATTATTGGATCGAGCAATTTTGTAGCTCGTTTCAAATCGTTTACGTATATTAAAAATAAAAGTGGGCCTAATATCGAGCCTTGAGGTACTCCACAAAGTATGTGTTCATAGTCAGTTTTACCTTTTTCATTAGCTTATAAACTGTTTTCTTTGAGAGAGATAACTACGAAACCAATTGAGTGATATGTTTCTGATACCATAAGATTCAAGTTTTTTTATTAGAATTTCGTGATCTACGGTGTCAAAGGCTTTTGATAAATCTATGAATACACCTATTGTATATTTATTTTCATTAAATGACTGGAGTATTTGGTCAACAAGTTGGACAATTGCATGTTCAGTAGCATGTGCATGTTGAAATCCAAACTGTTTTTCATATAAAATGTTATGCTCTAAAAGAAATTTATATAATCTATTGTACATGATTCGTTCAAGTAATTTTGAGAAACAGGGCAGTACGGATATTGGTCTAAAGTTTGTTGGTAACGAGTCGTCTCCAGTTTTAAAAATTGGAGATACTCGTGCTATTTTTAGTTGCTCGGGAAAAATACCTTCTTTTAGAGATATCGAAAAAATGTGTTTTAGTGGTTCAAATAGTTGATCTTGACAGTTCTTAACTACATTTGAACTGATATCGTCATATCCTGGACTTTTGTTTGTTTTAAGAGAGAGGAAAGCATCAGTTATTTCTTTATCAGTCAATGTTTCTCGCTTCATGTTTTCTTGATTTCTGTTTATATACGCGTCAAATTTTCGCAGAGTGTTTGGAATTGCTGATGCAAGTTTAGATCCGACGTTAACGAAGAATTTATTGAAAATTTCAGCTATTGTTTTAGCGTCTGTTATTTCTTCACCATTTGAAATCAGTCTCTTTGGGAATGAACTTACTGTCTTTTTATTCCCAATAACTTCTTTTATAATTTGCCATGTTTTTTAATGTCAAACTGATACTAGTCGATCTGTATAGTGTTGTTTTTTAGATTTTAGTTTAATAGATTCAAATAAGGTTTTATATGCTTTATAATTATCCTCGTTCAACATAGTCCTCTTTTTAAGGAATTTATCGTATAATTTTTGTTTCTGCTTTGACGACTTTATGAGCTCTCTTGTCATCCACGGACTTAGTAAAGATTTAGATTTTACTTTTATTTCTTTTATTGGAAATGTTTTATCATATAATGAGAGAAATAATTTAAGAAATTCGTTGTAGGCTATGTTTGCATCACTTATGTTTTTTATATATGACCAATCTACGTTACTTAATTTTTCTTTGAAAATTGCAATTGTTTTGTCATTTATATTTCTTTTATATATTATTTGCGAGTCTGATTTACGGTTTACTTGCTGAGATCGCGTGATCACAAAAATTGGAAAATGGTCTGAGATATCAGTCTTTATGATACCTGCACTTGTTTTATCATCTACAATCATGTTCATAAATTATTAGAAAAACGACTTTTGAGGCTTTTTTCAGAGTTTTCCCCCTCTCCCCCTACAGTCAGTGTTGATTTTGTGTTGATTTGTGCCCCAAAATACTGCCGGCGACTCTGGAAAAGACCTCCAACCAACACTGAAGAGTAGGGGGGGAGGGGAAAAGTGGTTTTTCCAAAACTATTATGAACATGATTGTCTCTAAAATTTGAGACTTAGTTTTTTTAATCGGCTTTTTTTATAAAAGCTTTTGTGTGCGTTTGTGTTGGCTGAATTAAGGACAAGTACTACTGTGTCATTCCTTATACTGTGCATGCAGAGCTGGTTGGTTTTCTTGTTTCATAAACTAGGTTCCAGGCCTCCTATTGTCTGTTTGTTTCTTATTGTTTGTCGTATGTGGCAAGAGCTTATATATGCTTATATATTATGTATACATGACTAAAATTGGTCTTTATATAACATAGACACTTCGTAATATAAAAGAAATGGAAAACACACACGTTCCACACACGTTCCACTCAAGTTCCATAGCCAAGTGTACAAGGGAAGACTGCAGTAGCACACGTTCCACACGTTCCGTCAATTTTTTATAAAAATTAAACTTTACTTCAATTTCATTGAATTTGACGGTACGTGTGGAACGTGTTTAATTTAGGTGCAACCGATGGTGGAGCACCTTGGAACGGGTGTGGAACGTGTACGGAACGTGTGGAACGTGTCATCAAAGAAAAATTTTGGCTCTAAACAAGGGGAACCCCTTTTCAATTTTTTATGTCATTTACAGACAATCATGTTCATAAATTATTGGAAAAACGGCTTTTGAGGCTTTTTTCAGAGTTTTCCCCCTCTCCCCCTACAGTCAGTGTTGATTTTGTGTTGATTTGTGCCCCAAAATACTGCCGGCGACTCTGGAAAAGACCTCCAACCAACACTGAAGAGTGGGGGGGAGGGGGAAAGTGGTTTTTCCAAAACTATTATGAACATGATTGTAGATTTATATTAGATAACACGTGGTCAATTAAAGTGGCACTCCTTCTTGTTACTCTAGTTGGCTTGTTAACCAGAGGAAAAATCTTCTTTCGAAAATAAAATGTATAAATTTTTTAACTTTTGCATTTGTTTCGTGATCTAAGAAGTTTAGGTTCAAGTCACCTACAATATAGGTTGCTTTATTATTCAGAACAGCAGGTCTGAGTAAATCTTTCAAGTAGTTGTGAAATGGTTTATAATCGCCAGCAGGTTTCCTGTATACGGCATTAATAATAAAGTTTTTGGTGGCTTTATTGATTACTAGTCGGATGCCCGTGGAAAATCCACGGGTTCACCCGTCCTTTTTATACCGCATCGCGTGCGTCTCGCTACTTGCGGTACCATTATACGTGACGGACAGACGTATACGGGTATTATAATATAGATTTCTATAGAAAGTGATTCAACATGCTCATTATTAATACTCAACTCAGGACGCACTTTGAACATTAGAGAATTGTGAATAAAAATACTAACTCCTCCCCCAACACTTTTATCTCTAATTTGATGTTTTGAGGAGTAATTTGGCAAACTGTAAAGAGAATTTGCCCAATTATCTTCACGACATGTCTCTGTTAAACATATTATTTTAAATTCATGTTCTAAATTTGACAGAAAGTTTTTAAATTTTTCAAAGTTCTTTTTTATACTCCTTATATTTAAATGTAAAATAGAAAAAGAAGTTTCGTGATGTAGATTTAATTTTGCTTCATCTACGGTGAAGTACTTGTATCTGATAAAAAAGTTTTGCTTAGATTTACGTCAGGGTCTGTTGAATTATCTAAGAGGATACTTTGCGAATTAAAAGTTTCAAAAACTAATCTTTCAAAATTTTCTCCTATGGTTTCAGCCATCTTGTGAAAAAGCAAATCTATTATCTTATTGCGTAATGGAAACTTATTTATGTTTTTGGTTTGAAATCCCTAGAAATTACTTTGTCATATTTTAAAATTGCATATTTACCAAGTTCCCTAAGTCTCTGAACTTCAATCCATTTCTCCTTTCTGATAAGCCTTGTTGCCGCAGAGAAATCTTCATAAATATAAATACCAGTATTTTTGAGCTTCTTTGCATTCATCAATATTGCTTCCTTGTCTTCCCAGTTTAACAATTTAGCCACTATAATTCTGGGACCTTTTTTTTCCGTCATTGGTCGTACTCTGTGTATTCTTTCGATTATTATATTTTCCAGATTCAGTTTCTGTTTCAAAAGATTTTTTACCTTCTGTTTGCAATCTTCCCAACTTTCTTTCTCATGTTCTGCCAAACCATCAATTCGAAGATTATTTCTTCGCGATCTATCCTCCATTTCACGAAGTTTTTCCTTCAAATCCTTCAGCTTTTCCTCCCCTGTTTTTATGTGGGTTTTCGACATTTAAAGTTTGTCATCCACCATGTTTTGGTGAACTTGAAGACTATCTGCAATTTCTGTTTTTTCCTTGGAAAGCAGCTTAACTTCTTCCTTTAAGTCATCGAGCTCTTGATTTAGTTTGTCCAGTCTTTGATTCATAATAACTGTGTTGGAGCTTATTATTTGCAATAAAGTCTTTTCCAGTTCATTAAGCCTCGTCTCACGTGCTTTTCTATCTTCATCAAACATCCTTTAAATGTGTTTCTAACCAAAGAAATTGACACGTTCATATCAACCATCTCTTTTTGTGCCATCCTCATATAATTGTGTTATGTAATATAATATAATATGTGTTATTATAAAAAGTTATAATAAAGTTGGGTTTTTTTGTTTTTTAGAGAGAGAATAAAAAACACGTCTTTCTCTTACGAATTATACTCAAAACTTTTTTATGTAATTATAAACAAGATGTCAAAATACGCTCACGAAGAATTCTTCTTTATTAATTCTCTGTCATACCAACCCACTTCGTGTTAAGAATGCACGAAATATTTCTGTCACACTTGTCCATTTCGTGTTAAGAATGCACGAAATATTTCTGTCATACCAACCCATTTCGTGTTAAGAATACACGAAATATTTCTGTCATACCAACCCACTTCGTGTTAAGAATACACGAAATATTTCTGTCATACTACCTCATTTCGTGTTAAGAATACACGAAATATTTCTGTCACACCAGCCCATTTCGTGTTAAGAATACACTAAATATTTCTTTCATACCAGCCCATTTCGTGTTAAGAATACACGAAATATTTCTGGCCTAAATAGCAAGTGCGGTATAATTGTACCGACCGGCCTCCAGATCTTTTTGAAACGATCGAGCGTTCGAAAAGATGACCATTTTGATAGCTAGGTTGAGTTTATAAGGTAAGTCGGTTTATTGACTTCTAAAAGTTTTGTATTATTGTGTGTTTGTACATCTTGATAAATGTTTATGTTCTGCCATGAGCCATGTATGAATCTTTAAGATTTTGGTTACAACCGTACTGAGTAAGGGCAGTCTCCAGCCAGCTAGCTACAATCGCTACCAAAAAATGTTGACACAAGACCTCTAATTTTGAATTCCATCCCCCCAAGTGGTAATTTATGTTATTCCTATATTACATTTATGCAATTTAAACTTTTTAAAGTTCACTTGTCATGTTTACAACAAATGACTTATTATTGAGTTAAACCCAACCTCGTTCCCAGCGCCTGTTGTCTCTTTCTTATTACCGATGTCAAAAAAGATAAATAAATAATGCCCTGGGATTAAATCCATTTCTTAAGTTGTCCTAATTGTTGCAGACGCCATCATAATTCTCCCTATATATATATATATTTATATATATCGGTACTTCGTGGGACCTGGTGTGGATAATTCTGTCCGGTATGTTAGAAAGTGAGACTAGTGTATATACAGAAGTTACATTGGCGCAGATTTTTTACGAAGTATCTCAATTTAAATGTAAATATTTTACTACGCATTCGTGTTGCGGTAGAAAAATAGAGGGCGTTTGTAATTATCTAGGACAGTTGGTCGTCTTATAGAGTAGAGAATGACCATTAAACACATGGCAGGGACCCAAATGTGATCATCTACGATAGTTGGCGTCTTATAAGACCTGAGCTGTAGGCTAACGTTTATTGATTCAATAACAAATATGGTCTGCAAATATTGCAACAGCAGTCCCGATAGCCTCTTATATATTTTCATAAGGGGTAAAATCTTTGCGTAAACTTATTCCGCAAAATAAAAATGCTGGTTGATTGTTTTACCTAGACGGTAACGGCATGTTAAAGCCTGTGTTTTATTAAAACCACAGATGTTAGAATGCAAGTTTAGAACATTCACGACAACATATTTCTTGAAATAGAAAAGGAGCAGGTTAAAACAAAAAAAAATTATATATAGCCTGTAGAAGATCCACTGTAATTTCGCCCGTCATAATAAAGTCGGTAAAACTATGTCGCATTTGTTATTGCGTACTTTAGCATGACCCGGCTTTGGCCGTCAGACAGACAGAGGCTATTTTTAAAAAGACCAGCCGCGGGACTCGACGTCCATACCCCAGCTTAAGCCACCAGTAATCAAGCGTTGAACGCCGAGTGCTTGCGTGCAGGTACACCATGCTACACACCCAGGTGGAGCGTTTTGAAGCAGGTACACAGAAAGTAACAAATGCAGTGAAACGCTCACAGCAATACAGCGTTTCAGGTGCAATATTCAAAAAGTCCCTTTTCCGCAGCTGAAAAAAACCCACAGGTGATAGCAGAAACAGAATGCGGAATATGTTACCGCGAAAGTGACACCGGATTATTGTGATAATTGCATGATTGTGACACCGGAATAAGCGCTTAGTACAGGTTAATCATCTTGCACATCCGAGTGTGGAGTGCTTACATTAGTACGCTCTATAGGCGTAATAGCTATTTTAAAAAAATTTTATCGCAACTTCGGTTTAAATAAAAACATAGGAAACAGCCCGTCGTTATCTTGCCCTGTTAAAACAATCACTCACCAATCAGCGGAGATGGTGTAGTGCTAGCGCATTCGGCTTGTAATCATGAAGTTTCAGGTTCGAGTCTCCATTTCGGCGCACTTTAAATGTAGTGTTGTCAGCCCATTTGGTGCCATCTACCGACCGCTAATTGGCTTCTGTGGCAGGCAAGCAAGTTAGAGCAATGCTATACGTATCTCTAGCGGTAATGTAACTTAGTTACAGTCGGAAGGGAGGAAGAGACCCCAAGGACGTTTAAACTTCCAGTTAATTACTTATAGCTAGTGAGCTACACAAAATAGTGCTTTGATTAGAGTGCATTTTTTTCTTAAGGAGCCAGAAAAAAAAAATATTTGTCCTGCTTTGCGTAATTTCCCCGTGAGGCCTGGACACCCAGCTCCTCTCCTTAGGGGAAAAATAACTTCCAAACGGCACTTTGTGGGGCTCTTTCTATTACATAAAAATATTTTTTTATATTTTTTTTGTTTCTTGCACCGAACAGTCAGGGTGAACTGATAATTAACCTGTAACAGAATATATAGTTAGCCGATGCAGGATAATTAGACGCTACACACAGTATAATTAGCCGTTAAAAGTTTTTTTGCGTTCTTCACAACTGAAGTACGACATACGGCTACAGCAAAATTAATATTTTTTTGGTTTTAGTTAAAGCACAACATTTTGTGGAACTAATGGCTATGGGAAGATCGATAATGAAGAACAGTGTGGAAATTTAAGTAAATCTGCTAAATATACGGTATATATAATTATATATAATTATTCTGCATCGGCTAACTATCCTGTTACTGGCTAATTATCAGTTCTTCTTTGAGTGCTAATTTGCTTGAAGAACTTTCTTGAACTCACCCAAAGTATCACAAAATATTCTTCTAAGATTTCTTAGAAAATACTTCATTTTTAAAAATCTCACAAAAAGGACTATCGATTTATTCAACCTGACAAATTTATTAATTGTGTGTTCACTCTTTTTTGTTTCAACTTGTTGAATTCGATATGCCAATTTTAAATTTCAGAAGTTAGATATGTTTTTGGATTTGTCAAACAAAACAATGACCATTCAGTTTCTTCAAAATGAAAAATTGCAACTAATCAGAATCTCCAAAAAGAAATTCAAATTTGAGAATTCGAATCAAAAAAGGATAATAAATGATCAAATTTGTTGAATTCAATAAATCGATTTCAACAAAATAAATCCTGTATTGTCCACAGGTTCAAAATCATGTATCGCCTGCTTAATATGTTACTTGTTTAACGAAGATATCAAAGGCCAGCTTGATTAAATTTATATACATATATTTATATATATATATAATATACCTTGTGCATCACATGGCATTGATTTGTATCTTTTTAATAAATTCCCTTTTCAAATCAAAGAGACAAAGAGAGGTTAAAGAGACAATATTTAAACAACCTGGTGTTAATTCAGTTTATGGTAAAATTGTATTCTTGTTTCTTATTATTCTTCCACTAGACAGTAAATTTTGAAGGCATAAAAACTACCATTTACCATTCTTGGACGTTTGCGTCATGCGTGAAAGTTATTCTTTTGTCACTAGCGTATATAGGAAACCAACATTTAGTGGAGTACATACTAACTTTGCTATTTTATACCAGTGAAATATAAACACCGCTTGATTTTTTCTTTGCTTTATCGTTGTTACCATCTGTGTTCAGATAAATTTCACGTAGAAGTATCTCAATTGAAGACTATTCTTAGAAGGAATGGATACCCTTTGAAGGTTTTTGAATTCCGTCTCAGTATCTTCAAGAGCAAAAATTACGAACAGAAGGAACCAGTTTCCTTGCTCCTAAGAAAGAGTTAGTCCTTGTTTTACCTTCTTTAGGAGCAAATTAAATTAAATTATACAAATTAGAACACGATTGCACCGTTTGTTTAAGCAGAAATTGGAACGCCACTTATTATGGCAAAACAAAACACCATTTTAAAGTCCGTATATCTGAGCAGCTAGGTATTTCTGCAC
Source organism: Hydractinia echinata (assembly GCA_030067915.1). Taxonomy (NCBI): domain Eukaryota; kingdom Metazoa; phylum Cnidaria; class Hydrozoa; order Anthoathecata; family Hydractiniidae; genus Hydractinia; species Hydractinia echinata. The sequence goes on from JASGCC010000128.1 coordinate 301,189, forward strand.
TTACAGGTAAACGCGTTAAACTTGGTCCTCAGACCACTGCTGTTCTCAAACAGTTGATGTTTCGTAATCACTCTCCAGCATCGTTTCACAACTTCTCAGTACTTGCGGAAGAGTCTAATGATTTCAAACTTACTCTGATGGAGAATTTGTTAATGAGCGTGTCCGTCCTATTTGGAATAACACGGTAAAGTCAATGCCGTTGGAATTATTATAATATTTCTATTGTTACAATTTTATTCCTACTGTTAAGGCTCGAATAGACGGAACAATTTTGTTGATCTATTTTATATTTTATCTGAAGCGTTTAAAAAATTTAGAATTCGTATGAACATGCCTGGGTGTTGGCGAAAGCTTACTAGCTAAGAAAAGAATATATTTTGGATATGTCTTAGATTTTGTCTTTTATTTCTTAGTTTCGTATCAACTTGTAAAGAGATCTATGTATTCGGAAAGAAAAAATTAATAGAAATCTCGTAAGCAATATTTGAGCTCCATATTATTAACAAATTTCTCTTCTCCTGAAATAGCGTATAATACATGTATACTAGTCGGTGGCCCGTGGATAAATCCCCAGTTTTCGCCCGTCCTTTATTTACCGCATTTAGTGTGTTTTGCTACTGCGGTTACCATCTTGCGTGACAGACAGACGTATACGGCTATTATAATATACAAGTCGGTGGCCCGTGGATAATTCACGGGCTCGCCCGTCCTTTATATACCGCATTTCGTGTGTCTCGCTACTCGAGGTACCATTTTGCGCAGAGACAGACAGAATACGGTTATTATTAAAGAAACAGCCGGGAGACCCGGCGTCGAAACTACGGGTTAAGCCACAAGTAACTGTGCGACCTGGCGTTGAACACCCAGTGGAGCGCTTCATTAGAAACTGCAAACTGTGTCAAACAGTCAGGTGAAGCGCTTTAGTACAGGTATGCAGTTTGTCGTAAATCGAGTAACGCGCACACAACATTATAGTGTTTCAGGTGTAATGTATTTTTCAAAATATAACTCTACTGCAACTTTAGCCGAAATAAAAACATAGTTTACAACCCGTTGTTACCCCATCATAGCAAAAACAATCGGTCAATATTAACTAACAGCATATAGCATAAGAATTGTTAAAAATTGTGTTGCAGCCAAACTGCATTTGGCTACTTTCACTTTTTAGCCAGAGGTAGCTAAGGAGCTAGCTAGATAGACACAACTTAAACATAAAAATAAATAATATTGGCTAGAACAACAACAAAAAACTACAATATTCGCGACGTTTCGGGTGCTCACACACCCATTTTCAAGCAATCAAAAACGTACAATGTTCTCCTAAATATATACAAGTTTAACAGTAACCATAGTTACAGATTAAATACTAATTGTATAAATACAATGGGGCAGATCTAATGTTGTTATTTAACTGGGGACTATCTCGCATTATGAACAAACTTTAAAAAATCAAACAAACGTGTGCAAGGTCAATGATACTCAATCTTTCTTTCAAACACGAATGGATTAAATCACATTCATTTTCCAACACGTGGATTCGGGATGTCTTTTGATGAATTTCTTCCTTCAGGAGGTTTCTTTGGGATTGTTTATAAGAGTTAGAGTTTTGTAATCCTCGATTAGCTAGCCGAAAATGTAAGAATTTAGGCACCTTGCACACGTTTGTTCGATTTTTCTTGGAAGTAACGATCGTATTCTTAAAAAGCAGCAGATAATTCAAGATAAGAAGATTGCGAGCTTGAAAAGATTGAAACCACCTACTAATGATGTTGACACTGTTATTTTTAATTTTTCAAAACATATGTTAACAGATTTCGAGAAGTCGTTGCTTGTCAAAGGTTTAAATTTTCTGTACCTCCTCAGTTTCTTAATCATGTGGACTATCTCATGAGTTATGAAACTCTTTTCAGTGATATACGGGGTATCAATTTACTTAATAATGAGGACCTTGGCTTCGTCGAAACGAGGATTAAAGATGTGGCATTATCTACTTATCGTTCTTACAACGATAACGGTGAGTATAGTAACTTGAGTGATAAGGAATCACAAGCCTTATTGTCTTTATCCCGAAATATCAGTGTCGTTGTACAAAAATCTGATAAAGGTAATTCTGTTGTTTTAGTTGAAAAGGACATCTACAACAACAGAATGGAAGAAATTCTATCTGACAGCAGCAAATTCAGAAAGCTCAGTCTACCATCCGACAAGCTTTTGAATTTTACCATTGGTCAAGAGAGAAAGATTACCAATTTTTATAAAGCTCTCTTAAAATCTGGTGGGTGAAGCCAATTACAATAAATTTCGCCCTGTAGGCTCCAAACCTGGTATACTTTATGGGCTTTGCAAGGTCCATAAAAGGTGTATTAATGGATGTCCACCTTTTAGACCTATCTTATCTGCCATTGGTACACCGGTCTATAAGTTAGCTAATTTTTTTATCCCTGTGTTATCTAATGTCACAAAAAGCGAATATACAGTTCGAATATACAATATGACTCATTCTCCTTGGCCGAAGACATCATTCAACAAGATGGTAGTCTCTATATGGCCAGCCTTGACATTGACTCTTTATTTACCAACATTCCGTTAAATGAAACGATATAAATATGTACCAACCTGGTCTTTCATCAATGTGATAGGTGTCAAGGTCTAACTAGAAGTGAGTTTCAATCTCTTTTAGAGCTACCTACCAAGGAGTCTTATTTCATTTTTAATGACAAAATTTACCAACAAATTGATGTAGTGGCTATGGGTTCACCCTTAGGCCCCACACTTGCTAATGCTTTTTTGTGCTATCATGAGCAAAACTGGCTGAAAAATTGTCCAACAGAATTCAAGCCCGTCTACTTTAAAAGGTACGTTGACGATATTTTTGTGTTGTTTTCATCCCCGGACCACTTGCCAAAATTTCAAAATTACTTGAATAAATGCCATCCCAACTTCTCTTTTACATCAGAGACGGAAAAGAGCAATAAATTATCTTTCCTTGACATATCCATTACTCGCGATGTGGACCGAAGGTTTATTACATCCATATATAGAAAGCCTACTTTTAGCGGAGTGTACACGCACTTCGATAGTTTTATTCCTGAAAGCTATAAATTCGGCCTAATTTATACTTTGCTTCATCGTTGTTTTAAAATTTGTTCAAGTTGGTCAATTTTCCATCATGAGGTTATTATAATCAAAGATATCTTTATTCGAAATGGTTATCCAGAACTATTACTTGACAAGGTTATAAAACACTTTTTTTCAATATCTCGCAAAACCAAAGAAGTTACCCACACACCTGAGAAGAAAAAAATTTTGATTGTTCTCCCTTTTTTAGGTAAAACATCTTTACAAACGAGAACGAAATTAGAAAAACTTTTTAAATCTACTTGGCATTGTTGTAAACTTTCTGTTGTTTTCAGAACTCACACTCGCTTATCTAACTTCTTTAGATTTAAAGACCTGTTGCCTAAAGAATTAAAGTCAGGCGTCATTTACAAATATAAGTGCAGTGGCTGCAACGCCACTTATATAGGTGAAACGTCGCGTCATCTAAAGGTTCGGGCAAGCGAGCACCTCGGAGTGTCTCCCTTAACAGGTAAGAAATCAGCCTCATCTAATTGTACGGCAATTAAAGATCATCTTAAAGCCTGTCACACCACTTCATCTCTTGACGATTTTAGTATACTCTCTAGGGGTAACAACCGGTATTTGCTAGAGATTAAAGAGAGTTTGTTCATAATGCGAGATAGTCCCCGGTTAAATAACAACATTAGATCTGCCCCATTGTATTTATACAATTAGTATTTAATCTGTAACTATGGTTACTGTTAAACTTGTATATATTTAGGAGAACATTGTACGTTTTTGATTGCTTGAAAATGGGTGTGTGAACACCCGAAACGTCGCAAATAATGTAGTTTTTTTTTGTTGTTGTTGTTGTCAATTTACTAGCGCGACGATTCTTCATCATAATATTGGCTAGGATAAAAAGCTGTATACCAAACTGAATAGTAATAACTAAGGCTAGGTAGCTAGGTGGCCGTAGAATGTTCCTTATAAATCTTCGTTCCTAGCCAAAAATCCTAAAATTGGTGCGTTTAAGATTTGTACATGGCTTAAAAACGATACAACATATTTATCTTAACATGTATAAACATATAAAAAACAAAAATAAAAACCTTTTAGAAGACAAAAACAGACTTACCAACGCCAACGCCACAACTTTCAAAATGGCCGTAGCTCAGATTGTTTCATATTCCTTCGTCCGTAAAAATCGGGTTCTGCAGGGTTTTGCCGGGATTTTCCGAAAAAAGCTGCGCGCAACCATTTTGAACACACAGAATACGGCTATTATTAAAGAGACTAGCCGGTGGCCATTAGATAAATCCACGGTTTCGCCCGTCCTTTTCATACGGCATTTCGTGGTTGTTCGCCACTTGCGGTACCATTTTGTGCAGAGAATGACAGACGACGGCTATTATTATAGAGATGAAATGTTAAGTTTAACACAAGTACTAAGGGGGGGGGGGGGTGTTCACACTAGAATAAAGCTCAAAGCATGCTTAGTATAAAATTAAAGCATGCTTTGACTAAAACAAGTTGCCGGTAACATCAATGGGAGAGTTGTAAACAAAATTTAAAACGAAACTTAAAATCATACATAACAAATGTTCATTTACATGTGAGCGAAGCAGATGTACAAATGGATGCGAGGAAGAATTTTTTTTTTGATAACCTCAAAACGTTTTTACAACGAAAGTATGCTGCATAAAATAACTTCCTTCTCGTTCTGATTTTATCAATGAATACGACTAATTACAATTTTTTTAATATTGTCCACGATCTACCCATGCAAAGAAATTAGTCTTATTGGAATCGTTATCACTGGATGCGATTGACGACGTGATGCAGAGTTTTGCAGAGTTTTGCATATATTGAGAATTTGAAGATACTGCTTGACTGTACATCTGATTTTGAAAAAACCATGCGGTAAATGTGGGTACAGGTGCACCAATTCCAAATGCAGTTCTATAATAATCTACGTACGCTAGGTATCCTTCGTAAATATTTTGATTTCCACTCATGTTCATGTTGTTGTTTTTCTCACATACGAATGAACTTTCACTTTCATAATACCCACTCCCTTTCCTTAAAATCCTCGCTCACTTATATTTCTGCATAATTTTTATTCTATTGTTTCATGTACTTATAGCAGCTAAAGCAAAAATAAAGAGTGCCTCGAAGCACTCTTTATTTTTGCTTTATTTAAAGCATGTTTAAAGCAAGTACACATAATTTGAAAGGTATTTTAATAAAGCAAAAATGCGCTCACATTATAAAACATGCTTTAAATCGTGCTTTAAATTTATAGCATGCTTTTAAAATTCTAGTGTGACCGTTTGTGTCTGACATTAGAGTGGATACTATAGTAGATACTATTGACTCTTTGTTATGATACTTTTCCAGTACGTGGTCAGGACCGATTATCCTGACAGAAGATACAAACATCGGTTTGATCAGAAATGAGACAAATACTTGTGAGCAGTATTTACAAACTCTCGACAACCTTGATTTAAAACAGCATATTTCTAAGCCAACGAGAAAAAGTAAAGAACTTATTGACCATATCGTCACTAACCTTGAAAACATTTAAACAATAATGGGACCACCTGCACTCTGGCTCGAACATTGCGACAAAAAAAGAGTAATTTTCAAAACATACGATATGAAGTAAAGAAACTAACAAGATTGCAAAATCCAGTCGCATTGTCATCGAAGTTCCCAAAGGAGGCGTGGATTACAATTTATAAAACTACATCCAATCCACAATGAATTACCCTAACTCTGATGTGCTAAACTAACATTTTAATACAACTGCTAAAAGACTTTTAAAAAACGACTCTTTTCAATTTTTGAGGTCACCTATGATACCAGAAAAGCAGTCTTTTGTCTTCGTAATGACTGTTTTACAGGCATAGATCAAATTCCATCAAAATTCTTGAAGCTCTGTGTTGACGAGACAAGCCAAATTTGTCACATCATCAATTCATCTATTAAAATGTTTTCCTAAAATTAATAGAAAATTATGCCAATCTCAAAAACCAACAAGCCAAAAAATCGAAGCGATTATGAACCCATCACCATCCTTCTCATGCTTTTAAAAGTTTATGAAAAGCTCAAGTGGTTTGTTATTTTGAAATAGAACAACTTCTTTCTCGAAACTAATCAGGTTGTCGTAAAAGGTTGTCGTACATTGTACTACGTGCCTCAAAACAATGAATCGAGGTAACTCTTTGCTGTAATGGCTGACTTTTAGAAATCATTTGACACAGTCGACATTGAAATACTAATAGACAAGCTATATTCACTTAAATTATCACCATTAGTCAACTACGTATCGCACCATCGTTAATGTGCAAGTCAATGAAGCTGTTTTAAACAAACGACCTGTAACAAACGGCGTTCCACAAGAAAGAATCTTAGGACCAGTATTATTTAACATTTATGTTTACTATGAGTATAAAAAATGCAGTATCCAGATGATCCAAGCTTACATCAGCATGCAAAATCCAAGCATTCTTTTGAGCGCATAATCCAAAAGTTTTGAACACGATAATACACTACTTTCCAAAAGTTACAAAGAGTATCGGAAGGACGCAGATAGTTCTCTGTATTTATGGTGCATTAAACTCACCTTGTCGTTTTTCAATTCTTTGGCTTCCATATTTACTTATAAACACAAATCTCACAAGTTGCAACAAAAATGCTACCAACTGCGAAGGAATCTTGTTAAAAAGATAAAATCAATCTACTCAATTGAAGTTTTATGGCATTTTCATAATATGACTTCAAATGAAACTCCGTGAGAAGTGCGCATGCCCAAATGAGCAAATTTTGTTTTCAAACCTCTTTTTTTGGACACAAAACAGTGAATTAATCAAACGCAAGGAAACTATGACATTCTCTCTTCGATGTCTATAAACCATATTTCTAAGAAACTCAATTATAGATTCTATTAAAAGAAGAATAATTAATCCTTATTCATTAAGTATGGAACTGAGGAGTGATTGATTAAATTTTGATTATTCTGAAGGACTTTTAAATCTAGAAGGTTACACAGAAGAAGTAAGTGACGTAATGTGTTGTTGTTGTTGTTGTTAGCATTTGGTGAGACATACATATTTATTTTTGCACACTCTTCCGGACATATTATGTTGTTGTTGTTGTTGCTATTGCTGTTGTTGTTGCTATTTACAGAAGTCTGTCTATTTGATAAAGTTTCGACATACTTGTGGCAGCGCATTTAATTTTCTTGAAGCTACAAACTCGAACGTATTTTGCATTTTCATAACAGTAGAAATCATAACACCGTCTTGATTAGTGTTTCATGATTGTCTTACGGGCTGGAATGTCTCCATATGAAGAAATGTTGACCAGTGTTGTGAGTTGATTGATTTCCATGCAAATTTAGCTGGGCTAAATTCTGATCGTTCTTAAATTGGATAATGCAATAACGTCTCCTACATTTGAATAACGAAATCTAACAAAACTTGTTGCCGCGTTTTGTCTCTCTTTGAAGTCGGTTAAAAAAATATACAGGTGCATTATAATAAATCGCGTATCCATAACCCAGCTTGCTTAACGCAAGAGACTCCAAAAGTTGTTTGCGTAGATTGAACAGCAAGAACCTTTTCATGTGTGAAAGTGTTTTCACATTGTGAGGTAGGCTGATGATACACTTTTGTTAAAATGGACATTTCATTAAAAGTTTAAATTGAAGTTTAAACCAAGGAGCTTGAATGTTGGCACTTGCTCAATTTCTTCACCATCGCAGGATTTATTTAAATTTCAAAATGGTTTCTATTTGCCATCTGATGAGTGGTAAAAATAATCGAATTTGTCTTCTTAGTATTAAAGATGGGATTAGTTTTCTTACACCACGATTGCAGCTTAATGATGTCCTCATTCATTTAAATGCTTGGATTTAGCATGCTGATATAAGCTTGTATCATCTGGATACTGCGTACATTCAGCCACAGTTTTTATACTCAAATCGTAAACATAAATGTTAAATAATACTGGTCCTAAGATACTTCCTTCTGGAACGTTGTTTGTTACAGATCATTCGTATAAAACAGCTTCATTAACTTGCACATACTGACGACGGTGCGACAAGTATTTGGTTAATAGTAATAATTTAAGCGAATGTAGCCTGTAGCCTGTCTATTAGTATTTCAAAGTATTTCGATTGTGTCGCTTTCTAGATTTTTGAGATTTCCATTGATTAGAAAAGGTTTGATTCTTAATAGATGCATTGATGATGTGACTGATTGGGCTTTTCTCATCGACACAGAGCCTCAAGAATTTTGATGGAATTTGATCTGGACCTGTGAAGCAGTCATTACAAAGTCCAAGTACTGCTATCCTGGTGTTACAATAGGTGACCTCAGAAATTTAAAAAGGGGTCGTCGCGCTCGGAGAAATTATTTATTTTTTCTTCTAGCGCGTGTTCCAGCTTTTTTTAAAGTCTTTTAGCAGTTGTATTAAAATGTTAGTTTAGCACATCAGGGTCAGTATTATTCCGTTGTGGATTGAGATGTAGTATTTGATGAATTGTATTCCACACCTTCTTTGGAAGCTTCGAAGACAATGCATGTTTAGCCGGATTTTGCAATCGTTATAAGTTTCTTTACTTTATTTCGTATGTTTTAAAAATTAATCCAATCTGACTGGTTTTGTGTCTCATGAGCAATTTTTCGAAGACGGTCTTTATCATTTTTTTGTCGCAATGTTTAGGTCTTTGAGCCAGGGTTCAGGGGGTCGCGTTATTGTCTGTTTAACCAAGGGAGCGTGTTGATTTAAACAAGACAGAAACAATTTGTTAAAGACATCCAATTGGTTCTCCGATGATTCAAATGCGTAAACTCGGTTGAAGGGAATATTTTCAATGTCTGATTTAAAACTACTAATGTCATAGTTCTTTTGATTTCGAACGTATTTATATCTCGGCTCAAACCTAGGTCTGTTGATGTTGAAAAATAAAGTTCAATAAATAAGAACAAAAAAGACTCAATTCTGAAATTGTTTTCTTACTATTTTCAGAACAAAATAAGAACAAATCAAACTGAAAAGGGTTAGGTCAGATTTTACCCGGTCTTAAAAAGTAAAATGGGTGTACGAAATTGGACTTTTTCTTTGTACTTAAATTTTAAAAACACAATCGAGAAGGCAATATCTCATTGCTTCACTTTATGGGTGTAACAGAAAATTGCAAGAATATTTAGTGGAGATGTATTTCGTCTAACATTATGATATCAGTTGATAGATCTTCATCATTAATGTCAACATGAGCATAATAGTCATCGCTCAAATCCGCCATCTCCACATCATCGTCAAACCATGCAAGCTCTTCCCTGTCGTAATACATGATTGATTCAACTTCCATCATCTCAACGTCATCGCCATGGACACAAAGTTTGCTGTCATCAGTAATCAAATATGATAGCATAACTTCATTCTGACCTATCTCAGTGTCAACAACAATTACTTCTGCAGCTACCTTTGCTTGTTTAGGAATAACAAATTTGTCGACGTCTTCTAAAACTACTTCTTTTTTAATTCTTTCTAAAGGGGAATAAACTTTTTGACCGGGAATTGTGGCAAGGGAAGTCGATTTCTTGGGTACTATGATCAAAGACTGTACCCCTGCCACTTTTAATGGTGATATTTTCTTTGATTGTTCATCTTTAGTGTTGTTTGGCTGTTCATCTTCTGATTCCGATTCTGATTCACTATCGTACTCAGAGGAGGAGTCGCCGTTACTGCATTCATCATCACTCTCACTCTCACTCTCACTCTCACTTGAAACTTCTTCATTTTGAGCGATTTTCTTAGGTTGTATACCAGTAAGAGCATCACTGGCTTCTTGTCGTCGCTTTTTTGTTAACTTTTCTTTATTTTCAGCTCTTTCTTTCATACGTTTTAACATCATTTGTTCAATGACTTCAGGATTGACAGATACACCGCCATTTTGTTTACAACGCTTTAAACACATTTCAGCAATCTTCTTCTTATATTTTAAAGGAAGACTGGATGATTCTTGTATTTTTCGTGGTCCAAGAGGATTTCCCTAATAGTAAAACAAATAGAATTGTCAGTTGCTTTACTATTAGATGTTTCTAAGACTCTTTTGAGCGCATAATCCAAAATGAGTATTGGAAGGACGTAGATAATTCTCTGTATTTGTGATAAAATAGTACATAAACTCACCTTGTCGTTTTTCAATTCTTTGGCTTTCATATTTACTTATAAACACAAATCTCACAAGTTGCAACAAAAACGCTACCAACTGCGAAAGAATCTTTGTAGAAAGATAAAATCTATCTACTCTATTGACGTTTTATTGCATTTTCATAATATGACGTCAAATGATACTCCGTGAGAAGTGCACATGCGCAAATAAGCCAATTTTGTTTTCAAACATCTTTTTTTTTGGTCACAGAACAGTGAGATAATCAAACGCAAGGAAACTATATTAAATTTAACACTAATAGACGCAAGAGAGTTGTTTTGAGGAGCCGTTTATATTTTGCTCTCTTTTTTTTCCAACGTTTTCCATTTAGGTGTGTCGAGCTGTACCTAACAAATGTTAGATGCATTGCGAAGGGAAGTGGAGCTGGATATGATTACTTTCTATCAATAAAAGTGTAGGACAAAACAAGTGTTTGTACTTGATGTTAAGATAATATCCTAACCGTAATGGCAAGTTACGAGTTAAAAGTTAGGAGTTGCGTTCGTAGATATTTTCTCTTCCATGTCCATAAGCCATATTTCTATGAACATCAATTATAGATTTAATAATCTGACTAGAGCAATTCCATATAAAAACAATTACTTTAAGCGTAAAAAGACGAGCTAATAACTCTTATCTCTTCACCCCTGTGTGCTTTTAATAGAACTGGATTTTTAATAGATTTTTGCCCGTCGTACATATTTATCGCATCAGTATTTCCTGCATTTTTGTCAACCTTTTTAGCATAAAGTAATTAAATTACTCTGCGGGGGTTCAAAAAAAACTACGACGCAACCATTTTGAACAGAATACGGTTATCATAGCATATTTTCTATGTATCAAGTGTGTCTCTGTTGAAAAACATTGGTATACACTAAAAGTATTTCCAATGAAATAATAAAACTGGGTTCGTTTTTAACAAATTTGTGTATATAGCTATGTATTATGAAGTTGTGTTCTGTCTTGTGTCTTAGTTGGTACATATATTAATTTTTAAGATCGCCTAGAGTTGACGTGCAAAAACAGCTGCATGTGCAATGTTAAAGGTAACATGCGATTATGTAGGGGCTAAGCACAGAATGACTATGTGTTCCGGGAAATATTCGCACAATTTCCACAACAACAAGAACAACCACATAGGAATTTCCTGAAAAATGTCAGCCAGAAGACCCAGCATAATTTCTCTTATCACCGAAAAATCGGAAATAGTTAAGATGGCAAAAATTACGCTGGGGCGCAAACGAGTTTTCTGCGGTTAGAATACTGACCGCACTTTTTGATTGGTTGCTTCAATTGTTCTTCGCTCACGTGATCATTGTCAGGAAATTCCTCTTATAAGTAAATCAAGTTTATGCTGAGCTTCTGTATCTGTATACTAATTAAATTTCTGTATTCTATGTCGATTTTATTCTCTCCGTTCCGCCTCGTTGTTTGTTTACATCATGCGTGGCATGTTATTGTCGTCGTTTGGTTTTACTTCCACTGCGATATTCTTTGCGTGATGTTTTACTCTTCGTCGTGGAATTTCATTATTTCTTGCGCGGTTCATATTTCGTCGTATTTAATCAGAATGGTGCAAAATTTATATGAAATCGCTATTCGTGGTGCTGCCTGCCATATGAAGTTTCGCGAAACGTAGGGAAACTAAAAAAGTCTTTTATGTCTTTCAACCTTTTGCTGTTTATTTTATTTGTTGCTGCTGTCTGGGTAGCTAGCTAGCTAGTTAGCTAGCTAGTTCTGCTGCTACCTGTTACATTTTATACTGTTTTTGTCCTCTAACATTACAATGAATCTTCACAGTGTGAAATTGTGTCACCATGTTTTCATCTTTATTAGGTTCGTCAATTTTTGAAAAATAGGGAAGATGCTGATTCTGTGATCAATGATTTTAGAAAAAAACAAAGTAAGTTTTGTGATGATTTAAGCAATTAACATATAGACAGTGCCCTAAACTATGTTTTGATTATTGTGATGAGACTTTTCAATGAAAAAAATTTACATTGATGGCAACAAAAATTTTGTATTTTGCATTTTTCTTTATTATTTATTTAGATGGACAAAAGTGCAGTGTGGAATGCCCAATCCAATGCTATTGAAGAAATGGGACGGATAAAAAAGGGTCATTTGATTATATCTGTTCAATCTGCAAACAGTGGTGGAAGCCGAGTAGTAAATTTCAATTGTGGCATTCTAATAAAAGATATTTTGCAGGTTTTATCAAAGTTTTTTTTTTAAAACAATAAATCATGTCATGGGCAAGCTTCGTTGATTTTTTCTTTGGTACTTTTAAGGGGGATATAATAGAAGATACTGAAAAACTTCTATCAGAACATATTATTGAACATAAACTATCTAAAACACGACTTTTTCTACTCTACAAAAGATAATCTTTACTTGAAATTTCAAATGCGTTATTATTCTTATGAAGAAGATGATATAGATGATTTTGAATTACCGCTGTCATCTCGGAATATTTCAGAAAAAGTCTCACCAATGTCACACTCTCCACCCTTATTTTCACCAGTCCAAAGTGGTTTGATTGGGTCTTCTAAAGAGCGAGAAAATTTAAAAGAAAAATTGATGAAGCATATGTTTGTTAGTCGATCAAGCTAAAACTGAAAACCAACTGAATACCATCATATCAATACCATCAACGTTTTTTTTATAAGAAATCAGTGTTTAGAAAGGCCAAATTTTGGGAACATTTCAAGAAACTTTGGCAGGCTGAGAAAATTCTCAACACTAAGAAACTTATAGAATAATACGTACAAACATAGCAAATTTTGTTTATATATCAAAAACCTCCATAGATGATTCATAAAATAACTTCTGACTTAATTTTCCTTCATCCTGCATAAGAATAGAGCTTGTAAATTTTCTTAACCCCTACTTTTTAGATGTTTTATGTATGGGAGTGGTAGCTCACCTCCTTGGTAGCACAAACTTACATGAGTTTCTAAGTAGCAACATTAACACTTAACGTTTTTAAAATTTGTAAAAAAATCAAAAAAAATCTCCTTTTTTTTTTGTGCTACCACTTTTTTGTTTTGGTTAGGAAATTTCCGCCATATTTTTTTCCGTTAGTGAGCAGAATTTAATTTAAAAAAATCTATTGATAAACAACCAATCAAGTTTTGCTTTGATTGTTAATGAAAACCAATGAAGTTTCAGTATTCCTAATGTAGCAAAATTTATGCACTAAAGCTGTCAAAGTTTTAAACTTTCAAACAGAAGAAAGATCATTGGGAAGACCGGCATATGAGAAAAGTGGGACCCGATATAAGCTATGTGATTTAAATTAAATTTGGATACTCATCTTCGTATAATAAATCGAGAGAACAAACGAGTTTTTCTAATTGGAGATTTCAACATAGATTCTTTAAAATATGACAACAATGCAAACATCCAAAATGTATTTAACACTCTCTTCTCCGTAGGGGTATACCAATAATTAACAGACCAACACGGGTGACTAGTATATCTAACACAATAATTGACCACATATTTACTAACTCTCTTTTTGAAAGACACATCACGTCAGGTATCATAAAAACAGATGTTTCTGACCACTTTCCAGTTTTCTTTACATGCAATGCTGCTAACGACACTCCATCCATGCAGCGAAAAAAGATAATTTACAAAAGAAGTTTTTCTGAACCAGCAATCCAGAAATTTAAGCTAGCTCTAGCGCAATCAAATTGGGAGCAAGTAGTAAACGGTAAAAGTGTTAATGACACGTACAATAAATTTATAGAGCTCTTCTCTGGCCATTATAACCAATGCTTTCCATTAAAAAAATTTGTAATAAAAATAAAATCTTTGTTATCACCTTGGATGACGAAGGGATTAATTAAATCATCAAAATTAAAACAGAAACTGTATGTAAAGTACCTAAAATCTAAATCACTTAGAGATAAAGAAACTTATTTAAATTATAAAAACTTATTCGAGCGACTAAAAAAAATATCCAAAAAACAGCACTACAATAGCGCATTAACACAATATAAAAATGACGCAAAAAGAACGTGGCAAATAATAAAAGAAGTTAGAGGTAAAAAGCAAAATGTGCAACATTGTCTTCCAGACAGGATCACATATGACAACAATATTATTGAAAACGATACTGAAATAGGTAACACATTTAACGAATTTTTTGTAAATGTAGGACCAAATCTGGCTTCAAAGATTACAAGCAATGTGAACTATAAAAACTATATACCGAAATGTAAATTTAAAATACTAAATGATGAACTTCAATTAGATGAATTAGAAAATGCATTTAAATGCCTAAAAAAGGGCAAAGCTCCAGGTTACGACGATATTAGTAGTGATATAGTAATAAATTCTTTCACATCGATTAAACACATTGTATATCATATTTTTAAACAATCGTTTTCACAAGGCATATTTCCAGAGCTACTTAAAACTGCTAAAGTAATTCCAATACACAAATCAGGCGATACTGATTCGGTCTCAAATTACAGACCAATCTCGATATTGCCAGTATTTTCGAAGCTGTTGGAAAGAATTATGTATAACAGAGTGTTCAATTACTAAAAACTCCCTTTTCTATAACAAACAATTTGGCTTCCGTCAACAGCACTCGACAGAACATGCCATTATGCAACTTGTGGAAGATTTACACAATTCCTTTTTAAGCCGTAAATATACCCTGGGTGTATTTATTGACCTTTCAAAAGCTTTTGATACTGTTAATCATAAGATTTTACTAGAAAAACTACATGCATATGGTATAGACGGAATTACGTTAAAGTGGTTTGAAAGTTATTTATCTAATCGCACACAGTTTGTCAATGTTGGGAATGGCAAAAGAACTAATAATCTGGTGATAAAATGTGGGGTCCCTCAAGGCTCTATACTTGGCCTCTCCTGTTTTTGATTTACATTAATGATCTTCATTATTCCACTCAAGTTCTAAATCCCATTATGTTTGCAGATGATACTAACCTTTTCTATTCTCATGAAGATCTCAATACACTCTACAGAACTGTAAACAACGAACTTATAAAACTAACAGACTGGTTTAAGGCAAATAAATTATCTCTAAATGTTAAAAAGACCAAATATACATTATTCCACCGAGGGCATAAAAGAAAAAGACTACCAACAATATTACCGGAATTAAAAATCGAAGATTTCACAATCTCACGTGAAACAGAAACGAAGTTTCTGGGAGTTATACTAGATGAGAATCTTACCTGGCGGAAACACATTGAAACTGTAAGTATAAAACTTTCAAAATCTATTGGTGTTCTTTATAAAGCTCGACACCTCCTAAATAAACATTGTCTAATAAATTTATATTTTTCATTCGTACATAGTCATATAAATTACGCAAATATAGTTTGGGGCAGCACTAATAAATCTAAACTTGAATCGATATATAAACGTCAAAAACACGCTGTAAGGACTATTCTTTTCCAAGACAAATTTACGCATAGCAAACCACTACTGCAGTCTATATCTAAGAGAAAGTAAATATTCAACCAGGTCATTTGGTCAGTACTATCCACCATACAGAAAAACTAAGGCCAGTCAGTTTTCAACTTCATATCGTGGTCCATATATCTGGAATAGCATACACAAAATTGATAGATTTGTACTTGACATTGAGCGATCCTTTAAATGTTTTCAAAACAAAGTAAAAACATTTATATTACACAGATTGAACAATGAAGTCTTGTACTTTTAGATCTTTATTTATCTTGTGCAGGCATTTGTTATTTAGCATTTTTTACGTAGGTTATTTTAATTCTCCTTTTCATGCATATTTTTATATATAAGCGTCTTCATAGCAAGAGCATATGTTATTTCAACAGGTTCTCAATGATAAGACTAGTTATTTGTCTTCTGTGAGTTTCCTGGTTTACAAAGTTGTTTAATTAGATAGCATTATTACACATTTTTAATCTTGTAACAATTAAACTTATTACTATCTCGCCTGCGAGGAGTATTCAAATACAGCTGTCCGTCCCAAAATGCAAATTTTTGGCTCTCTGAGCACCGACACAGGAGTAGTCGTGTGTTCGAATCTCATCTTGGTAACTATTTTTACTTTTTTTTTTCTTTTTACTATATCGCCTGCGAGGATAGGTTTCCAACTCGTAACTAACTAAATGTCCCAAATGGTCAATTGCAACGTCACAGATTAAAACTTCGTACCTAAACTCTCTAAGTACTTGGAAATCATCTAAATGACGTTTCAGGCCAAAATTGGTATTTGTTTTCGACAAAATTTGGCACAGTTAACAAAAAAGGTATGCTGAACATAATAGTGACATCATAATTTTGATTTTTGTCACCTAAATGTCATTTTAGGCCAAAATTGGTCCAAAAATTAAAACTACTTTATTTTCGACAAAATTTGGCACAGATAACAAAAAAAGTATGCTGAACATGATGGTGACATCAAAATTTTGATTTTTTGTGACCTAAATGCCGTTTAAGACCATAAACGTTTCAATCGCGCGACTTTTAACCATGGATGATAGGCTGTATTTTTGTTAGCAGAAATTGTAGAATTGGGTCGCATTGTGGATGTTTCATAGTTGTGCATTTTTAATAGCGAGATAGTTTATGCAGCGCCTGCATCTTGTTGAATTTAATACTGTAACACTTTACTACTGTATATACCTTTGTTTACGAAAAATCTATGTTTTATTTTAATAAAAATTCTAATTTTTTCTCATTATTTTCTTGTTTTTTCAACCTAACATATCAGAGATGATATGTTGGTGTATTCGAAGCAAGGCGTACGTTCATCAAAGGATTTGGCGATACATATTATGTGAAAAATGATAAAACAAAGAACAACCATTCACAGTTGGAATGAACAAGAAAAAAAACATTTTAACTTGTTGTGAAATTTGCTTTCGGTTTAAAAGTTTCGAAATATGTGCGCATACTGTATGCATTGCATGCAAGTTGAATGTGGTCGAACCTTTTTTGAAGAAATGCGAAAAAAAGAGACCTAATATCAGAAACTTAGTAGACTTTTCTAAAGAGAAAAACGCGGGCAAAAAGAAAACAAAGGCAACTCAGAGATGAAAAGGGCCAGCTAACGTCAAAAAGGTTCCAATTACAAATTTAATCGATCCATCAGCTCCTGCACAAACACCATCTACACTACCGTTATCGCAGCCTACTATTGTTTCAACTACTGCACGGACATATACTTCATATTCAACGCAACCAATATATTATCTGCGCCTTCAATACAAACATATTCAATACTACCATCAACCCAACCTATTCCACCTTCAACGACAGTTAATAAACCAGCCCCACCTGTGCCAACAGATAATGATTATGTCTTGTTCTTTCTCAACTATGCCCACAAGAATGTATCAACTTGCTATGGTTGTAGCTAGTTTAGGGACGTTGTATACCCACAAAAACTTTTCCAACACGGTCAAACTCTCATAAAAAAAAACATACACAAAAACGTTTGTGACGTCACAGCTGTTCATCACGCCTCATCGCGATAAAATCCGCTGACAATCAGCAAAAAATCAACAAAAATCAACGCATGCGCAGCGTGACCAACATGTTGAATAGGGGAAATTCCCAACATGCTCGGCAATCTTCGGACTTGGTTGAAATTTGTATATAATAAATGAGTTGGTTCAAGAATGCAATCAGCAAACTATATAACACCGTGTCGGCACCAGTGGCAGCAACTCGCGACGCTCTTGCCGATCGACTACAGAGTTTGCGAGATACCGTTGCCTTCTACTACAACAAGGCAAAGGAACAAATTTCGGGAGGGACAACGTTTCACGACGAGGTTGAACAGGAGGCAAGGGAAGACTACACGGAGGATATTGAATACCAGGGCTCTGAGGACGATATCCAGATGTTGGAGGATGGAAATAGGATTAAAACATGGCGGTTCAACAAGCATTTGAATCAACCTCTAAAGGACGCTATTATGCGAAAAATTACGTCACACGTGGACATGCGTGTTAAGGTTGTGTCCAGATTCAGCTGTGATATTTACAAGGGTGGAGGTGGCGTGTCTGATTATCACAAAACTAAGAGCTGCAGGTCGCTGTCTAGTATAGCGGAAATCGAAGCGTTCGTTGAAGAATGCGAAATGAAGCGCCTCGATCTGGAGGATGGTGAATTTTGGACTAAGGCTTATTTACCACCCGTTAGGACCACCGAGACCCCGACAAGCGTATTGCGGGAGATACAACAAAGTTGAAAGGCAACTCGTTCTATGGGAAGATGATTGAGGATTTGGCGAGACACGCAAATACTACGTTTACAACCAATGAAAAGGAGGTTGATGCAGCCCTGCCCAGCCCGTACCTCGAAGATCTCGAAGATCTCGAAGATCTCGAAGAGATCGGAGATGCTTACGAGCTTAGAAAAGGCAAACACAAGTGCAGTATCGATAGAGCCTACCAGTGTAGTATTGCGGTGTACCAACTAGCCAAACTTCGTATGTTGGAATTTTACTACGATTTTCTCGACAAGTATGTGGATCGTCGAGACTTTGAGTACATTTACATGGACACTTAAAAGTGCCTATCTTGCCATCTCAGGAGAAGAATTACGGGATGTCGTTCGCCCCGAACTGCTTGACGCTTACGACAAAGACTGGCTCGTCACTGATAAATACTCGAGTCGAACAGGAGGCACATTCAAACCAGAATTCATCGGGTTTCGGATGGCTGCCACGACAGCCAAGTGCTATGTTATCGAGGGTAAAAATGGTACGAAAAATTCGTGTAAAGGCATGTCAAAGAAGAAAAATGCCGTGACTTGGTCTAGGTACATGAGTGCGCTGAGGGGTGGTCTAGACATGGCCAAAAACGTAGGTTTTCGGGTGCACAACCAGGGTATGATTACGTACGAACAGAATAAGCTCGGTCTCTCGGCGTTTTACAACAAAAGAGTTGTACATGACGACGGGATACATACCTCCCCGCTTGCGGTGTAAGCTAAGGTAATCGATATAACTCCGAGTAGAGTGTAGCCTAGCGTGGTTGATCAAACACACTTCCAATAAATGGAAGTGTGTTTGTATATTGCGGTAATTCTACCCAATGTAATAGTAGTACTATCCTATCTAGAATTTCAACATACAATAAAGAGAATGAGTCAGCTTGCACAAATGTTTGACGACACCTCCGCAGAATCTTTTGAACACATTGAAAAGCCCACAGATAAGCGCCGGGTCCTGAAGGAAGCCCTGTGTAAGGGCAAGGGACATCTTTTTCCGAAAAAATGTAACGAAGGCTTTATTGACAAGGCCCCTGATGAGGCAATCGAAAAGGTACATACCGAGTATGTTCAACAAGAGCTCCAGGAGAAGGGAGAAAAGACGGCCAAAGCGTTAACTACTCACGTGGTCAACCTTTACGCAAACATGATTGGGAACTTTGTGGACATTGACAGCGTTGACGATCTCCGAAAAGACATTGAAGAAGACCCGATAATTAGAGACGCCATGGCAGACCTCGGGGTCCTCGTCTATTGCACAATTGGGAGGTGTTTAGCGCCTATCTTGGTGGTGGGGCATACAGCTAGACATATGAGCAAAAAAGATGATGGGACGGAGACTAACGAGAACAAAGATGAGCAGCGCGTGTAGTGTTATTATCAATCAGCAACCTGCGGAAAAAATTGTCGAAGTAAACAAAAAGCACCCAGGAAGAGTTGCTCAGGGGCACAAGTTAACGGCACTGATGAGGGAGAGGAAGCTTGGAATAGCTCCACCAAAGGAAGAACCCATGACCTTTAGGGAGTTCTTGAGATATTTCTTGAGAGATCTAAACACCCCCGAAGCCATACTCGAAGGGATAAGAGAGACTATGGAGATCCTGGAAGATCAGAGCTTATCTATCCATCTTGTAGTAAAAAGGAAGAAATTTATTTTAAGTTTTAGGATTTAAAATAAATGATTGAAGAGTCTAACCAAATCATAGTCAAGAAGAACGAAGGTCGTGTTGCTGCTGGCTAGAGACTTGCGGAATGGAATCGCAGGAACAAGGAAAACTTACAGAAGAACGTAGGCAAAAGTTCTTCATCAGATGATCAGGAACCTGCATCAAGTCCGCACAAGTCGAGGGACAACGCATACATATACGGCGTGGGTACGCTTGCCGTGCTCGCGATAGGAGTAGGGGTTTGGTATAAATTTGGAGGCAAATATGAGGACAAGCCCGCGGCCCGCCCCGAGGTCCAACAAAAGGATAAACCTCAAATTGATATTTTCAAAATGCCTTAAATAAATGACGAGTAAAGCAACAAGCAACATAACCCCCAAAGAGAAGGAAATTTTGGACATGCTCTATGAGACCGTCGTAGATCTCAGTTTTACCTTTGCATACGCTCTTGCAGGTAAGAAATTCCTGGGCATTACGAGACCCTCTGCAAAAGTGGATACAAGTGACGTCATGAAGATGACGGCCTATTTTGCAGCAGGCAGGGCCAGTCGCGAAATGGCTGTCTCCAAGGTGTGGATCCCAGCAAGTATCGTACCGAAACAATAAATGATTGATGTAGCCAGAATTGATAAGGAAATTAAAAAGGTCCAACAGGACGAGTTTTACCTGCGCCTCTACACCTTGTTTTCCCACGACCTTGTACCTCGGTACATTGAACTGTTAAAAACACCGATCAAGATACCCTTTTTTAACCACGGTCCCTGCCCTGTCTCTCAGGAAAAAGTGCGACTCGTTGAGAGATACCGCAAGGTACTGCGGTACCTGGAGGGTAAGCTATCGTTTGATCCTATACCCCTCGTATACAAGACCACGTACTGCCCCGCCTGTAAGGGGCATCTTGTCAACAACCACGCCGGCGCGTGGATTTGTATCGATTGCCTTTCGATATACCCTAAAATCCAGAAAAAACCAGGGCGTTTAATAAAATGCTAGACGTTGTTAAGGAACCGCATACGGCAATCTTCACGGGGCCTACAAGTTGTGGGAAAACACAACGTGTTCTAGACCTGCTCAAGAACAATTACAAGCGACACTACTACAACATAGTCATACTATGCCCTACTATACAATGGAACAGCACCTACCTTGAGAGAGCCTAACTTTGGATGGACGATTACGTGTTTCTGATCAACCCCAAGGATCAGCTTTTCGAATGGATTCAACAATTGTCATCGTTGCTGGCGGGCGAAGAGACGTTGTTTGTCGTTGACGACTGTATAGCTGACGAGAGCCTCGACAAGCGGAGACAATCCCTGCTTGAGCTTGTTATTTTAGGTAGGCATTGCAAGCATAGTCTTTGGCTACTAACCCAGTCTTATACAGCCCTTCCGAAAAAACCTCTTCATGTGGTACCCCCACGAGAGGTCTGATATGAAGATGATCGATGAAGAGACTAACATGATTCCCGATTGGGAGGGGATTAAGGCTGAATTGAAAAAGTCAAAGCATGCGTGCTTGTACGTGAGATTGGAACATCCTAGGACTTGGAAAATTCTCGAGTGGCCATACAAAAAATCCAATTCTACCTGAAAATATGACAAAGATGTTTTCACAACTTTCGCTTTTCAACGCAGTACCCGCTGGACCCATCGAGACCCTGTTCGATGAGCAAAATCAGCCTCTTTTTATACGTGCTGATTTTGGTAGGTTTTTAGGGATTGAAAATGTTAGACAGTGTAGCCTCGATCGTCATATGATAGCATCAAGAGAAGAAATAGGAAGTGTATGTGGCACATAACCCCAAATGAAGGCCAAAATTGGCATAACGTCTTTGTCACATTAGATGGTGCCCTGGCGATTGTTGTCAGATCCAAAAAAACCAAGGCTGTAGCTTTGACAAAATGGCTAGCTCGAAAAGGTGTAGAAAAATTGCAAGATGAGGTCAGGGAGCAGCGCCAGACCATCGCCATCCTAGAGGACGATCTTGATGCCAGGGATGAACAGCTTAGTGTTCTTAAGCAAGACAACTCGGAACTAAGGCATGTCCCACACCGATATCAATATGACAACGTGCTATGCGTGGTTGATAAAAACGATCCTCACGAGCATGGAAAAAAAGACGGGCATAAGCACTATGATCCGATGCCAGCGTAAGCAACTCAACACAAGAATAAATACGTTATAAGCGATGTACCCCGATATGGCCGCAAGGAAACCGGCATGCGACGATCCGAATGCCGTGCATGCCTGGTGCCGATTCAGGGACAATACTCTTGGCATTGATAATTTTTACCACAACCATTTCACATTGCCTGACGATGATGCGCGGAAGCTATTCGAAGGGATGTTTGACATTGATATTTCGTAAGCAGGCAATGGGCCACTTAAACGTTTTTGTATGGAAGATTTGTCCATACAAAAAATCTGGTTCTACATGAAGAATGACAAAAACAAAATATGGAAGACAACATGATCATGATCTATCGCAAGCATACCATACAGGACGACGATGAGTATCATCATCTTCCGTACTACTGTGCGCGTGTTCAAAGACGTGTTCTTCCCACCAAAAGGAGATGGCTCAAAGACAACTACCCAAATGCGGAGGAGATTGTCGTCATTGATAATCCCAATAGCATGCATGCTTTTAATAGGTTTGAAGAGGACGAGCATGTGGAGCGTTACCGGTGCCACTTTAAGCTTATCGACCTTACTTGAGACGACTTGTATGACTTGGGTGTTCCGGCACTAGAGGACTAGAGAGGCGCTAATTTTACTACTCTTGTGAGTAGTAAAATTACCACTTTGGGGTGAAAACCTCCGGCTGAACATTGGTATATTAAAATGTCGTCGCAACTTACCCTGTTTAACGCAATACCAGTAGGAGCCATCGAGACCCTGTTCGATGAACAAAATCAGCCTCGTTTTAAACGTGCTGATCTCGAGAGCTTTTTATGTATTCCAAATGTTAGGCAGTATAGCCTTGATCACCATATGATAATATCAAGAGCAGAAATAGGGAGCGTAGTCGCCGACTACACCCGATCAGGTATACGAGGAGGTGGGAAAAATCCACATGACGTCTTCGTGACGCTAGATGGTGCATTGGATATTGTTGTCAGATCAAAAAAACCCAAGGCCGTAGAGCTTACCAGATGGCTGGCTCGAAAAAGTGTCGAAAAATTACAGGATGAGATCAGGGAGCAGCGTCAAGCCCTCGAGGAAAGGGATATGGCCCTGACGCTCCTGGGGGAGGATCTAGACGACAGAGACAAACAACTCGTGGTGTTGGGGGACGAGCTTGAGGACAGGGATCAGCAACTTGCAATGCTCCAAGAGCAATTACAGCAACGTGCCGTGCCTTACCTCGAAGATCCTGGAAAAGATAACGGCATGGTTGTAATCCAGAAGAACAACAACGATCCCTTTCCATATGTGGCGATCTGTGGTCAACAGGGGTGTGTGGCGCAAAAGATCCGAAACAAACTTGTTGACTACCCCAATGGTGAGATTGTGGTACTAGCAGATACGGCAAATGCCATTGTACACTACAACTGGGTTCGAGAGCGTGGATGTATCGAAGTCAACCCGGAGCGTGTTAGACATTTTAGGCTTGGTGAACATTATACTCACCAACGTCTCCTAGAGCTCGCGGAATAGGCGACGGTTTTTTCCAAAGTGGTGCTATACACTTTGGAAAGAGGTAGACCTTTTAGACCCGTTTGACCCCATGCTAAAAGCCATTGAAATAAAAAAAAATGGAAGCATACTTACAACAACAAAAAATGGAAGAATTCGTACAACAACAACAATTTACAAATGAATACAATATCCAAGTACCCGTACTACGATGTTGTATTGAGGCAGCGTCAGTGACTGGGTATTGCCCGCAATGTTTGGAAAATTTTAGGTTTCGAAATGGGCTCTACTACAAAGTGTTTGAGCACCCCAACGACGAAGAGCTTCGAGACGCGAGATCGATGAGGATCTAAAGGCTGATATTCAACGTCTAGGGCTGCATATCGTTCATGTCACAAAGAACAAGTATGGTGTTATATGTTACGAGGTCGTAAAAAATCAGGAATTAAAGCTATCAGATTTGGTGACTTGGTAAAAATAGGCGATATCCTCAACTTTCCTATAGAAGATAGACGATTGGCTTACATTGATCTTGATAGTGAACCCAATGTGATTAAGGGTATAGTATGTGGGTATCCGTTCTATACCCTACATCCCTCGGATTATTTAAGGGATCCGAATGAAGATGATGATGAAGATGATCTAGATGATGACGAAGATGATGATGAAGATGATGAAGATGATGACGAAGATGATGATAAAGATGATGAAGATGATCTAGATGAACTCATGAAAAAATATTACCAATCCTTGATAGCCTCCGGCGGTACCTGAACATCCTCAGGAATAAGCATTAATTCTTCTGACACGAAGCTACGATCAGGACCGTCTTTCAAATAGTACAAAACACGACTACCCGCTACAATACGATCCAACCTATACGTTTTCTTGCTCCAAAAGGCATCGGTTGCACGTCTTCTCGCATCACCATGTTCTTCTCCGGGTTGTCGCAGATAGAGGTACAACCCATCCTCAGACAATGGATTTTCCTCAGGGTATTGTTCACCCTTCGCGAGCGGTACCTCCTCGAGTTTAATCGCCCTGCTAGGTTTCATGCCAATCATGACAGTCTTTGTAATGTTGAGACTTTTCACGATAGTGTACAGGTGTTTGACCCATGTGCTACTAGTCTCCTCAGAGACCAACTCTTGCGCATCTTGGGGTTTAAAGAGTCTCTCAGCGAGTACCTTGTTGTAGGCCTCTACAAATGCTGTAAATGTATGGTGGTACTTGGCGGTGGCCCGTTTAATTTCCACCCCCTTGCCTTCTAACAATTTCGTTACATCTGATTTGAATTCACTACCGTTGTCGCACTGAAGAATTGCAGGATAGCGAAGAGGTCCCGCTTTATAAATGTCCTTGATCATGCTCGCGACCTCGCTGGCTTTTTTCGTACGTAGGCGTCTCGTTGTACCTTGAAGCTACGTCAATGCCCGTGAGGATATACTTGTAGGTGCTACCATATAGCTTGTCATGAGGCATGTACAAGATGTCAAACTGATGCATCTCGTTGGTTCTCGTGATGGTAAAATGCGGATAATCAATCTTTTTTGGACCCCAAATATGCCGGAGCCATAAGAGTTGCCTAGACAGCCAGTGAGTGACTAGCTTTTTTGATAGGCTACTCTGCTTCGCGAGCAATTTAACGGCTTTCCGTCCGGTCCAGAGATGTTCCGGGGTGTAGTAAATGTTGCTTAATTTTTCCGATTCTTCTTTGGTAACGATATGTGATGCTTTTGACATGTTTATTACATGTCAAAAACGTTCAACAGATACTTGTATGCTACAAACCCCAAAAGAGTCAAGGAGCCAAGAACGAAGGTGAGTTCACCGTCTTGTTGTTGTTTGGAAGGTGTGTAAAAATCTGACAATTTCGGAACTTTATCGTTCGATGCGATGTAGTACTTGTACATATCATCTTCAAGCTCCCGAAGGCTCTTTCCAGCCTGTAATTTGCATTTCCCGTTGCTTGTTGAACCAATCTATTTTATCTTGACGGTCCTTCACCCATTGCGCTTGGGTTGATTGCAATTTTTCCATCGATTTATCGTGCCTCTTGCGCTCTGCCTCGCCATGCCCTGAAAGCTTACTAAAAAGGAAGTTTGATCCGCTGAATGCCAGCGCGTTAATCGCGGCACCTGCAACAAGAACACCGATAGTTGCCATTTATTCTGAGTGTTTGCTCCTCTTACAATCCTTACAGCGATAACTCAGCCTTTCATGGGGGCAAATCTGACTTCCTTTACAATCTTTGCACTGGGCCTTCCGCCTTTCATGGTGACAAATCTGACTTCCCTTGCAATCTTTGCACTGGGATCTTATCCTTAGATGTTTGCAAATCTGACTCCCTTTACAGTCTTTGCAACATGCTCTCTGTTTTTCATGGGGGCAAATCTGACTTCCCTTACAGTCCTTGCAATAGGCCCTCACCCTTTCATGGTGGCAAATCTGACTCCCCTTACAGTCTTTGCATTGATCCCTCCGCCTTTCGTGGGGGCACTTGTTTTTGGCACGCCGCTGCTTCTTTTTATCCAGGCAACTTATGCAACTTTTTGTCGGTTTTCCATTCCTGATCCTGCAATTTTCTAGGGTTAAAACGTGTTTACAATTTGAGCAGCTCTTGGTTCCTTCCATATTGTTTTGTATTTGCCTTTACGACAAACAAAAATTTCGGTCACTAATACTCTACAGAGTGAAACCTACCATCCAGGATGTTTAGTTGAGCATCTTGCAGAAGATACACATAGCAGCGAATATCCCCAGTTCCGTCAGCTTTCTTCGTCATATGCAACGTAATGCCGTCACTCAGGCGTTGTAGGGGTCTTCCAGATCCATGTAGACTATGTTCGGGGGAAGTTCGGAAATCGATAAACAGCGCATACCTCTCATTAAAAAACTGGCCGATTGTGACCGTAGAATCATGGCTCCCGAAGAGGTTTACAATTTGTTCGGGGTGGTCTTTTGGTAGCATCGCGTGTGAGTACAACTCATTGGGCTCACCCTCGACAGTGATTCTTATTTTCTCGATCTTTGGATTATAGAACACCTCGTTAGCACCAGAGTAAACCTTCACTCTTGTAGGATCTACGAAGAGTAATAGTACTCCCTTTAGACTCTTTGCTGGGGTGTCGATTTGAAGGTTGTAGCTGGTATCCCATTTTTTAAGGGTCACCAACTTACTACGAAGTATCCGTTCATAGGGTAGTGCAAGGCGGATATAACGTGACATCATAGCACTCGCGAGACACTCGTGACTTACCTTGTCAAACTCCAAGGCAATATTGCTGATTTTGTAGGTGGCGTCGGCCGGCTTGGTTGCTACCGCAGTAGATCCAGACCTCGAGGCCTCCGTACCCTCATCCTTGATAACGTTGCTATGTTCAGCAAAATGTAGAACAAACTGCAATCTGTCATACAAGCCGGGCTGGTAAAAAGGCAAGTCTCTCGTCTGTTCGAACATTTTTCGAGGGGTATACAAAACTTGTTGCCATAGGCCGCCGCGATCGCCTTCTCCTCATCGGTACCTGTTGGAGTACTAGCTTTTACCTGAATGGCGCGGATGTTCCCATCGTTGGGGCTTAGACCTTGAAGGATTAGGTTGTTCTCCCTATCGCATTTTGGCAACCAAAGGTCTCTGTAGACCGCTAGTGTGCTGTAGTCGCTAATGTTTTG
The DNA here is from genome assembly GCA_030067915.1 of Hydractinia echinata. NCBI lineage: Eukaryota > Metazoa > Cnidaria > Hydrozoa > Anthoathecata > Hydractiniidae > Hydractinia > Hydractinia echinata. The sequence continues at coordinate 328,702 of JASGCC010000128.1, forward strand.
CACCTCGTTACCATTCAAGGTGATACGTAGGTCCCGAACCAGGTTTTTCCCTATATTACTGACTATGGTGCGTTTTGTGTTTGTCCCCGTAAGTTCCAGATCGAACAACAGTTTGATACTCCCCGGAAAGATGACATCGTTCTGCCCCATGTTTGGCACGTCAACATATAGGTCTTCGTTTTGGTTGATTGTAGAGGGTACGTGACTTACCTTTACGCGCTGCCTCTTCCCTTTGATACCCAACATCGTTTTCAGCTCCTGGTAAGGATTGAGATTATTTCCAAATGCGTTACTCATTTATTATGGGGATTTTGTTAAAATAAATGCCAATAAACCCAACGTATGAACATGATTTAACGACAGAGGAGGACCTTCCAGATTCTGAAGATCCTCCAGCAACGCCAAGGCTGGGAGAACAACAGGGCGTTGTGAGAGGCATCACGACAAGGCAGAGGGGAGAAATACTAAAATGAAAGGTCGACGATCTGTACGAACATCTTAGGAAGAGGTTGGGGCGGCCTAATGCGAGACCTTACGATGAGTTTAGAATGGAAGGGAATCGTCTTTTTTTCAACGGTGTAGATATTACGGAAGCTATTACAAAAAGGAAGGGTGGGTTGCGAGCTGCTGGAGAGATAATAAAGAAATTGAAGGCAGAAACCGTGCGAGCCCTGGGTTTTACCGACTATACTACACCCAACAAAGGCAGTAAGGCAGCGGCCCAGAATCTCCTCCAAAAGTATGATCACATCGAGAAGGAGATTGACGATATCCAGAAGAAGGGTGATGTTATCGAGAAGAATGCTGACTATATTGAAATGATGCAATTTGTTGAGAAGGTTGCGGACGACACGGAGAGCCTTATAGAAGAAACTTCGTTTGGCGGCACTGATGAAGTTATCACTGAACGTGAAAGAAAGGGGCTTAATCTCGAACTTCAAACCTTACGGGGTAATTTAAGGAACTTGAAAAGCAAGATTATCTATACGATAGCGAACTTGACAAGGCAGAGGCCAAGGTGAAACAACTCAAGGCTCAGAAAGACGAGGCAACCGAGGGACAACAAGCTAACCTCGAGAGGAATATCGCAAAGATCAAAGAAAAGATAGAAAACCTGCAGGATCAAAAAGAGGCCGCGCAAGAAGCGCACGGACTGTTATCATCAACCATCCACAGCCAGCTAAAGGCCATCAAGGAGACCCTGATGAAAATCGCTGGGGATGATACGTCCCTGCTTGAAAAGCTTAAAATCTTGTTCAAGGAGCAGGGGCTTACTATAGCGAGTATCGTCTCGGCTGTTGGTTTACTGATTTCCACCATCGTACTCGCAGTTACAGGCGCAGGTGCCGCGACAGGTGCAGGAGGAAGTGCCGCAGGAAAGGGTTTTGTAGAAAAGCAGCTGGAAAGATTGGGAAAATTGCTGAATTACTTGGCGGGTAAGGCAGGTGCAGCATTACCTGGTATTATTGGTACGGTTGTCTCGTTCTTTTTGAGGGTAGCAGCAAAAATTGTGGAATACGCAGCCAAGCACCTGTATATGGCAATCGCTGCCGCCGTTGCTTTTGTTGTGGTTTACGTTGGAAAGAAGAAAGTCTAATGTGTTTCATCAACATTTTAGACCTATTTAAGCCATAAGTATGCAATGATGAGCCCTACTCCCGCCGTGATAAGCGCGGTTTTGTTATCCTCATGTTGTTCACCCTGTGGGGCTTCCCTGTATTTGATAGCGCCGGCCTGCTCCGTATGTTTAGGGGGTGATTTGCTAGAATGCCCGGGGGGTGATTTTATAGTATGCTTAGGTGGTGCCGCATGCTTGATAGTCTGCTTCGTAGGCTTCGCAATAGGCTTTACAATAGGCTTGTTTTTCAAATCAACCTTGACTCCAACGTTTACATTGGCAGGTGCGATCAAGATGTTGTTGTTATAACCCTCGATTTTACCGATGCGCAGGTTCATATCAGAAGGTAACATATACACGCCGGGCATAACAGCAAAATTCACCGGTGTTTTTGCATATTGCAGCACTTTCTGAAATTGTGTTATATCTTGCCCTACATTCTCTTCCCGCCGCACCAAACTTTCAAATTTTTGTAGTAAGATTTGCCTGGCCGTGTAGTTGTCCGCACCGGAACCTATTAGGGATGCCTTGGCCCCCGATTGCGATCCAAGTAACAAGAACACGTAGACGCGAATACTTTCACTCAATTTGGTTAAACCTTCTGCTGTAAGACCCTGGCTTTTTGGCAGGATGAATTTTGCGTAATCCCCATCAACATGAGGCCACCACGAACCGTTGGTGAGTGAAGCACCTATGTAACCCGTCATATGCTTGGCGGAGATACCTAAAGCCGTGGTTGCGCAATGTGTTGCGAAGTTAACTTGAATGTTCCAGTAATCCAAGACCTGTCCCGTCCATCCCACTATGACAGGGTCATTGAGGTAGGTTGTTGGAATTTTGATAGCATATTTGCTAAACTCGGGGAAGACTACGGAAATATGTGATTCCGTGGACACGTACAGGTCCTGATGTTCCAAGTTTGTTACACCAAGAGGCCATTCTCCCCTGTTTGAATTGTACTTTGCCTTGGGGTTGTACGAATACATCCTTTCTTAGAAGAAAGGATGAAGCAACTCTACATTATCGACATTGAAAAGCCCACAATGTTTGATGATTATCTAGGGCAGGACACGAGGATTGCCTTAAAGTCAATAAGTATTCGATCCATGTGGCTTAACATTTACACCAACAATGAGTTTACCATCCGTAAGACAGGGCCTGATCAGAGGGTTACTCGAATTGAAATCATGAATGGATTGTCAAGATCGAGGATCTGGCGACTATCGTCAACACTCAGGCACAGGACAAGATCAAGCTGTTTGTCTTGAAAAATGGACTCTGTAGGCTCCGTGTCGGTGATGGGTACACAATGGTGATCAACAGACAACTGCAAGAGCTCTTGGGCCTACCTGCTCCAGCCGGTGGTAAGTATTACACAAAGGGAGACTATGATGCCTTCTACAAGACTGACGTTTACCAAAGATTGAGACTTGTTTGTCCTCAGCTGGATGAAGACGACTGCCTACTTAACGGAAAAAAGTCAAAAATTCTCGCTTTGTTTCCCACCAAAGAGTTGAATGCCTGGGGGGACATGCTTACATGGAGTTTCGACACTCCAATTTACCTTCCTTTGAAGGGTTCTACAGATCGCCTCGAGTTTATGCTGACAGATGAATTTCACCACGACAAAAATGTTTCGTTTACGAGAATTACGATGTGTTTGCTTATAGAATAAAAGATGAACGATATAACAAAATTGTACCCAAATTTACCAAGTGCTCCCGAGGAAGATACTATGCAGGATGAAAGCCAGAATTATAGACTTGACAAGATTGGAGATATTGAAAAATATCATAGAAATGAGATTAAAGAGCGGGACAGACTCGCAAAGAAATTCAAGATGCACGAGACCTGGGTTCGATATTGTGATCATGGACTGGACGGTATTACTATAGTAACGTTGGGGGTCGGAATCTGAGCGTTGACCTCGGGCCTTGGGGCTCCACTGTGCATTGCCATGGGAGGTATTACGATTGTCGTAAGTATCGGGCAGGCCGGCTTGAGGAACGCTTCAAAGAGGTTAGGTGTGAAATCGAAGAAACACGAGAAGATAAGGCTACTCGCGGAGTCTAAATTGAACTCTATCATCGATTTAATCTCAAAAGCAATTGAGAATGGAGTCATCAGCGACTACAAGTTTAGTCTCATTATGCAAGAAAAACAACGGTATATGCTGCTAAAGGAACAGATGCGACAACGGTTCAAACGGATTGTTGACTCTATCAACGAACGGGAACGTGCTCAGCTAGTTACGAAGGGAAGACAGGAAGGTAGAGATGACGTCTTAAAAAAACTTCAATCTGTACAATATGCAAGCAGTACCTAGAGTCCCCACCTGTTAACAGGTGTTAGGTTTTGTAACCCTTGTGGGGGTTATAAAACCATGGTTTTTTTATAACAACCATGTTTTCATGTTTTTATATTTACATTCCACAACTTGCACCTGCGGGTAGTAGTTTTTACCTTGAACATATTCGGATGATATCGCCAGCACATCACTGAGTTTGGAAGGCTCGTTATAGGGTACTGGTTGACCATGGAAGTTAGTCGTGATCGCGTCCTTGTAGTATTTGAGCTTGGCGTTGATATAGCGATCTTTTTTGACATGTTCCGTCGTCAATTTTTGAGATATCAACTCTTCAATCTTGTTCCAAATTTGACAATATTTTTCGATAAAAGCAGGGTACTCTTCGAAATCAATACTCATCGCTGGTACGGCACTGGTATTGTATTGACTGACTCCATTGGACCAGACTTCAGGTGTCTTTATCCTCAGAGCTACTATGAGGTCCCGTGTATGATACCCTACAATGTAACGATTATCCTTGCCTCCATTGGCAGGAATGGAATCTGACACTGTCAGATAGTCCACGTTGATATCACTGATGTTGGTAAAGGTAGCAACAAAACTGTAGAAATTTCTGGGTTTGACAATTTCGTTCTCAAATTTTAGCATCCTTTATTGAATTTTAAACAAAGTCCGGTGATTGCCTACGATGTTTTTGCACATACGCAACTACCCCCGTTATACGTGATGTACTCTTGGTAGCAGTACCAACACAGCATTTTAGCCCTTATCAAGAGCCTTCGCCCGCAGTTACACCTGTCGTACTCGTCGAGCACGCGTTCGCAGTCATCGCACTGTTCTTCCATTTATCTTATAACTCTGAAGGCGTTATGAGATAACTTACCTAGGGCTCCACAACTTTTCATCCTCCGAAAAGCATCACATGACCCTACCCCGATGCCAGGAATTCCTTTTGCGTCAAGTCGCCCCAAATCTGACGAGGCGTCTCCAGTCTGGGGCGGCCCTTCCTTTGTAGCGCCTTTTCAACAACCACGGCGACATTTCGTACGCGCTGTCATACACCTTTCGCTCCTCCACGTAAGCCAAGCAGCACGCATTTCCACAAAAGTAGCCCTCGTACACGTACTCGCCGCCGTCGTCGTCGCCCATATGAGCAGCCATGTTTTCTTTGACATGAAAAAAGCCAGATTCCGTCGTATGTTTTGTACTCACCTGCGGGGGGGTTGTATCTCATGGGGCACCTGACACCTTTTTTGTCGCACAGTTCTACAGAGCACCAGTAACAGAGTACCATTTTAGTATACAGATTTCAACCAAGTCCGAAGATTGCCGAGCATGTTGGGAATTTCCCCTATTCAACATGGTGGTCACGCTGCGCATGCGTTGATTTTTTGCTGATTGTCAGCGGATTTTATCGCGATGAGGCGTGATGAACAGCTGTGACGTCACAAACGTTTTTGTGTATGTTATTTTTTATGAGAGTTTGACCGTGTTGGAAAAGTTTTTGTGGGGAAACAACGTCCCTAAACTAGCTGTTGTGGAGGAAATTTTAGACAATATACAAAATTTAATCGTGGTTTTGAAAACCAAAAGGAGTTATTTCGACCCTACAACGAACAAACAAACATACTCTAATGAATTTAAAAAAGTCTACTATCACTTCAATCATTCATGTTTGAGCAGACAAAATAATTTTTTTTATGGTAGTTTCATTGTTGAGCCAGCAACATATTTGTATATTACTTGCAACAAATATTTCCGTATAACGAAGAAATATACATATCAAAATGTGTTTTTATTATCGTTCATATTAAAAAAATAATAATAATAATAAAAAAAATAAAAAAAATAACAGGGTATCGGGTCTCGGGTATCGGTATCAGGGTATTGGGTCTCGGGTCTCGGGTATCACATAGGGTATTGGGTCTCACTTTTCTCATATGCCTGGGAAGACCACCTTATTTCAAATTTTAAAATATTCTTCTTCTTCTCTCTCTTCACCTCCTAGCTCCTGTCTTGGTTTTGCGTGCGACAAGGCTTTGTTTTCAACACCTCTCTCATAAATACAATGAGCTAAGGTAATTTGCGTCCTTCTTTTGTCTGTGCGACATGATTGATGTCCTAAATTGTAAATTTGAACTGCGGCAGACGGCATTTTTAATAATGGTAATAAAACAGCGCATGTTTGTCTATACTGCAGGCTGTTTAAAGATTTTTTCAGCTGAGCAAATTTAGGTTTGAATTCCAATTTAAACTTAAACAAAAAATTGCTTTCAAGAAATCATTCGGATATTGACTTCGTTTTAAGCTTCACAGAAGAAGAAAATAATGCAGTGCGCAAAGTTAGCAATTCTTTGTTTTTTAATTGCCATTGTTGCAAAATGCATTGTTGCGTTGGAAGTTTTAAATGAACAACCACGAGCAGAAAGAAAGAGAAATCTTGACATGTGTCTTGGCGCAAATGTGACATGCACTCCTTGCATGGAATGCTTTCCAGGAGGATGGTGCATCAATAATCCAGGGATAAAACCAAAATGCATATGCAACTATGGTTTCACAGGTGCAAATTCTGAGTGGCTTCCTAATACCAAAAGTCGAGCCTGGGGATTTAATAGAATAAGAGCGGATGATTGCTTAACAAGTTGCAATTATACGCATCACGTCAGGTGGGTTGGCCAGGTTTATAATTCAGGATTTTTTTGTTTTATCATGTTTTCTTTAAAAACAAGCAAATTTTCGATGTGCTTTATTTTCTTAAACATAGTTACACAGTTTTCTTTCACATGTAAGGTAAGTTAAAGCAGAGTCTTACGAAATTTGAAACATTTAAAGCTGTAAATATTTTACACCTCCTTCACATATTTATAATTTTGTAATGAGAGACTTTACAGAAAAAAAAAAGAAATTACATTGTTTAATTCAGTAAAGAGACTGTAGCTATTCTCCTCAGCAAACCATTTATGAAATAATGAACAAAAAAACCCATTATTGGACCCTGAACAAAGTCTCCAAATGAAATACGGTTAAAATATTTTAGAGACGAATCCTGCATTATGAGAACATGCGACAAACAGTGCGCCAGCTCTCATGGGAAATGTAATATGAACACCGGTCAATGCGAATGTTGTCGTGGTTGGTCTGGACCTAACGCACAATATGATTACTCTCTTGGTCGATATGTTGCAGATTTTTGTGATAAAGAATGCCCCTTTCTTGGAGAAGGTGTTCCGTGAGTACATCTTGTTTAAACTTTATAAAAACATGTACAAGCCGAATAATATTACAGGTTTTATCGTTTTATAGAAATCCAAAATGCACTACAAAAATAGGATCAGTTCCTGCATGCAATCCCAAATGTCAAAAAAGTGAGGGAAAATGTGTGGGTGATGGACGATGTGAGTGTTGTTTTGGGTGGACCGGACCGCATGCAGAATTTCGAAATGATGGAAGGATTATAGCTGATCATTGTGATGTTTATTGTCCATACACGCAGACCAGAAAGTAAGCTACGTTACTAGATGTTATGGGTTTGTGATAAATGAATTGTTTTACGTTCTCATTTTCAATTTTAGAAACAACCTTTGCATCCAGCCAGATTATGTTAAAAGGCAAAGAAGTGCTGGTCATAAAATTGAATTGTAATTTACTTATCATGAAAAAAACTAAAAAATAACTATTCTTCATCTTGTTTTTTTTCCGTAACACATATCATACAACTAACTGTTTCAAACAACAATCTATCTTATGAGAAAATGCTTTTTTTGCAAAACAACGTCTTTCCACTTTGCAACGATTGAGATTCTCGCCCACAACTGGCTTGTTTAACATATGATAATTTATCATAAAAATTCGGAACAGAGAAATTAGAGCAAACATTTTAAGAATATATTACCTGTGTTTCAATTATTTTTAGTTTATCAGGTAAAATCCAGAGAAACTAAGAAATCGGATTTGTCACGGGTCAAACATTGTACTTTACTATTATTGCACTTGGTGAGATAAAGCTACAGTGTAAGTTTAAACCTCCGATCTCAAACCTAACTGATGCTATTAGTTTTTACCGATCAGGGATTTTATAGAATTTAAGGAGTAGTTTCGAGTAACAGCCAATATCTAGTGGTATCTAGTGGTATGATACCTAACCATTTGTTAGCCTGGTATCTGATAGATATTCATAAGACAAGTTGGGTGATTCGCCGTTGAATGCAAGGTTAAGCGAGGGATAATCTGTGCCACACACCCGAGTGGAACGCATATTAAAGATATATTTTCATTTGATATATTTTATTTGAATTATTATTTAAAAATGCTTTTCCGCAACAACAGTTCAAATAAAAGCACAAGATACAGCCTATTGCAACCCTGTCCTGAAAAAAACGTCTCAACATTTTTCATTTTGTAGAAATAGGTTTCATGAGAGTCTCAAAATTAAACCGTGACTTTTAAGTTGTTGTAAATAAGCATGTAAATATAGCATTTTAGTGTAATGTCTTTTTCAAGAAATTTTCCCGCAAACTTAGTTTAAAAATAACAGACTGTAACCCTTTGTTACCCTGTCATAGCAAAAACAATCTTCCCAAAATTTTAGTTTGTCGAAATATGGTTTTGGAGAACTGGCAACGGTTCAACCTTTCACGTGGGCAACAGGCCTAATAACTTTGAAGCAAAAAATAAGTCATGTAAAAGTTGCCAAGTTTATATTACAGTAAAAGGTTTAGCTAGCTACCTAACTGCATTTACCCACTTTTAGAGGTAGCTATTAGCTAGCCAAAACCCAGGTTGTAACTCAGTAAAAATTTGGTTAGTGATGAAGAAGCTTAACAATTCTTAGCTAAAAAAACAGCATAAATAAAACTAGCCAGCATGCTAGACGGCTCCCTCACAATTACGTTTCTGATTAAAATCTATACGAAACTAAAAATGTGATGGAACGTCCACCTTTAAATGTTGAACCATTAAAGTCTAATATTCCTATAAATACAAAGTAATTATAAGAGAAAAAGGTCAGAAAGAGACATTCAAACTTTCACACCACCACTTTAAAACCAAAATGGCGTCCGTCAGCGTAGCTCTAATTGTTGCATGTTTTTTTGTCATAATTTCGAAAACCGTGAAGAAGTTGGAATTCTCAGTTCATAAAATCTGGCTTCTTAATTGGTTTACTACGCGTCACTCCTATAAAAAAGTCGGTAAAATTATATCGCATGTCTTATTTTTATCTTGAAGATTTCGTGCATGGTAGAACATGACGCACTTTAGGCAGACAAGAAGATAACGGCTTCCTCCAAGGTATTATTGAGAGAAAAGTTATAAACAAAAAAAACACCATGTGAAAGAAGAAATACCCCCTTGTTTTTCGCATAGGCAACATTGGGCTAAAACCATTCAAATAACTAAGGAACTACTAAGAAAGCACTGACCTGGAATAAGGAGGAAAAAATACAAAAAAACAGGAGTTATAAAAACAACAATAGTTTACAAGACATGTACGAAAAACGCGATTACCGTTTCATTTTGACTCTCGCACTAAATAGCCGGACTGAGCAAGCAAACACATGAATTTGATAATTTCCAATGGAAACTAGCAACAAGAAAGAACCAGTTGAGCCTGTAATCTTTCATCAACTGGAAAAAATACATCTTCAAAAATTCAGTTAAAATAAGAGAATTCATTGTCCGACATCTGCGGCAAAATTTTAATACTTACCGTCTTTTCGTCGCTTCTTTGTTTCCAACAACAACTTTAAAGCAATTAAATCGACTTTTTTAACCCCACCGAAGCGTTTTATTTCTAACGTATCTGTGAAAGAAGGCGACCGCAGTACTTGCCATAAATTAGTTTCGTAAGGCCCAAATAGCTGCAATTTAAAATCGTCCCTTTACAGAGCAAGCCAAAGAAAACAAATTAATGTATTTTTTTTTCAAAAATATCACCAGAACCTTCTTACAACGCCACTTTAATTTTTCTTTTATTTAAAAAACAATACCTATTGTTTACCTGAGCATATTTCGAAATTAGTCATCATGGACATGAAAAATAAAAATTCTTAAATGTATATTATCTTGAAAATATTTTTTTAAAGGAAACTATTGAAGTTTAAGATTCACCCAAAGTTTTGGTCTGGATTTAAATTGAAAATTGGGTGATGGTGAAATAAATCTGTCGGATGGACATTGAGATTTTATCAAAATTGTAAGGTAAATGATTGTCGTATCATTTCTAACTCTGGGTTTTTATCTTTCTTTAATAAAATGTGTTTTACGACAGATTTACCAATGAAAAAAGTTGTGATCTCTTCCTGTCAGTTTTTTCTAAGAACTCGATACACTCAAAAGTATCGACGTTTGTGATGGGCAACACGATATATATCAATAAAATGTTTTCAGGGATATCATTTTCTTTTAATTGACATTTTTTTTATCGTCCATCCGACAGAAATATGCATAAAAAAGTGGAGTTTAGTGTTGTGATATTTTATAGGGTTTACCCTTAAAGTTTGTTTATTCATAGTAGCTGAATATAAATACCTAAGAACCTTCCATTACTAGAAAAAAAATCTTATTCAATGTTAGTAGAAGTTGTTTACTGTCCGTTTATTTCAACACTGAACAGCATGACGTATATTACAATTATGAAGTACAGTTGCGAAATATTCAATCAAAACGTTGTGACACGTATGTTTCTGTTGGTTTGAGCAAGTAAAACAAAATATATAAAGTGTAAAATAGGCTTAATATTTTCGAACGCCAGAAGAAACATTCGAACATTCGAAAGTAAAAAGAAACATTCCATTTTATAATGTTTTTTTGTAAAGAACAAAAAAGATGCAAAGTCATTCCATCTGGAATTGTTGGTTTACAAAGTACTTCAGCAGCTTAAAATTATTAAAAAATACAATAGGAAGGCCAAGTTTAAATAAGCAAAAGAGTGCAGCAAACAAAGAGTATTTGAAGAAATACCGTGAAAAGAACACCGACAAGTATAAAGCCACCGACCAGGCGCGGATCCAGGGTTAGTCAGATAAGTCGCGTGACTAAGTGTAAATTTGACGAAAAATGTTAGCCAAGCAATGATATCCAGGTGTTGCAGACGGAGCGCGTTAAAAAATCCGTTCAGATTCTATTTATTTTACGGCGAAAAGCCACAGCTCACAGCCCTCTCCATTTCGCCTATGGCGATGTTGACGTCAAAGTTGTGACGTCGCTACCATATAGACTGAGTGGGTTGCAAATTATAGCTTACAGATTTTTACTGATTCATTTTAACTTATCAGTCACCCAGTCAGTCAAAAATCAAATAGCTATGGCCCGCAACGCTCCCCATCTCACTTAAGGGGCATGTGACGTCAAAATCGTGACGTAATTTTCCCACTCTATGTGTAGTCCAACAATATGTGGCCTGTAGCCGGCGTAGAAAATTTAGGTTCCGTACTACGTGGTTACTTGTAACCTGTTAGGCTATAGTCTTAACTCCCATCCGTCAAGATCATTCAAAGACTCACGCCGTTTGGCTTGGATTCTTTCCGTACTATCATGGCTACTGCAGACATGTTGGTGTGGGTTCTTGCTGATTTAAAGTGTGCTAATGTTGAATCTCTTCGTGAAATGTAAAAAGAACTTTTAGAAAGTCTTCATTCTCGGACATTTTTGTTTTCTGGAGATATTTATCCCTTGGTTGGTAAAAGTCTGCATTCGAATTCAGGTGCAGATATATAGCTAGCTAGAGTATAGCTACATTCCATCTGCTGAGAGGCGAGGTGTGAAGATAAAGGAATTATTGCTTTAAGGTGAGAAGTATGTTTTTTACTCTCCAACACCTTACATTTTCTTAAAGGTTTTCAGTATAGCTAGCTGGCTATAATTGTTTTTGTAAGATGAGCTCATTGAACATATTTTTCGTCATTGTATTGTGAAGGAGTTCTTGCTCAATTAATATTTGTGTTGTTATTAGAAGCAAGAACTTGACATCTGGATAAGTAAGGTCGGTGATGAAAATAAACAACTCTTCAAATGGCTATGAGGAAACAAAGTTTGTTGAGTGGAAGGTCATGGTAAACTATATTATTTTTAGATCCAATCCATCAGGAGACTGTCTATAGATGAATTCCGTTGTTTACATTTTCAGCGGTAAGCTCTTTCGGCTTTGGCATTTGCGTGGCAGGAAAAAAGACTTCACCAAATCCTAGCATCTTTTTTCCTGCCACGCAAATGCCAGAGCCAAGGAGCTTACCGCTAAAAAGTAAACAAATGACGTCACGCCGGAAATCATCTATACAGCTTAGCATCGTTGGTATTGGTAGGTGATAATTCCCTTGTTGATGTTTTGAGAATCTTGACATCCGTAGAACTTTTCTTGCATCATCCTTCCTTTTATTCCAAGCATCCTTGTTTTCAATATGCTTTTAAAAACCAAAAGGAAAATATTTTTATATCTGAAAAAAGTTTATTCAGATTTTTCCTGTCCCATATTTTTTGTGACATGATTCTTTCTCCTGAGGAGGCAGTGAAAGCAGAAGCAATCAACAACTGTACCCGTAAGACATGGTCGCCTTTTCTGTCAATACTTGCCTTGTCAACAATAATAAGAAAGAAAATTAATACGTTTTACCCACAGATCAGCTTGTTACGGTTTCGAACTCTCTTTACGCAGTGTATCCACCCATCTATTTTACCTGATGGAGATCAGTTAAAAAATTTATTTTGTTATGAAAGTATTGCTAAGTCTGGTGTACACTCCAAACCAAATCATTACGTTCCCCTTGTTCCAGGTTGCAACCTTCTTAAACGAAAGTCGCACTTTCCTATTTCAGCCTGCAAGTGAACTCTATGACCTCATTATATATCGTTCCTGTGTATCTGAACAAATACATGGGTTGAGGTGTGTATGTATCATATCACATGTATGTACATTTCATCTTCATTATCCTGATCTTTCCATATTCTTATTGTTTATGTTATGTTTGTGTTTTATATTGCTGTCCATGACTGGTGTGATCATTTGATTCACCTAGTCATGCTGAAAAAGCCTGATATTGGCAGAAACAGCAAGAATTTATAAATATTGAAATATATTCACAATTGTCTCACTTTATTGTAGTTAATCCCTGTTAATCTCTGTTGTTGTTTTTGATTGATAAACAGTTTAAGTTCTACATGTTAGCACAGTTTTTAGTGACATTAGTGCGTTTATCTATCCAAAATATGACATATAATACAGAGTTGTTTCTTATAAAGAATGTTCTTAGGAGATTTTTCTTATAGCTTAGCGTTTCTTTTCGTCAATTTTAATGATAACTAGATGAATCGGAAGATAATTTCCGGCGATTTTTGTACCCGCAAAGCTTAAATTAGCAAAAGTTTCTGGGGCTTCGCCCCCCCAAGACCCCCAGCTGGTAAACTCAAGCCTTAGTCCAAACATCTCTGGATCCACCCCTGACCGACAGCAAAAGAAAAAGAGGAAAGTTAGAGTACATGAAGTACTTGGAACCTAGCAAGTACGAAGAGCATCTAGAGAAAGATAAATTCCGGAAGAGAGAATATAGAGAGAGAAAGAAAAAGGAAAAAATGAACGAACAACAAGCCACCACAGGTAACTCAAAAGAAGATGAGAACAAAGAAGTTACTACTCCAAATGCTTTTTTAACAAAACAATCTTTTCACTTGTTTCACCGAAGCCAAATCGTTAACGTTGATGGAGTACTTTCTGAGAAGGAGTTTGTTACCCATGGTGTACCCCAAGGTTCGATATTGGGACCTCTGCTATTTGTCCTTCTTATAAACGACCTTCCGATCCAGCTAAATTACTGCAACGTATTAATGTATGCTGATGACACAGTGATTTATTTTTCACACAAATCGCTAACTGAGATCGAAAAATGTATAAACTCAGATGCTGAAAAAGTGTTCAGATGGATGCAAGATAACTGTCTTATCCTAAACCCAAAAAAAGGAAAAACAGAATTTGTAACATTTACATCTCGATCACGTAACACCCAGATCAATATAACAATCAATAACAATGAAATCCACCAGCCTGCGTTCTACGAATATCTTGGTGTAATCATGGATAGCCATCTAAACATGAGCTCTCACCTTCAACGAATGTACAGGCGGGTTAGTTCAAGGCTCAAAATGCTCAAGAAAGTAAGACATAACATTTCACCAATTGTTGCTGAGAAGATATTCACGTCAATGATTCAACCTCTAATTTTCTACTGCTACCCTGTTTATGGTGGCATGAGCGATACATGGCGATTGAAATTCGAATCGTTATTTCTGAAAGCAAAATTCATTGTCAAAAATCGTAAAAAAATGGCCAACTTTCACAATACGACTGAAAAGAAAAAATTGTTATTGACGTCTTCAAATCGTTACATTTCGAAACTGATGGGAAATATGTTATGATCAACCACTCGATAAACACTCGAGGAAAGAACTGTTCACTTCGGCTCCCATCAATTAAATCTGAAGCTGGGAGGAAATTATCATATTATCAGGGAGCAGTTATTTTTAACTCCCTACCTGTTAGTATTAGGAAAGAAACTAATTTTAATTTATTTAAAAAACTAGTAAACAATTATGATTTTTAAACTTTTCTGGTTCATCCACGATGTGGGAAGGAACGGTTGACGCCAACGACACAAACAACACAATTTCCACGTCCTCTCACTGCCAATGTATGGATTGTGTGATGACGTCGTCCGTCGTTTCTTACATCGTGTTTCTTGATATACTTGAAAATTTTTCGCACAAAGTCTTTCACAATATTTTTAATTTTCTCATATATGGCTCTCAATGTTCATTCTCTTAAATTTTTCAATATCCGCGAATTTTTTATTTCTCTCCGTTTAAATCTTACTTCGAAAATTTTATATTTTGTTATTTTTTTGTTTTACACAGGTCTCTCATTGATAACAGTAACATTTACATATATCCTGTATATATTTACTGACGTAGATAAACCTGTATAAAGATGAATAATAATAATAATAATAATAATAATAACGTAGTATTAGCAAAGTTGGGAAACTCCTACCCAAAATCCCGAGGAATCTGAAGTCATTCAAGGCTTAGCTAATAAATATAAGCTCAGAATTTGTTTGACGCAGAAGAAGGGAAGAAAAGAGAAGCTCATGAACGAAGAGCAAATAGCATACCTGGAAGAAGACATCGTCTATACAAATCCAGGCCGAAAGGACGACGTTTATCTTGGTAAGGTTGATGGTGAAAAAACGTACGTCCAAAAAAGGTATATACTTTGGACTCTCCGAGAGTTGTTTGAAATACTGAACGTCGACTTGGATACTGAAAAAACATTCACTTTCAAGCAAATGTACAACTACGTCAAATCGCGAAAGCAACTGATACTTCAAAAGGATATCCCTGACACATCATGTCTTTGCGGGGTCTGTGAAAAGGGGCATCCCACTGACGCACACCACATCGTAGAAAAATATTGTTGCGATTCATCAAATGAACTTTGTATAAATGGCATTTGCGAAGATTGCGACGTCTCACAGGTGCTAGATGGATGGGAAAGTGAAGTAAACAGTAGTGGCACTGATTCTTCAGAAAATGAAACCAATGACGACAAGCAAAAACCCATATCGTATGAATGCTGGACACGGCAAGACAAAAAGATCAGAAAATTCACAATCACGAAGCCAAATTTCGACGAATTTCGTAGCGAGTGGAAAGCGTCCGTTTTGACTTTGAAGAAGCATAGCCACAGAAAAAGACAACAGGTACTTATTTCAATATTTTTTTTGTTTGAAGAAATGCTATTACTTTCGCTCTCTTACAATGTATTGGATGGAGAATGAAAGTGAAATTCTTCCATAATCGTCCAAAGCAATTGTTTTGAAACAACGAATCATATGGAAACAATTGAATACATAGCCAATCAAAGGACGCCTATGAAGGGATTTTCCCGAATACTTTTGGGGGATTTCCCCTTAATGTTTTGATTTTTAAAAAAAAGTATTGTTTTCGAATAATTGAACAATCGAATTTTTGTTGAATGTTTTTGCAGTGAAGGGACTCTCCCGAATACTTTTTGGGGTATTTCCCCTTTAAGTAGTGTTTTGATTTTCTAAGACAAGACAAAACAATTGTTTTTGAATATAATCAAACAATCGAATTTTTAAATGTTTTTCGAATGATGTTCTGAGGAGAGAAATTGTTTTGATTTAATTAAAATTGCCCTCTGTACCAATACAATTTCTTGTTTTAAATCATTTTAGTCTGCTGCCTACTCGAAAGTGAAGGAGAATCTTGATTGTCATACC
The DNA here is from genome assembly GCA_030067915.1 of Hydractinia echinata. Taxonomy (NCBI): domain Eukaryota; kingdom Metazoa; phylum Cnidaria; class Hydrozoa; order Anthoathecata; family Hydractiniidae; genus Hydractinia; species Hydractinia echinata. Next base: position 344,915 of record JASGCC010000128.1, read on the forward strand.
GCCCTCTTTCATGTTGATTACAGCGAAAGCTACAAAAATAAACAACAGGATGAAATCCAAAGTGCCTACTTCGGACAGAGCTGCTTCAGTATCTTTACTGCTAGTGTGTATTACAAGATAAATGGGTTGGACAAGATTGTGAAAAGACATATGACTGTAATCAGTGAAAGTAGTGACCATTCAAGAATCGCATCAATGTCTTGCATCAATATGCTGGTCAAAGAGGTGGAAAAATCGATCGCTTTAAAAAATGCAATTTTTTGGAGTGACGATTGCGCGGCTCAATTTCGTTCGTGATTTGTTTTCAAAATTCTGGAAAATTACAGAACCGACCTAAACATGCAATGGCATTTCAATGAGGCCCATCACGGGAAAGGTCCAATGGATGGAATAGGTGGAACAATCAAGAATGTGGTCTATCGGAATGTTAAATCTGGAAAGGTTTTAGTTAACTCTGCCAAAGAATTTTGTGACGCAGCCAACAAGCTAGTTCCGTCGATTACTTCATTGTTCCAAACGGAACTCATGGATGAGCCTGATGATATCAAATCAGCACCTAAAATCCCTGACATGTTGAAAGTCCACAAGTGTTCACGGGATATAAGTGTTGCTGGCGAAATCAAGCTTGATTTCTTTTATCTTTCGAGTGATGATACTCCATTCTTGACCAAAGCGTATCACAAAACAAATCAATGTGGTCATACCGAAAAGGAATATGACTCACTTTTCCTCATGAAAAACACATGTGCAGGTTGTGCCACTGTTTACAACCAAAATAGTGAAACAGAAGATTGGGTGAAGTGTTCAGTTTGCCTTCAATGGTTTCACGAATCATGTTTTATAAAATAGGATTTTTTTTTATTAGATAATCATTTATTTTTGACATTTCAGTAAATCTGTCGGATGGACTTTTATATTTTAGTCAAGCATATAGTTTCTTTGTACGTTATTTTTATCAAGCTCAATCCATTCAATGTAAGAGTCTAAATCCTTAGGTTTTGAATACCTATTCGTTCTTGGCCATACTATTCATATTATCCTTCAAGATTACTTTCGCAAAAAGACGTATTTTGAACCGATAAATCTGTCGGAAGGACAGATTCATTTTCGATGAATTTAAAGAAAAGTGTTAAACTAATACATCAGCTGCTTGGAATTTTGAAATCTAGTCATGGTCAGTTAGGGTATTCAAGTAAAAGTTTGTTATTTTTCAATGATCGAATTTTTTGTATCAAAAGTGTCCGTCCGACAGATCCATCCGACAGATTTATTCCATTTATACTTCTGATCATTAGTTTTGCTCATTTATCGATACGTAAAAGAATTATTTATTAAATTGTTCCAAATATAATAAGATAACTTAAAAAACCTAATTAGTTATTTCTTTCACCTCCATTTCGAAAGAAACGAAGATAATGTTTGAAATTAATAAATGAGAAATTCTATCGAATTCATCCGACAGCAAAACTTATTTGTCCCCACACAGAATAATAAATGTCATTAGCTTTTGATCTACATGTTTTTTGAAAGTAGAAAATAGACCTTATAACTGGTTAACATTTAAACATCAGTAGTGTTAATCGATTTTTAACTGTCACTTTCCAAAGTATCGATTGTCCATCCGACAGAAAAACCTAATTCGAAATATGCTCACCTGACCTATTACCTTCTGTGAACTTAATCCATGATGTTAGCAAATAAAAGAAGATTTCGCTCTATATTCGACACACTTAAAAAACGTTGAAAAATCTAATTCGAAGAGACTAGACTTTACCAAAAAGACAAATCTTATTATAAGAAGAGTAAAAGATAATTTCATAAAAGCAAAGACTTCAGATTGCAGGTTTCTGTACACCCCAATCAACCCAGCTATTTTTTTACACCTTTTTTTAATCAAAAATAATGCTTTACATTAAATAATTTGCAGGCTATATTATTTCTTAACTATACATACAATTTACAAAATTGATGCGACCAGCGCACACTAAAATAACGATATATAATCAAAGGTATTTAAAGAACAGCATATACAAATAAATAACGGTAAATAGCATCTAATAAACTTATATGCAAAACATTCGCATCACAAAAGATAGAACGAAATTAGAACGTCGAAAGTACTGACCAAAAAGTGTTACTGGATGTAGAAAGAGTGACAACAAAAATAATGTCAAGAAATGTTATCCCTGCATATTCAAATCCCTATTTAAAATTCTAACTAAAAATTTGCAACCACCAAGTCAACACCCCAAAACATCGGAATCGCGCATTTCAGCACAATTCAAGTTTGCTTGATTTTTAAACAGTTATTTTGTAACCTGCGTCTCTTCGTCTGCTCACATAATCAGGGACAACACACAATTCGTTTATTCTAAAAAGAAATTTTAAAAAATAAAGAAAATGAAGTCTGAAATCATGTCCATTCACAACATGTATTGAAATTACATAAAAGAATCACAAAAATTGGTAAAGATCACTTACGCTCCATTAATTTTGTAAGGGCAATAAACATCACAGAAATCTGCCACAACTATTCCTTTGTGTACACTGTATGTCAAAAACTTTGCATGAGGTCCAGTCCATCCAGAACAACACATACATCGACCATCAGCCATGCATTCTCCGTCACTTGCTACACATTTTGGATTACATGCTGGTACGTTATCGTTCGGATCGGAGTGACAACCAGGATTTCTATGGTGAAATCAGAAAGAGGAAAAAAATAGAATTTTGTCCAACTATCTTTTTGAGAGTTAAAGGTAATTTTTCAATAATTAAATCTGACTTACGGTATTCCTTCACCAAGGTACGGACACTTGGCATCACAATAATCAGCTAAGTACGTTCCTAACGTGTAATCATAAACTCCATTAGGTCCAGACCAGCCACGACAACATTGACATTTTCCATTTGGCAGACACTTTCCATGTGTTAGTTCGCACTTTGGATCACATATAATTGGGTCCACATGATGCACGCAAGTCTGATTCCTTAATAAAGATTATGTATTGTCAGTCAACACTGTGGTGTTTAATCATTATATTAAAAGAATTCGTCCAACTTTACCTGACATGATGAGTGTAGTGACAAGGTTCCAAACAGTTGTCAGCCCTTATTCTGTTCTTACCCCAAGCAGGATCGGAGGTGTCCGGTACCCATTCAGCATTTGGTCCAGTCCAACCGTACATACACAGACATTTAGGTTTATTTCCAGGATTTGTTATGCACCAACCACCAGGGTAACATGAAGAACAGTGTGTACAATCCAGTCCTGCTCCATAACACATCTGCAAGTTAGGATTGAAAGGTGGCGTGGCTTGTGTGAAATAAACAACTGTTACAAACAGCAAACTAATTAGTTTTGAAAACTCCATCTTTCTTTCTTTCAGATCAATAATCTCGAATAAGATCTTTTCTATGACTGATACATGCAAAAAGCTTGAATTTATAGAATTTGACAAATATTTGTGACATAAGGATAATGGCACAACGTGGTTTGTTATGTAATCCTGATATGTTTCTCTTTCGAATATTTTGTTTCAATACGTCAATTTGTTTGAAAAACAAAGTTAATAGCTTGCGTGTTTTAACGCAGGTCTTTTCTTATTTTTTAGTCTATGCGCTTTAAACATATATATGAAACAAAACTTAAAGGTATTGGCATAAGAGCGTTTTTTCTGTTAAAATTTACCTTTAGAAAACACCAGGAGAAATATGTCGCGGAATAATTTGCACAACTCACAAGGAAGTGGAGGAAGCGCAAGACAATATTTTTTATTAGGTTTAATTAGAATGTGATCAATTAGCTTAAACTTCATTAAAGAAAAGTAATTAAAGTTGGAATTATATAAAATTGATAGACGCAATTAAGATTTATCTCATCAAAACAACATATTATGTGCGGATGCTCATTTAAAATATTTCTCGGATAAGAAATTTAACTTTTTAAGATTAAATTATGAATCTCTATAAAGCGAACACAATTTGTTCCAAAAGTTATGCCCGTTTTACAAACGTTGTTCCCGCTTCACAGAAAGCTTTCCTAACACTCAATCATTTCAAAGGATCAGCAAATAAATCAGTATTTAGTTATTGACCTGCGTTGGGCTTTACTCTGGAGAATTTAAAAGAATTTACATTTCGAATTACTTATCTTACCTTAGTTTATACAAAAAAACAGTAAACTTTTTTTCTATTACAAAAGGCTTTGTATAATCTGTGATAAGTTTTAAGACTGTTTGCTGTAAAATTCAGAAAATAAAGTTAAAAAAATAAAATAAAAATAAGACTACACAAATTAGTTCCAAATTCTTTACCCCTTCCGTTTTAGAGAGTTTTAATTTAAAGGGGAATTTTAATTCGTTCCTAAAAACAGTACTGTGTAACGAAGCGGTTTTTTTTATCCGTTTCGCTTTATAAAGACTTTGTTGCAAGAGTTAGAACAGAAACACATTTCGATCCTAGACTTACTCTCTGCCTTAAGAAGATGACGAAAGAAGAAGTTAATTGTACGTTTGACTGACGAAACCTACCGCCGCTCATGTAATGCACACACAAGCATTAACAAGACTGACTAAAGTTTAAAATGACGAAAATGACATGCTCTGGAAATACACACGCTTTAGTATGCTAGGTATTACGAAAAGAAAGTTCACTTCAGCATAACATAAATTTAAAATTGCGGTCGCTGGCAAAAACATAAGATCATTATATAATTAAAATGTTTTCCACATATATTCACATGCACTTCCAACATGATAAAAAACACGTTCTATTTTTTAACCTTTAACAAAGACTATTGTTATGTAATAATTACGTAATTTTGTCGATCAGAAAATATCACAAATATTTGCCGATTTGTATAAATACAAGGTTTTAGGGAAGAATGGCATTCAAGGAAAAGATATCATTCGAGACTATTGATCTGAAAGAAAAAAAGAAAGATGGAGTTTTCAAAACTAATTATTTTGCTGTCTGTAACAGTTGTTTATTTCACACAAGCCACGCCACCTTTCAATCCTAACTTGCAGATGTGTTATGGAGCAGGACTGGATTGTACACACTGTTCTTCATGTTACCCTGGTGGTTGGTGCATAAAAAATCCTGGAAATAAACCTAAATGTCTGTGTATGTACGGTTGGACTGGACCAAATGCTGAATGGGTACCGGACACCTCCGATCCTGCTTGGGGTAAGAACAGAATAAGGGCTGACAACTGTTTGGAACCTTGTCACTACACTCATCATGTCAGGTAAATTTGGACGAATTCTTTTAATATAATGATTAAACACCATAGTGTTGACTGACAATACATAATTTTTATTAAGGAATCAGACATGCGTACATTATGTGAACCCAGTTATATGTGATCCAAAGTGCGAACTAACACACGGAAAGTGTCTGCCAAATGGAAAATGTCAATGTTGTCGTGGTTGGTCTGGACCTAATGGAGTTTATGATTACACGTTAGGAACGTACTTAGCTGATTATTGTGATGCGAAGTGTCCATTCCTTGGTAAAGGCATACCGTGAGTGAGATTTAATTATTGAGAAATGAACTTTAACTCTCGAAAAGATAGTTGGACAAATCCTATTTTTTTCCTCTTTCTGATTTCACCATAGAAATCCTGGTTGTCACTCCGATCCGAACGATAACGTACCAGCATGTAATCCAAAATGTGTAGCAAGTGACGGAGAATGCATGGCTGATGGTCGATGTATGTGTTGTTCTGGATGGACTGGACCTCATGCAAAGTTTTTGACATACAGTGTACACAAAGGAATAGTTGTGGCAGATTTCTGTGATGTTTATTGCCCTTACAAAATTAATGGAGCGTAAGTGATCTTTACCAATTTTTGTGATTCTTTTATGTAATTTCAATACATGTTGTGAATGGACATGATTTCAGACTTCATTTTCTTTATTTTTTAAAATTTCTTTTTAGAATAAACGAATTGTGTGTTGTCCCTGATTATGTGAGCAGACGAAGAGACGCAGGTTACAAAATAACTGTTTAAAAATCAAGCAAACTTGAATTGTGCTGAAATGCGCGATTCCGATGTTTTGGGGTGTTGACTTGGTGGTTGCAAATTTTTAGTTAGAATTTTAAATAGGGATTTGAATATGCAGGGATAACATTTCTTGACATTATTTTTGTTGTCACTCTTTCTACATCCAGTAACACTTTTTGGTCAGTACTTTCGACGTTCTAATTTCGTTCTATCTTTTGTGATATTTTGGATATAAGTTCATTAGATGCTATTTACCGATTATTTATTTGTATATGCTGTTCTTTAAATACCTTTGATTATATATCGTTATTATAGTGTGCGCTGGTCGCATCAAATTTGTAAATTGTATGTATAGTTAAGAAATAATATAGCCTGCAAATTATTTAATGTAAAGCATTATTTTTGATTACAAAAATCTGTGGAAAAACCTTTTATCTACCATTTAACTGCTGATTCCAACACAAATTTGGTGGTCTATAAAAATTAGCTGCGTTGATGGGGTGTACAAAAACCTGTAATCTGAAGTCCTTGCCTTTATGAAATTATCTTTTACTCTTCTCTTATAATAATACGGAGTGTATGTGACGGTCATGGTGGATATCGTCATTTTCCTTTTATGTCGCCGAAATTTTCTTTGAAGTTGCCGAAAAAATTATGTCCATTTTGCTAGCGGGTTTACTTTGTTTACATCACGTGATGAAAATGACTCAATTTGATTTGCTGAAATAAATTTAACGGCTAACTTTTGAAAAATGGTGTCCTCTAGCCACCAAAAAAACCCACAAAAGAACGATCTTGAAAAAAGTAAAATAAGTGGTTCAAAAAAGCATATTTAAAAAGAAAAAAGTCCAAGTGAAGAAGTAGAAAAGTGAAGTTGGAAGTGAGAAGTGGAGCTACGTGGAGCTAGAAGTAAAGTAAAGTTAGAGGTAGAAAATAAAGGCCACCAAAAAAAAGCACAGAAGAACGATCCCTTTACCTTGAAAAAAAGGAAAAAAAGTGGTTCAAAAAAGCATAGCTATATATTTAAAAAGAAAAGAGACCAAGTGAAGAAGTAGAAAAGTGAAGTGAGAAGTGGAGCTAGATGTGAAGTAAAGTTAGAAGTAGAAAACAAAGGCTAGAGTTTGAAGTGGATTTGAAGTCACAAATAGTAAGAACTTTGATATTTTTAGACGTTTGTTTGGTTTTTATGTCGCTGGAGCAAGCAGACTCGCATTTTCCAGGAAAAGCCTCAGTTTTATATTTTACCGCGTATGTAGCCATATTTGTTTACGTTTTTTTGCATAATTCATGATGCACTGGCGCGTAACTAATGTATTGTCCTAAAATTCAAAATGCTACATAAAGCTGTTAGCTGACTAACAAACGGAAAACTTTGGTTTGTTGAACTGTATTGCTTCTCTTTATATGTGTTTTACTAAGCATAAATAGCTAGCTTTAGTTTTAGCTAAGTGTTCCCAGTTTAAGTATATTTAACTGGGTGTCTTAGCTACTGTTAGCTAGCTAATGTTAGCCTCCAAGTCCACCTCCCCATCCCATGGCTAGCTCTAACCTATGACTTCTGTTGTTATTCCTCTTTTTTAATTATCTATAGCTAGCTACTATAGTTTCCAAACTTCTCTTCTTTTATGAGCACGAATTATGATGTAACAAGCTAGCTAGCTACCTACAAAATCTTTCAAAGACTTGAACTTTTGCAGGATAGTAGGATGTATTTTTATGCCCATAGAATATATATAATTTTTTTCACATTTTACCTGTGAACTTTACAAGGGGGACCACATGCACTATGACAAGTGGAACGAATTTTATAGAATTTAAAGTGTGTGTGTTAAGTTATTTTTTATTGTTTTGTTTCTGATTTTGTAATCTAATGGGTGATGACTATATGCAATGAAATGACTAAATTTTGATGTGTTTCATAACCTTTTTGTGGAAGATTGATGGGTAATGGCAATATACGACATGCTGAATGAAATTATTTTTGTTGATTTAGATGTGTTTCTCAAAAACCAATCTGTTTTACATTTTGTGTAAACTTTTGTTTGCGAACCGTATATATACAATGTTTCCAAAATAATGATTTTTTTTTATTCAAGTTTATTCTTTGCTTATTGATTTTTTGACATTTAGGTTCAAAATTGTTGGTAAAGGGCAGTACGGATCATCATACTAAAAAAGAAAATCTTTTGTGTTCTTAACCGGTTGATTTTTACATTTTGTCTAAATTTTTGTGGGAGAGAATGGTATGCAACTTAAATGACTGATTTTTGTAGATTTAAATTTGATGTGTTCTAAACTATGGCTTTTTCATATTTTTGTATAAGCTTTTAAGGGAAAGACAATATTTAAAATATGTAAAGAACTTATTTTTGTTGATTTGTGCTAACTCTTGCAGGCCAACTTTTTGACATTTCCGAATAAAATACTGAGAGTTTTCAACATAATTACTTATAAGATGTACATATTTGAGATACGTTATTTCTGACATTGTTATTATCCATGTTGTGACTGTCGGTGTTGTAACTGTCGGTGTTCTTACTGTCGGTTTTGTGAGTATTGGTGTTGTGAGTGTCTATGTTGTGAGTGTCGTTGTTGTAACTTTTTATCAACTAGATTTTGCACCTTGCAAGCTGTTCTTTTTTTATTTTGTGTAAGATTTGACATTTGACATTTTGTGTAAGATTTTAAGAACATTTTTTTTTGTATATGCACTGCTGACGTCAGCAAAACATCTAAAGCAACCTATTTTTTAATGGCCTTTTGCCTAAGTGGATTTTTCCACGGGCCTTATCGACTAGTCTTCTTATAATAAGATTTGTCTTCTTGGTAAAGTCTAGTCTCTTCGAATTAGATTTTTCAACGTTTTTTAATTGTGTCAAATATAAAGCGAAAACTTCTATTAATTGCTAACATCATGGATTAAGTTCACAGAAGGTAATAGGTCAGATAAACAATAGGTATTGTTTTTTAAATAAAAGAAGTATTAAAGTGGCGTTGTGAGAAGCTTTTGATGATATTTTTGATAAAAATCACATTGCTTTGTTTCCTTTGGCTTGCCTTGTCAAGTAAAAACCAGTCTTTGACGTGCTTCAAAATGACTTCATGAATATGTAGACTTCATATATAAACACGATTGGGCGCACCTGCTTCTTTCCTATCTTATAAGCAGAGGAAAAGTGTGCTTAATGAAAAAAACTTAAGCAGTTACATGTAGAAAAATGTTTTCCTTGGTCAGCCATACCAAGAAACCAACTTTGATATCAAAGGAGGGGGAAGGAGTTATTCCGCCCTTATGCCACTAATTTATGGCAAGTACTGCGGTCGCCTTTTTTCACAGACACGTCAAGAATGAAACGCTTTGGTAAGTCGATTTAATTGCTTTAAAGCTGTTGTTGGCACACAATGAATTCTCTTATTTTAACTGAATTTTTAGAAGATATATTTTTTGCAGTTTATGAAACTGAAAGTTGTATGATTTTGGCTTGCTGCTAGTTTCTATTGGTAAATATTAAATTCATGTGTTTGCTTGCTCAGTCCGGCTAATTAATACGACAGTCGAAATGAAACGTTAATCGCGTTTTTCGCACATGTCTTGTAAACTATTGTTGTTTTTATAACTCCTGTTTTGTTCGTCTCTTTTTATTTCCTCATTCCAGGTCAGTGGTTGCTTAGTGGTTCCTTTGTTATTTAAAGAGTTTTAGCCTAATGTTGCCTATGAGAAACGCAAGTATTAATGTTCGAAATACGTTGTTAGTTTAGTTGTAAGTGTATTAGGGGATGGGCGTGTTCCTCGTTCAACCTGCCTTTTTGTTTATAACGTTTCTCTTTATATAATACCTTGAAAAAAGCCGTTATGTTCTTATCGACCAAAAATGCGTCGTGTTATACCATGAACAAAATCTTCAAGTTATAATAAATGCGATATATTTTTACAGACTTCATTTTTAGGACTCGCGTGTAGTAAACTAATTATGAAGCCAGTTGTTTGAAGAGCGTTTGTTGTTAACATTTGCATTTATTTTAGACTAAACGAATTGTGTGTTGTCCCTGAATATGTGAGCAGCAGCAGACGAACAGACGCAGGTTACAAAATAACTATTTAAAAATCAAGCCAACTTCAGTTGTGATGAAATGCGCGATTAAGATATTTTGGGTTGTACTTGTTTTGGTGATATTATTTTTTAATAAGTCTGTTAACGAAGTTTTCCATGTGCAGGCGGATATTTTCTCTTTTTCTTTATTGGAAGATTCGAATTATCTCGGTAAATCAACTTTTTTGGAATTTTTCACTTTTTTCCGATTTTTTTGTTCGATGCATATATAGTATGTTGGATATATTAATTGAATATGTTGTGCGGTGGCAGCCTTAATATGTGTTTAAACTTAAATTTGATAGCAGTATGTAAATATTTATCGCCAAAGTATAGAGAGGTTGTATTTTGTCTTTATAAAACACTTTACAATAAATAAAAACGTACGTACAGTACTTTTGTCGCATTCTTCGTCCTTGATTTCCAAACCATCTTTGTCTGCGTTGGGACATTTCTTTAAATTATCCACTGTGCGTACTACGTACTATGGGCACAGAATTTAAAAAAACATGTGGATCAAAGTATTAATATTTTGCAGGTACTCACACGGTGGGCAGTTTTAATATTATGTCCTGACTAATAACAACTTTTCCCAAAATGTTGACGTCATCCCTTTAACTTGACCTTTTATTGCAGACATATAAAAGATAAAACAGAATTATGCCATTCGCCAATGATTTTAGTTTTATTTTCTGACATTTTCTAAAATTTTAGAAAATCTAGTATTTCTTATATGCAATTTTATTGCGCTCATTTGACGTTAAAGTCCCTTTTAATGCATCTAACTCATCTTTATTAACACGGTAGAGTTAAAGGCGAATGAATTACTCCTTCAGTATTTCTGGGTTAATTGTCGCAATCGGTTACTATGTCATGCAAACAAAGCGCTAATAACTCATATGATCCCGAAGAGTCGCTCTAGAGTACGAAATATTCTAAATATAAATCACCCAGCAAAGTTTTGTTTGACAGTCAGCCATATTCATCAGGTATTTTCTCATTTCATAAGCATTTATAACCGCTTATAGCACGGAGGATACCAGGTGTCTATAACGGGTAATTAGGTCATATTGTGCTCCTCTTTACAACACACGGTGTTTCTCACAATTCACGTTGAAACTGATTTTTTTAAAGAGACTGTGGAATTGCAGCTTTTTGAGAAATTTATGATGTCGTAGCACAGTCGCATGCGAAAGAAATTTAACACACCTACGGACTATTTAACTATTTTCACATTTCTGACTATCCCCCCACTTATCACTTCAAGACAGTTTTTCCATATAGTAAGTTGTCCTGTTGTGTTTCTGTCGTAAAATCAACACAAAATAAGACAGGAATCTTCTAAGTACAGCTGCAGGAAGTGATTAGGCAGCCTCTGCTCTGAGATTCACAAAACGTAAATATAAGTAAATATTATAATATATGTAAAAAAAACGGATGAGTGTTATAGTTAAAATAAATTGCAATATTTTATCATACATCTATACAGAAGACTTGAAAATGGGTGTATGAACATCCGAAACGTTGTCAATACGTTGTATTTATTTTTCTCAATGTTCAAAATATCCATGAAGTTTCAATTAATATTTTATCATTTTGATAATACTATGAATACATAGCTTTCTGGCCTCTTAACTTTACTTTCAATACAAATACAGTTGTTTTAACGTATTAATCCTCTGTTTTACTGGTTTCAATACTTCTTAATGAACATTCCTCTTTATGAGTTATATTCTGCGAATCAACTTTATTTGTTTCATGACATCGAAAAATGTGTGTTAGCTTTTGTTTTACATTATTGTTTAAGGCAATAAAAATGATTGCATTGATAAACGCATTGCAATACGTTAGAATATAACTCAAAACCAAATAAAATTCCAATCCTGATTTTTGTTTCTTTTTTTCGTACATGATCCAATGCATTGTCGACAGTGTATTGTAAGGGAAGAAACAGATAAATACAGCTGGTAGGATTCTCGAAGCAACTTTTGTCATAACTTTATCAATCCTTTTTAAACCAGTCAATCTGCTCATATTTTGACTATGTTTTCTGGCTGCAATTATACCCATCAGATAGATTGGAAACAGGGTTAACCCGAGAAAAATATCATAAGCAGCTCCGATTTTAAATGCGGTAAGAAAAAAATCGAAAGCGATTCCAAATACATTTAGGCAACTTTGAAATAGTGATAACAAACTAAGAATTATGATGATAAATTTTCTCTTCTGATTCATCACGTTATTCATGTTGATGTTTAAAAACCGCAATCGAATTAAACGGTCGCTAGCTATCACAATAAGCAAGTAACAAGAAAAGTGGGTAAGGAAAACAGTACAAAAATACGAAGCGTTCTCAATTCCACATTGTATTGTCTTTGATTCAAAAGTATGGATGAGTATAAGTGCAAAAAATGGCTGTGAAATTAAAGCTGAACAACAATCGCATATACTGAGATAGAAAATAAACTTCACTGATGTGTTCTTTAGTTGTTTGGAAGCATAAATTCCATAAATGACAGCAGCATTTGTAAATAGATTGATAACACTGATTGTAATGTTGATGCAAGTAAAAACAATACGATCTGTTCTTGTTAAATCGTAAAGAACCGTGTATGGTGTGATGCAAGAATATCTTTTTAGCATTCTTATAAAGGAAATACACAGTCGTAATAAATATTTAGAGATCTTTCTAAAATTTTAAACTATCTCTTTCCAAACTTTCACAATCTATGTTTAAGCTGATACGACTGGAGGGCTGTCATATCTGCTCATAATATGAAAGTGATTTTCTCATATAAGTTTTATATAGACACTTAGTCATCAGTTCTAAGAAATATAAAACTATCAAATTTTAGAAAATTGATTTTTTAAATTTCCATCACTATAACTTTGCAGTTAACTTTAAAAACCATAGGATTAAGTGAGGTTATATAATTTAATATCTCGTGTTTAGTATTACATGTTTCACTGTCTGTTTATATTTTACATCTAAAACGGACACACATGAAGGATAATTGAAAATATGCTCTATTAAGAGGCATATAACAATCCAATCGTTACAATAAGAAAAAAAATCGAAGGATAGGATATATTACTAAATAACCTGTGAAATAAGTTGAAAAATACTTGAAAAAGAAAACAGTTTAGAGGACCTTGTTTTTGATTAACCTTTTTCCACTTAACAAGTAAAATCCTATTATATTTTTTCTGTTGTTTGTTCTTGAAAAATTAAGATCTCGCTATGACTTTTATATATGTGTTAATTCTCCCCGTTTTTTTAGCTACATGAATACGTTGTAAATGTCCGACCATGTCTTGCAGAATAACAATTTTTTGAATTGGCGCTATTACTCTAATATTGGAGAAACGGACCATCTGTGTGTATCTGTCTGTAACAGGACTTATAAAATACTCCTTAAAAACTATAAACTTTTGTTGTTTTGCTGACTTTAACTTATCGTGACAGGTTTTAAAGGCACAGGGGAATGTAATTGCTTTGTTATAAATTGTACAAGCAAAGGCAGGGGAAATTGACGTTATTATTGCTGTTGTCTACTTGTCTAAGAAGTACAATAATTTTTTTAATTTTTTTCTTTATGTGTATTCTTCCACAAGTTTAACCAACTAGTCTTATATAATAATACGCTAATACCGATTGCCTTTTTCTTTAACGCTGTTCATACTGAGTATTTTTGTGCGCCTCACAACTAGGGTGAAGGGGCTATTTTGCCCCCGTTCCCGCTTCACCACTCTTTGACTTCTGATCCAGAATATTTTTCCCAATAAAACTACACCATTCTGTAGTCCTTTTAAACAGCGTTTAAAAACTTTAACTAGTTTAAGCAACTTTGAGCTCCGTCAACTAGTTGAAGCGTGAAAACACGAATTTGAAAGCAAAATTATCACGGTAAAACCTGCTTTCAATTAATTAAAAAAGTTAAACATTGCTTAACGTTTTCAACAAGTTGAAAGAAAGTCCATATGATATTGTTCTCAGGTAGCCCATTTGAGGTATTCAATTAAGAAACTGTTCTTCGAAACATTTTTTAGAACTTTTCCGCGAATATGTGTTAGAAATAGCATGTTTATTAAAAAAAAAAGAAAATGAAGGAATTATTGCTTTATGACGGTCGCTGTGGCGAAAAGCGAAATGTATTTGCTAAGAGGATGTAAATTTTTGCATTGTAACAGTGTTTGTATTTTCAAAACGTTGTGTTTATTATGATTTTTTGAAATTGCTGAAACGAGGGAGGTATATCAGTAATTCTGAGTTAATTTTTTTTTTTTACTGAGAGCACGCAACTTAACTTGTCCACTTCTTGAGTCGTGTAAACGCTCATTTAGCGATCTATAGTTTGAATCGACTTTTTTACAAAAGCCTTTGTTTAATTAGCTTTAAAAATGCCATAGGTCGTTTACTTTTATTGCACCTTCGATGCACAATGCATTGCCTTCGTAAAAACTTTTCAGCGGATGACATTGCGTCGCTAATGTTTAAAAAGTTTTTATTAATTGCGCCTTTTAAGAAATTAACTTAATTTAGAGTTTTAAGATATGAGAAGAAAAATACATTTTAAGAAGTTTCTGTAAGTGGATTTTTTGTTTACTCTCTGTCTTTCCCGCTTTTTGGTTGAAATTAACATCAATAATCAATTTCATAATAAAAGATTATTTTTTATATTTAAAAAGAAAGGAAAAAAAGTTAATTGGACAAAAGCAAACACACAAAAAGGGGGGAATTAGGCTAAAAATTTATTTTAATTTTCTGTATAAACAGTTCTAAAAGCGACAACTGTCAAATTAAGATTTTCAAGGATTCTCTTTTTAACCCAGATTTGGTGCACTGTTAAGTTTTTTGCGAAAGCGCTTTAACAATACTTTTCGTAAAATCTTAAAACCCGGTGGACGCTCAGCATGCTCTTAAGATGTTCCTAAATGTTGGCCTAAATTTTATAAAACTAGGTTCTACTGAAAAGGAAAACGTGTAGTTTTTATGCTTTAGTGCCAACAAATCAACTTGTCCCCAGGGCTCTTATACGCCTATAATTTTGTGATAGGACCGCTCTGTAATAGCCCTGATCCAGGCAAATGAAAATCACCCTTATTTAGCGTGATTTTAAATCGAGAGGTAGAGGAGAAGTAGTTGGTGTTTTGAGAAGTTTTGTATTGTTTTTCTTTAGGCATTTTTACACTCATTGCCTTAAAATAAACTATTATAAAACTATTTTAAGAAGTTAATCTTGCGTCATAAGATTTTTGCTTAACAACAGCTTAGCTTCAGGTTTCTTAGCTTCCGTGTTGTCAGGTGTTATGTCTTTTTATGTATTTTGATTGAATTTTTAGATCCGAAGCATGAATAATGGAAGATAAGAAACATATATAGCATGCTAAAGGAAGATATTTTTTTTTAAATATGCGTAAACTTGTTTTAAATTTATACTTATGTGATTAACCTCACTAATTTCAAGGGATATACCTTATCAGTTGTTTCAGGGAAGAAACACAAATAGGACTCTTATGTGCTCAAACCTCCCATTTGAGCAACAGAAACCTTTACAATTTCTGCCAACGATTACCTAATGTGGGGATCGAACCCACAACCAATTAAGCATGAGTAGAACGCTCCATTAACTGAGCTACGGTTCCCCAAGACCCAGATATCACAATATAACAACTTAAATAAATAAGTCCTTACTCTAAAATAATAATTTTATGGATAGAGATACAGATTACAGAGTCTAATAGACTTATACATTTCTCTTAATCTTACAGATTTACCTTATGCAGATATAATAGAATGAAAGTGCTATCCTAAAGAGAAGCCCTGTCGAAGAATATATTTATTTATCCCGTGGATATCCCAACATTAACATCAAATAGACCTTTCCCGAACTTCCTAATTATGCCAAACTCAATTAAAGAGGTCGAGGTTCTTAGCAAAAGGTAGAACAAATTACCTAATTTCGTAAATATTTCTGTTCGTCGAGTGCCTTAATTGCGAGGTGAAAGTTACGGTTTAACCCTTCATATAGACGAGCTTTCTAAGAATAACCTCGTTTCAAAATAATTATTTTCTTTAAATCTAAATAAAATCCAACCAGAATATTATATTGCGCTAAAAACTTCAGTTTTGTCATGATAATTTGATATTCTATCTCAATATTTGAAGAGCATAGAATCATTATAAAATTTTAAATGACGTCATAATTATTATAATTTATGAAATTCGGGAAAGGTGTGTTGTCTAACTAGTTTTGGTTTTTATCACATCATTAAAAAAAAATGTTTGTTATTTTCCAACTTTAATTGCAGGGACTTTGGTGTTCTCGAGCAAGTATTGTCACTAAAATTAATTATCGAGAAAGCGAAACTAATTGTAAAAGTAAAATTGTTACAATGTTTGTTATATATGTTCTAAAAAAATGAGAATTTTCTTCTTTTTTTGTTTTCTCATTCAGATCATGTCTATGTTGTAACCCAAGTGAAATATTAAACCAAGTTGTCCAAAAATACAACTCGGTTTAAACGAATCGGAAATTCCCAAGTTGGTTTAACTGCGAGTATCTTATTTTATTCACTCGCCTCGTGGTGTTCAAAATGGCGGAACAAAAGCTTGAAGAGCACAGAAAACGTTTTGAAGAATGGTTAGCTGAAGTGAAAACAAATACAAAATTTATTAGTCGTACTGATTTAGCGGAAGTAAAAAGATATTTATTGTCATGTCGTGAGGGAGGTGGATATTCAATCAGTCCGGTTATGAAGAAAAGAATAAACCGAAATCGGTTTACTATAGCGAACTTCCCAAGCGAAGTAAATTGTGTATGCGTTTTAGATAGAGCGAAGGTAAGAGTAACAAGATGCAGGCGCTGCATAAACTATCTCGCTATTAAAAATGCACAACTATGAAACATCCACAATGCGACCCAATTCTACAATTTCTGCTAACAAAAATACAGCCTATCATCCATGGTTAAAAGTCGCGCAATTGAAACGTTTATGGTCTTAAACGGCATTTAGGTGACAAAAAATCAAAATTTTGATGTCACCATCATGTTCAGCATACTTTTTTTGTTATCTGTGCCAAATTTTGTCGAAAATAAAGTAGTTTTAATTTCGGACCAATTTTGGCCTAAAATGACATTTAGGTGACAAAAAATCAAAATTTTAATGTCACCATCATGTTCGGCATACTTTTTTGTTAACTTTGCCAAATTTTGTCTAAAATAAAGTAGTTTTAATTTTTGGACCAATTTTGGCCTAAAATGACATTTAGGCGACAAAAATCAAAATTATGATGTCACTATTATGTTCAGCATACCTTTTTTGTTAACTGTGCCAAATTTTGTCGAAAACAAATACCAATTTTGGCCTGAAACGTCATTTAGATGACTTCCAAGTACTTAGAGAGTTTAGGTACGAAGTTTAAATCTGTGACGTTGCAATTGACCATTTGGGACATTTAGTTAGTTACGAGTTGGAAACCTATCCTCGCAGGCAGTAAAAAAAAAAAAAGTAAAAATAGTTACCAAGATGAGATTCGAACACACGACTTCTCCCGTGTCGGTGCTCAGAGAGCCAAAAATTTCCATTTTGGGACGGACAGCTGTATTTGAATACTCCTCGCAGGCGAGATAGTAATTACATTGAACTTGGATTAAAAACAGGAGGCAGAACAATAAAAAGTCATATTAGCTAACTTTGTTTATTTTGTACATATTCTTTTACTTTACTTTTCTGTCTTTTGGCGTTTATTTTGTAATTATTGGTGCGCATTATATGCTGCATCAATTATAAGCTAAGCTAAAGGCACATGTTAGGCCTTCTTTGTTAATGTATTTAAAAATATCTCTTTAGAAATGTTCAGACAACACTGTTCAATTAGCAGAAGTGAAACGCGTAGTTGCTAAAGAGGATATATTTGACATCCTCCACAGGGATACATTACTTTCAGATGAATCATTCAGGATACCTTAATACATTTAACAAGGTATGGTTGGCAATTCTGCCTACCTTAAAAATGCTTAATATGAACTTACAATAATCTAAGATTTTTTGTTTTCCAGCTGAAAACTGAATACGCAAACTTGCCTCGATCTGCTGTTCAGAAGTTCGTTCTATGCCACGACCTGTTCCAAGCACCGACGAAAAAACCGGTACCTGCCCCACGGAAAGTAACAACACTAGTAAAAAGACCAGTTCCTGCTCCCTGATTGCGAAAGCACTCAGAGGCACAAGAAACAGACTTCTCCACAGATAGTGATATCGACTTTTTACCAGAGTTTGTTTTGGGCGAAAATCCTCCGAAATCATTCACAACTGCCGTCATTGAATGGTTGGTTGAATCATTTGAGGCGCCATGTATGCGACCACTGGAAAAACCATTACCCAAAAGGAGATTCATCCATTGGGATAAAAATAGCTTGACGTAAGTGTTTTCGAATTATCCCTATTTTATAAATTGTCCATATTTCACCATGTGAATTTGATGTCTATTTTTAGAGGAAAAAGCAACTCGTGCTGCAATGGAAAAAGATCCTATGATCCAGAGAATTCAGATGTTTCCCACTTATTTTGCCGATATCTGTGGAAAGCTTTGATGGGACAGGATTAAAGAACATTCCGCGAGAAATCATCCTTCCGGAGGGAGAAAGGTAACTAAAATTGATAGTTAATTTGACAAGTTTGCAAAATTTAATCGACTCTCCCTATTTATTTTACACTGGTCGTTAACTATTTCAGGTATAAGGATTCTATATATTATTTTATGATAATCACGTTCATAGTTATTTATTTCGAATTTCAGGTATACATGGATGGGCACCACGCTACACCGTAGAGGAAGCGTAGTTGAACATAGACGGCAAAGTGAAGTTTTACGATTGCTTGAAGAACGGTCCAAGTACGCCAAATTGGAAGAGTTTGTTGAAAGACTTTCAGCCACAACACACTCTTTTTGTACTTGAAATGTAAAATCCTTGTACATATATTTTAGCTTGAAAAACACGTCTTTTTACCTTTAAATGTCTCATCAAACACTTAACCCTATTATGAACCCAATTTAGCCTGTTACCTTATTATCCAGACTTTAATAGATCGGGAACTTTACTAAGTACAATGGAGCGAGTTAAATTGATGCATGGGGTCAACTTAGTTTAAAAAAAAAATAACTCGAAATAGTTAACTTGGTTTACTATAATACGCGCAGGACTACTTGGTTTGAACCAACTTGACTTTTGGTCAACTTGGTTTAAAATTCAACTCGGTTTACAACATCTACATCGGGTTAGACCTTCTGTCTACACTGTACACTATTTTTCGCAGCATGATTTCTATTTCTGATAACTATCGCAATGCAACGATCTCAAAAGTGGTACGTTATGTACTGGATATGTTTTTATAGCACAATATTTCGTAGTGTGAACACAAAATCATGTTTTTGTGTTTAGTCTATCATTTTACAGACGTTTTTTATGAATATGGGAAGTAATGTTGGCGGTATCAAGAAGTAAATTAACATTTTTGGTTAATACATTGCAAAACCTGTGGAGCTGTATTGAACAGCATCCTAAAAATATACGAAGAAATACATTTCTTCGATTTTTCAGACATTGGAGAACGTATCAAACAAATGAGCATGGGTTCATCCAGGTTGATCAAAAAAAATGATGGAAATCATACAATGGATTAATCTCAAAAATATTATGTATGAACACCAGGAAAACGAGATATAACGAATTTGTTTACAACTTTAGACTTCCATATCGGTATTAAAATCTCTCCGACATGATTAAGACATCTTAATTTTTTTTATTCTTTTTTTTCATTACTACTTTCTATTTATTCTGATTGTTCGAGTGTTTTGATTGTTTTTGAATTTTAAAATCTCTTCACAGAATAGTTTATTGATTAATCGCTGCCTACAATCCTTGAAAGAGAATTGGAGAGTTCAATGTCATTGATTGTTGCAGGTTCCCTACCCCACAATGAGCGTGCGCCTCTGATTCATAGTAAAGTTGGTCTTAACAAACTGAATGAGATCTTCGATGTTATGAAGTTGGTCGATTGTTGGACTGTGACATCCCGCTTTTCAGCAATCATCTCTGATAGTCGTTTGTAAAATGCTCCACACTCACGACCCATTCCTCCATTTGTTGAGAAGACAAGGGGACTGAAGGTCCCATATTCCACGGTGTTTACTCGCTCGTTATAATGGCGTTTCTTTTCATCTTCATTCCTTTTGAAGCACTTGCTGAGCTCCAGACCCCTGTATCTTCGAGCACTTAGGTCAAAAACCCTTATATCGAAAAATGCTCTTTGTCCAGGAGTCCAGAACCCAGTAGCACTGATGTCCAAACGTGCTTCTCTGCTGCGATTGGCAGTACGATATTGAAACTGCTCGCCATCTAGAGCCATCAAGCTTGGTTCGCTTCGAACATTGACACATACCTCATCAAGTAGCTTTGCTGTTATGTCGCGAATCTCATTATGTCTTAATGTCACAAACCCTCCTTTCTTACATGACAGCGCATGTGAAACATCAAAACTGCTTCCACAGACACATTCAGTGGGTAATCGAGGAAGGGTCCAGTTATATCGAATACGCAGTGCATCCTGGAACTGCTCTTTGTTGAGATCGTACATCTTAATTGCGGCCGTGATCAATTTAAAATATTTTAGATACATGTGGAATTATGTACAAAATCAAATTAGAACAAATCCTGCGTCAAATGACAGAATCTCATTATTAATCTATCAGACTCCATCTGTCATACTTTTTTTATATTAGCCACAACTCTAACCTGTCAATTAAGTTTAATGAAATTCCTGTAATTCGTAGTTGGAATAAGTACCTTCATAATTCCGATTAGAACTTGAAACATGCTTTTATTTTATCAGAGAAAATCATTTCGCAAGTTTACGTTCGGAAATCGATCATTACCCAAAAAATAAGGAAAATCGGTTTTTCAAAACAACTAATAATTTATTTATCTACGAAACACTTAAAACTGAGGTCAAAATTTATAAACTTCATTACCATTAGCAAACAGATATTGATGTGTTTATATTTTTTATGCTATACTACAACTGTACCAGCTAAATGTTATTTACTACAACTCTATTAGAAATTGCAAGACGCACGAAAGTACAACCAAAATATCAATTTATGTTCAAGTCATTATAAAACCTGTGTCCTATCGCAACTAGCTACTCTGCTTCAGGCGAATTATGATGCAAAGTAGGATGATCTCTGACAAGTGAAAGTCATTTAATCTTTTTTATGCTATCTGAACATTTCAGTTAATTGATATGTGCAAGACTTGATCCGTTCGATTTATATATTACATGTTTCAAATCTTTTTTGTTAAGATGTAACTCAAAACCAAATAAATTTCGAATCCAGTTTTATGTCTCTTTTCGTACAAGATCCAATGCATTGTCGACAATGTATTGTAAGGGAAGAAACAAATAAATACAGCTGGTAGGATTCTTGAAGCAACTTTTGTCATTATTTTATCAATCTTTTTCAAGCCAGTCAATCTGCTCATATTTTGATTGTGTTTCTTCGCTGCAATTATACCCATCAGATAGGTTGGAAACAAGGTAAACCCGAGAAAAATATCATAAGCAGCTCCAATTTTAAATGCGGTAAGAAAAAATTCGAAAGCGATTCCAAATAAGTTTAAGCAGGCTTGCGATAGTGATAACAAAATAAGAATTGTAATGATAAATTTTCTCTCTTGATCCATCACGTTATTCATGTTAATGTTTAAAAAAAACTTCAATCGAACCAAGCGATCACAAGCTATCACGATAAGCAAATAGAAAGACGAGTGAGTAAGGAAAACAGTACAAATTCCAGTCCACATTGTATTGTCTGTGAATCAAAAGTATGGATGAGTATAAGTGCAAAAAATGGTTGTGAAATTAAAGCTGAACAACAATCGCATATACTGAGATAGAAAATAAACTTCACTGATGTGTTCTTTAGTTGTTTAGAAGCATAAATACCATAAATGACAGCAGCATTTGTGAATAGATTGATAACACTGATTGTAATGTTGATCAAGTAAAAACAATACGCTCTGTTCTTGTTAAATCGTAAAGAACTGAAAATGGTGTAATGAAACAATTGTCTCCATTTTAGTACGGTCGAACACAATTGCTGCCAATATCTTATTCTACTAACACTAAACTTTTTAGTTCTTTAACTTTCGATTTTTTATTCTATTTAATGTGCTGACGTAAGAATAAAGCCCAGGGTTTGTCTTTTTTTAAAAAAAAAATAGTCCGAATAATTTCAATTTATTCTCGAAAGTGATCACAATATGTATATACTGTGATCACTTTCGTATTGTAGGCATATAATACGTATGATACGCATTAACCTATTAAATGCACATGTGATTTAGAATTTATTACTGGCCAGTTTCTACAAAAGAACTTTGTTCCTGAGAAAGGGAGTTTCGCTAGCCAGCGTTTATTTCGATTAGAACTACCTATATACTTGCTCAAAGTGTAAAGTTCCTTCATGTCGCTTTCACAAGATATTGTTGCGGAACACAGCGTAATTTGAAAAATAATTGATTTTGCAAGAGGAGTTTGTGAATTTTGCTCCTCAAAACAGCAAATTTTGGCCATCCAGCCCGACTCCCTAGCGCATATATAACATTTATTCTTAACGTACTGCCTTCAGCGGCAGTTGTTGGGCAGGGACCAAGGCTTGCACAATATACCTGCGGGGACACAAAGTGCCCGTGGCCTGTTTGACTAGGCATAACTTTTGTTAAGCACGTGACTGAGTGCTGAAATTTTGTGACTTTTCCCTACTTCTCGGGGGACTTGTGGTGAAAAAAATTCTTTTGCAAAAGTTTTATACTTTGCTTTGGGCATTGCATTTTTGGGACGGTGAAAAAAGAAGTGCTGACAAGTTGTTGTATTTGTGAAAGGGGTTGCTAAGGACGTACATGGATACAAGGGATAAGGTACAGACCAGATTTGAAGGAAATATTAATCTAGCGGAATGACAAAAAACTAGTTACAATTTAATGTCAATATATTATTTTTCTTACCTTTTAAAAATCAGAAAATTTTTTTTTACATAATTAGTTACGAAAGGTTATTTTCAGACTATATTTCTATATTTTTTCTGTTATAACAAACTTGTCACGATTTTATAGCTAAAATACTATTATCTTTCACCAAAAAAATTCAGCCTCAACAATTCCTCTTCATAATAAAATTCATGAATAATTAATTAGTTCTGCCGAATATAGTTTAAGTCTACGCGCTTGCGAAATTGTACAGAAAGAAATGACGTAATTATTAAAGAGAAACGTTAATAACAACAAAGATGGCGCATTATGTAGAAATTTAAGACGATCTTCATTATGCTACACTGCACGAGCTTTAACTTTCGATAGCATTTTCGTTTTACTTTAAAATTTTCAGACATGCTTGGTGAACCAGGCAGCCATGATACGGTGTGCGGAAATCTTTTTATTCGGAATATTTTTCTTTTAACAGCGTTCGATGAGGTAGGGGATGCTAACAAAGAATCTTTTGAAAAAAACAAAAGGCTATTGTTAAAAAAATATGAATGAACAAAAAAACTCCGCACACCGTTTTAACAGGGTTAACCCAAGGTTCATTTAAAAACAGAAGCTGATGAAAAATAATGAGATTGTAAAAAGTTGGAGCTCGTAGAAGCCGAATTTTTTCTTGTTTATGATACATTTTTAAATAGAAATTTCTGCTGACTCAGCAATTTTGGCGTTAAGTTAAAATCATATTATTACGTATTAAGGCCTATATTTTTAGGAAATAGTAAAAAAATGGTATAAATAAAACACTGAGTAAATAATTCAGCTATTTGGACAGCTAAAAAAGGGTTACTGCCACCTTAAATGCAATATTCCACATACGTGCCAATATTTGTGGAAGAGCGGATCCTTTTATTTGATCGATTGTTAAAATAGCAGACATTCTGGCAGATATGACGTCATTTTGGATACCAATAACGTCATAAATGTAACGTTAGCTCGTGTCTACCAAATATCAAGGTTGTAGCATAAGCAACACCTGAAAAATTCAAGTATATTTGAAAATGTAGAAAATGGCGAACCTTGTGTGACGTATGTGTGTCGTATATGTGACGTCTTTTTTGTTCCCCATTAAGTCCAACCTCGTTCCCAGGGCTTTTTGTCTCTCATCGGTACTTCGCTTATTAATAGGTCGATCTCGCTGTGCAACATGCAAAAAGAGACAACAGGTCCTGGGATCGAGGTTGCATTAATTAAGTCTTAAAATTAATTTTTCGCTTGAAATGAGCTTGTATTAAGACATTCCACAACTATACCAAGTTTCATTACATCAGCATAAGGAGTTTGTGATTTATAACCCGCGAGCTCTTTGTGCCGTCCCCCTCCAGTGTTGCATGGGAAAAAAGGTCCGGGTATAATTGGGCGAAAACCCCTGCTGAAGCACATTAAAAGTAAAGATCTATGTAGCCAATTTAAACGTTTTTATTGAAGAAAAAAAGCATATTTTTTGTGTAAATTAATGATAGTTGTTGGCAATAGTGAGTTCCCTGCCTACACATACCGCGTAATTTAATTAGGTTAAAGTTGAAAAAGTGTAAAATAGCACACCTAAGTAACAACCTGTTACAACACTTTAATTAGTTTTATCACATTCGTTCCTTTTATTCCGATATTTTGACCAAAGCAACTTTTTCAAATAAGAACATAAAATAACGTGGAACTAAAAAAAAAATGTATCAATTTGTGAGAGTTGGGTCAACAAAAAAGAAACATGTCAATTATGTACTTTCGTTTTCGTTTTTTCATTTTACTTTCACTAATTACTATTACTTTATTAAACTTCAATATTGGGAAAAATAGGATGACAGTAATAGCGAAAGTGAAAATGTTCAAGTTGAAAACACAAATTATAAACACAAAGGAAATTTAACTTTTATTTTTAGACATTCTTTCCTTTTTAATCTTTTTTTAACAAGCTACTTTTTCATGAGGTAAAATTGATTTAGCCTCAATTATGCTTAGCATTTCGAAAAACTAAGCCAGAACAATATTTTAGATAAGCGAGAATTTTTTCCCTTTATTTAAGTACTTTTAAATGTTTCAAACGTTTTATCAATCAAACCTCCTTCAAAGTCATACAAATGCTTTTTGCAACATGTGTAAAAATAACAATTTCCTTAAAAGCCACAACCAGTCTTAAAAAATTGTAAATAATGTGAAAAGTGTAGCAAGCCTGACATAATATGCTTGTATTTTTCCCAGGGCATGCACATAATATTATTGTTTTGGACATCATGCTTATAATTTTATAAGCATCTAAATTTTTTTTAAAAATCCTTACAAGGAAATCAACGAAGAAAGAGTTCATTTGTACTCTCCAATGCATACCAACTTTACTTCGCGTGTATAACAACGTGTTTTCTCCATATCAAAACACGACAAATTAAAACACCTTTTAAGGTGGTCTTCATGCGGAATCCCATTGCTTAAATTTTCCAAAATCTAGCTTATTAAACAACTTTTTTGCAAGCCAAGACTTTCGGGAGGTTCAATTTTCGAGCAATTTTTGGATTTTACTTTCGCAAATAAAGAATGATAGAAAGTCACACTTACGAACTTACGCAAATGGAAAAAAACAAGTTATATTTTATATATTCTTAATGAATGTATTCAGGATTAAAGATGATGCTCGACATTTTAAAATAATGAGGAGAGCGAAAATTTATAACTCATGAATTTACCCTAATTTTATTACACTAATAACTCAAAATTTATAACATATGAAACTTAACTACATAGAAAAAAATATTTAAGAACAAAAGTGAAAACTCCATCCTCCAACTGCGCTTTCTCAAAATAACCTTGTCATCGCTGCCCCCATGTTCCTCGGGAAAAAACGGTGTCTGAAGACGACCCCTTGATTAATTTAAGTACATATCAGTGTTTTCTGATTGGCTTATTCATTCCCGCGCGGCTAAGTTATAGCAATATTAAGGCGAAAACCACCGCAAGGCGCCATCTTAGAACGAAAGTTTTTCCGACTTTTTGCAATTATTACGGATTTGTGGTACACACAGACACAATACAACTATTAATATAGAGACGAAGTTAGGATTTCTCATTTCCTTAAGGATTTAAACTCCATGTTTTCTTCTTTCTATTTCAATAAAACATTAAAGGGTTCTAATTTGCTAGAGAATAAAACGTAGTCGACTGCTTAGTCCTAACTTTCTGTGATACCGCTACATCTTCAAGAATAAATATAACTAGTCGGTGGAACACTCCACGGGTTCGCCCGTCCTTTTTATACAGCATTGGATGCGTCTCGTTATTTGCGATACCATTTTGCGTGACAGACAGACAGACGTATACGGGTATTATAATATAGACTAGTCGTTAACCCGTGGAAAAATCCACGGGGTCGCCCGTCCTTTATATATCGCATTTCGTGTTTCCTTAACAGGACGCGCTTTTCGCGGACACACAGACAGACGACGGCTATTATTAAAGAGATTCTTTTAACAAAAATCGAATAATAATAATTACTAATAATTTACTGTACAAGTTAAAATACGGTAAATTTTTTTACGTGAAACTGGACTGGTTGACAACGGGGTTTTTCAATATTAAGGACAATATTATATTATTATTATTAAAATATTTCAGAAGAATACTTTATTAAAATCTTAAAACTTAATTTAACTAAAAATAAAAAAATCAATTTATCTTGTTTATAATTAAAAAATACGTGAAGAATTAATTTTCATTTAGGAACTGAACAAATTTCTTTCTAATTAAATTTCAACACCTTTTCTTACGTAATATTTGAGAATGACAAAATGATAATTGTGACATACCAAGATTTTAACTAACAAATATAATTTCTTTTGACACATATCTTGCCCATCTTTAGATATATAAAGATACCTAGAACCATTGACCAATCAGATGTCTGTATTACTCGTTTCAACACTTCTCAAGGAGTACTCTTCTTTGGGACTTTTATTCTTAGAGACAATTTCATTTGCTTCGTGCAATCGAAAGAAGAACTTCAGCAACTTCTGTTGTACCTTCTTGTTTAAGGCAATAAAAATGATTGCATTGATGAACGCATTGCAATACGTTAGAGTGTAACTCAAAACCAAATAAAATTCCAATCCAGTTCTTTGTTTCTTTTTTTCGCGTATGATCCAATGCATTGTCGACAGAGTATTGTAAGGGAAGAAACAGATAAATACAGCTGGTAGGATTCTTGAAGCGACTTTTGTCATAACTTTATCAATCCTTTTTAAACCAGCCAATCTATTCATATTAAGGCTATGTTTCCTGGCTGCAATTATACCCATCAGATAGATTGGAAACAGGGTAAACCCGAGGAAAATATCGTAAGCAGCTCCAATTTTAAATGCGGTCAGAAAAAAATCGAAAGCAATTCCAAATACGTTTAAGGAGGCTTGGAGTAGTGATAGACAGATCAGAATCAGTAAGACTGTTTTTTCTTTTCGATTCATCACATTATTCATGTTAATGTTTAAAAACCGCAATCGAACCAGCCGATCGCAAGCTATCACAATAAGAAAATAAAATGACGTGTGAGTGAGGAAAACGGTACAAAAATACGAAGCGTTCTCGATTCCACATTGTATTGTCTTTGATTCAAAAGTATGGATGAGTATAAGTGCAAAAAATGGTTGTGAAATTAAAGCTGAACAACAATCGCATATACTGAGATAGAAAATAAACTTCACTGATGTGTTCTTTAGTTGTTTAGAAGCATAAATTCCATAAATGACAGCAGCATTTGTGAATAGATTCATAACACTGATTGTAATGTCGATGCAAGTAAAAACAATACGATCTGTTCTTGTTAAATCGTAAAGAACTGTGTATGGCGTGATGCAGGAATATTTTTCCTCCATTTTCATAATACAAAACGCAGGCGTCTTAGTAGCTTTTAACCTTTTCTAATAACATCGAACTTTCTTTTCTAAAACTTTCTCTCTTATCAATTTAATATGTTTTCGATTCAAGTGCTGACGTAAACGTGTTTTGATCAAGATTAGCTGAAATAAATTCTTAGAAGTATAACGCACAAATTTGTAATTTTTTAGAAAGTAATCTGTATAAACTCAACTTTGCTCTTAAAAAAATATGTATAAGGACGTTGTGGCTAAAAAGGAAATTCAAAATTTTGCTGGAGAAAAGTTTGCAAATGATTGATTGTTTTAAAAAATATTCTGAGGAACTTATTTATGCGTATTTGGGCTAAAAAATATTCCCTTGGTTTTCATGCACACGAGGCTTGTGTTGGTGAACCTGAACCTGCGAGGAATTTATACAGGAGCAATATCATCTGGCAAATATTTACAGAAGAACAACATCCTTGATGTTGCTTGATTGTTCTAGAGCAAGGTGATAATTCAGATTAGAATTTTAGGTTGATACATTTCAGGTTAGATATAACTTAACGTCCAAAGTCGCTTCTCGACGCACTTTGGTATGTTACAGCACTGAGCAGCATAGTGGACAGCGTTACAGTTCTGCCTAATGATTTTTAGCATATTGAAGCCTTCGTGTTCGACTCCTTAGCTATATAGGAAACATTTATCTCTAATATACTCTATACAATTGGAGTAGCTGTAGGTAGCTACAACTACACTACAACTACAGTAGGAGCCAGCTCTCAAGTGATTCCAGCTCACACCAAACTAGAAGCACTTTTAGAGGAAGAGATGTAATCATTCCCTGACTTTGAGCAGCCATTCTGAATTTTTATACTGTAAAAGGAAGAGCGCATTTGTAGTGAAAATTGGTAGTTGCCCATTGTTGTTGTAATTGTTATTGATTCTCCTTTATTTGCATACCATATTGAAAATATTGTAATAGTATATAAGTAATCGTCTGCTACAACTTTTGGGTAGGTTTTGTCCAACACAAGGATCTTTTTAACAAGCTTGAAATAAATAATCAAACCTTTTGTGACTCTTATGTACTTTCGTTTGCGTTGTTTCGCCTTCACTAATTACTATACTTGTAATTAAACTTTAATATTGGGGGAAAGTAATGACAGTAATAGCGAAAGTAAAAAGTTTAACTTGAACACACGCCATGGCATTAAAGTGATTTAAATTTTGTTTTCAGTACTTCTGTCTTCTCAAAGAGTATAAAAAAACGGTATAATATAAAACTGGGCGATTATTGAGTAGGTAATCCTGACAAATGGAACTACCTAAAATGTTCCACAGGTCAGACGATTTTAGCAGGAAAGAAATCATTGTAGATGATGGATAAAACGCAAAAATGACATCACATCGTCTTTTATTGCGTGTATGTTGACGAAAGACTCTGTATTAAAATCATTTCCTTATAATCAATTCCTCTTAGACCCCGTAAAATTAAGTAAAATGAACTCAGAACTAATAAACTTCTACTAGTTGGCCGTTTTCTTACTTTCTTTTTCAAAACAACAAGTGTCAGCAACCTCGTCCATGGGACATTTTGTCGTGATGGCGATACGAATCATTGGATAGCCAAGAAAAAAATAGTTATTTGCTTATGCATTTTTTTAAAATTTTAAAACTAAATTTTTCTTTTGTTTCTATCCACTTTTTTCAATTTTTAAATAGGCTATTAAAATGGCACTAAATTGTTTTCCGTAACTTTCAGTACACTATATTTGTGTGCTACAGTAAACAAGCCCCAGTCAGTAGGCCAAATTCGGGACATAAACATGATGATGGCATTAAAATATTGCTTCTGCCACTTAGTCTAAAATTGGTGCAAGTCTGCTTAATTTTTGACAAAAATTTGACATGGCAAAAGCGTGCTGAAAATGGTAATAAAAATGCTGATTGTAAGTCACTAAAAATACAATTTTAGCCAAATGGGTAAATATAGCATTTTTTTCACACCCAGCACAAATTTAGGCCACAAATTAAAATTAATCTTCTATGATATTTAAATTTTGATAATTTTTCCTCCGGGGTCACATTAATTCTTTTACTATTTTGTTTCTCTTGTGATTATAACACCATTTTTGCAAATCAAAATATATCTAAAAAATATGTTTCAATGTTAGCACCTGAAAGTCCGAACTTTTTTGTTGGATCAAAGTGCACTCTAGCGTAGCCAACTCTCGCCTTCAGATCTCGACATTAGACAGTTATAAGAGAACAATTTTCGTTATTTTAGCAACACAATGTAACATACACTAAACTTTTATTTTCTACTGGACAGTACCTTTAATAGCTGAGGAAACATGCAACATTTAGTTTCAATTTACAACAGGTAACAATTAATCAAAGAATATTTTTTCCGTAATGAGTCCAAATTTACATGTTTTTAGGACAGCGTTCTCAGCAAGAACGCACTTCTGGTATCTACTACATATTTTTACATAAACATATGTTAAACTAATGTTCATTTATTTCAGTTTTATTAACCAACATTCATTCATATTTTTTTGTGTTTTATTTCTTAACGTGAAAGGTATGTCCTGCGTCTCTTCTTCTTTCAACATATCCTGGCGCCACGCATAATTTTTTCCTAAAAAAACAAAGAACGATTTCTAAATAATTGGTATG
Organism: Hydractinia echinata; assembly: GCA_030067915.1. Lineage (NCBI taxonomy): Eukaryota > Metazoa > Cnidaria > Hydrozoa > Anthoathecata > Hydractiniidae > Hydractinia > Hydractinia echinata. The sequence goes on from JASGCC010000128.1 coordinate 375,641, forward strand.
GGACAAAAATACGTGTAAAAGAGGCAAGCGACCCTGGAAATGATTTTGTGTTTCTAACTGATACATTTCGGTAGCACGTAACTTTAGCAGAATAAATACTTAGCTATTCTCGCCAAATTTGGAGGAGTTTTTTTCCATTGTTTCCAAAAAATAAAAAAGTAAGTATCGGTTACTTTAACTTCCTTGTGGATTTTATCCTAACGGTCGACTCTTCCTCCTCCTGTGCGACTGTATGTTACATTACCATCAGAGATACATATGGCGTTGGCCTAGCAAACCAGTTCGCCGCAAGTAGGTGCCTACAAACGAACTGATAATGGAGTGGCGACTTAACTCTAAAAAAAAACTGGTTACAAGCATAATGCGCAGCTACACCATCTCTGCTACATAAACACAGTGATAATTCGCTTGAGGATCCCATTTGGAGTACAAAATTGAGAGATGCTTTAAATTCCGGGGGCATTTTTTCTACCGAACATCCTTGAAGATCAAACTCGTTTCCAGGGTGTTGCCCATAGTGATAAAGAGGCAAAGAGACTCTAGGACGAGCAACTTTCAAATAAACCTAACGCGAAGTGATACTGTTAGTTTGCTTACTGATAAGTGAGTGTGTAGGGACAGTACACATCGCATACATCTGCCATGATTTTCCCTTTATTATGCCCTGTTTCTATAATCTCAGCATTAGTTCCAGTCCATCCCAAGCAACACAAACATCGACCGTTGTTCAAACATTTACCCTCGCTTCTTTCGCATTTTGGATCGCATGGAGGTACATCATTATTAATTTTCTTGCATGTTGGGTTTCTAAAAATGATAACGGGTGATATGTATTTTTCATTAAACACATTCTTTTTTTCTTTTTGCTTTAATTTCTATTTTTAAACATCTTGCGCAACATTTTATGTATGGGCAGTTAGTTACAAAAATAATCGCCAACATAAAGGTATGTTTACACTTACGGAACTCCTTCACCTAGAAACGGGCATTCTCTGTCACAATAGAGAGCAAGATATGTCTTTAGGGTGTGGTCGTAATTAGCGCGAGGGCCAGACCATCCGCGACAGCATTTGCAGTGATGACCATAAGACTTTCCTCGAGTTGTTAGATAGCACTTTCCTTGACTTGTGGAACATTTTGGATGACACCCAGGAGGTTTGGTTGGTTTGGGTACAATGCAATTTTGATTTCTAAACAGAAAATCGCAAATAAGTGATACATGTTCCGGAAAAAAACATGAAGAGAAATAATTTAATCTTTCATTTTCCAACTTTTCTCCTTCTTTCTGGCAAGATTCTACCATTTTCATATCGTTTTTATTCATTTTTTATTCTAGCTATATATCATATACTATATATGTCAATAACAATAAAAAAGTCACAGGAAAAACATTAATAACAGCTTATGCATATCACGAAATCAATTTTTTTTACCTTGTATCAATACTTCATAATAAACAAATAAAACGTAGAAGAACAGAAAAAAAGAAACTCTCACCAATCAAAAAACAAAACTCACCGCACGTGATGAGTGTAGTGACAAGCATTTAAACAGTTATCAGCTCTGATTCGATTTTTACCCCAAGCAGGATCATCCGTATCAGGAACCCATTCAGCATTTGGGCCAGTCCAACCATACATACACAAGCATTTCGGTTTAACTCCTGGATACTTGATGCACCATCCACCTGGATAACATCCTGAGCAGTGCTCACAATCCAAACCAACACCATGACACATCTTTAAGTTAGGATTCAATCCTGGTTGAGCTGGATCTTCAATTATTTTATTAATATCAGCAGCGTCGACGTCTGACACTTCATCTTCTGATAAGTCATAGAAATCAACGTCATCAGTTATCTGACACCTTGCATGGTTTGAAAGAAAGAAAACAAGCGCTGTTATGTATATGATCTTCATTTTCATCTCGTTGCGTTGAATAGAATGGCTAGCTTGATTTAATCGCAGTATTTATAGTACTCGAAGATATATTAAAAAAACACCAAAATGTAATAAAATTTTCAATAATTTTGTAATTATGTTATTTGCGACTATAGAAAATATATATATATAGCGGAACAAAATTCTCTTCCTGTTGGCTTCAAATAACATCTTTTCATTTCGGACAAGACAGAATTTTAACATTTTGTGGGCATTTGAAATTAGTGAATAATTTTTACATAATCGATTCGATTTTTTCCGCATTAATTAAGTATTTAATGACAGAAACTTTTACAGGAAGAAAATTTAGCGGTTTCACTTTTTTTTTTTAATTACCTGAAGCTGACAACAAGCAACAAGCCGAATAAAATCCTTCCATTCCGGACAGGGCAGAGCCTTTAACTTTTTGTGTGCATTAAAAATTACTAAACAAAACAGACTACCTAAAGTTAACAAAACTACTTATCCTGTACTTATTATTTTTCATAGTTTTGGGGTTTAAAACATCAATGTTAAAGGTATTATTAAACGGATTTTCCAAATAATTGAATTAATGTAGCTGTTTTACCCAAAATTTATTTGTCCCGACGCAAGCAACTTCCCTAAACTTCTTCCTTCTTTTCCAAATATGTTTCTTATCAGCAGAACCTTTCAGGAGAATTCTGAGGTTGCCTATCCAAATGCTGATGTGACTGATGGACTAGTTCATTCCCAGAAATTTTTAACTTTTTGATATAAAAAATATAAATAAAACTTCTCGCTGTCTTCTCCAATCTTTTCCTGGGAACGAGGTTGCACACAAACTCAGACTGTTAGGGCATAAATTATTTTAACAGCGATAGAATGACCATAACCATGTTTTTAGCAAGCAATGAATGCATGATAAAAAGCAATATGTCTATTCGTAATCGTTTGTAACAGGAGTCTAATTATTCGAGGGCTTGGTTCTATCTTGATGATTCCAGAAGAAATAAAATTTATATCCTTGCGTTCCTGCGGGAATTTAACCCATTTCAGGACAGGCTTTTTAGAAGCTGTAAAAACGCCCGCCCCCTTCCCTTCGAAAGAGTGTTGCCACAGTAATTGACACAAATGCTTGTTAGCACATTGGATGACAATCAGTTTAGTCCAAAATGGCTATAAAGTGGAGGGACATAAATTTTAGAATGTGAAAAAGTCTTACAAACAATTTGTATTAACTTGATAAACGTATAAAAAGGCTACAGATATTTGACGATATTTATCCTTGACCACCTGTTACCATGACAACAGACGTGACACCAAAATTCTTTCACTGTCCTCAAGATAAAAATGATGCAAAACACCAAATCTCAACCGGTGCTCCCTGCCCCAGCGTGGCTGAGTAAAAGGTTTGACATTCCTTTATTTATTTTTTATTTTATTATTACTTTTTTAAGCATGAATGCCATATTTAGGTCCTATTTCAAGAAAAGCTATTAAAATATTCATAATGTTTCAGTGCAGCTCTCAGAAAATAATACAGAATACTTCGTTTCCTTACGCGTTGTTAAAAGTAACATCATTTAGCACGTGAACTGTTGCGTGGTATTTGAAGTTATTTTCCAAATTACTTTCTGTTCGTCACGACGGTTTTACATGTGTCTTCAATCATGCAGTGTTTCACGTTCTTCTCATGATGATTTCTTCAAAACAAACAAACTAATTACGTTTTGCAACAAAGGTAGGTTTCAAAGAGATTTGTAGGATGCTTTGCCAGATTCTGTAGACTTTATCTATTAGCAAATTTATTAATAGTAAAAGTTAGGGTCAAAATAGTCGGCGTATTTTTTATTTGCAACGCTTGTACGCTGTTGTATAGACCACAAGTTATTTTTTTACTCTCTATAATGACTGGATGTGTTTGAAGGAATTAGAAAGAATTTAATTAATCTAGTAGGAGTGGGCGGAAATCAAATTTACCACTAATTTCATTTTACTAACACTCCCCCCTCTCTTGCCGACCTTATATTGAAAAAGAATTAGAAAACCCACCTCATTCCCTTGTTTTAAAATCCCCCCACTCCGTCTTCACATCCCCAAAATAAAAATCCAGCCACTTCAATTTATTGACACTCTCTCCACTTAATGAAAGTTACCAACTGCTTAAATAAGACCCCACCAACAATTAGGTTACAAGTTGTAAACAATCACAAAGTCAACAAGTTGCACTCTCATACAAAACATTTTTTATAAACTTACTTCTTTGCCTAAGTCTAAATCAATAAAAAGCTATGCAAAATGCTTATAAATGCTTATATTGTATCCACCTTCAATTATATGGATGTTTTGTAACGCAGTGCAATACAAAGCCATTGCGTCAACTCATATTGCGAGATATACAAAACACTCTCCGGCATCAATTCCTCTTTTATGCGTACTTTCTTTTCTCGCAAACAAGTTTGTTATAATTTACGCAAAAAAGATCTTCTATCAATACCACAGACGAATACCATTAGATATGGAATCAAGTCTTTCGTATTTAGAGGCTCTCTTCTATGGAACTCATTGAGCGATGATATGAAAACATTGCCTGATTTAAATCCCTTCATAGGGAAACTTAAGTTAATTTCCCTTACTGAACTGTGTACGTGTAAGTTACATAACGCTGCAATTTTGTCGACAATAATTTAGGTTTGTTATATATTTTACTTTTGGTGTATATTATAGTCATTTGAACTATTGAAGCCTAACTTAAAATAAATGATATAAATAAAATTATGTACATGCTTGAATTTATAAGCATTGGCAAACAAACATTTTTACGTCATCCGCGAAAAAAATAATAGCCCTGACATGTCACCAAAATATGTTAAACATTCGATGGGCCAGAAGAGAAGAAGATATTTGTATGATAAAATGAGGGGTTGAGAAATTTTCTAAAATAGCGAATTCTTTAAAGAAGGAATCGCAAATTGAAAAATTATTATTTTAGTATCCTAATTTTTAGAATCAAAAAGAAAAAATGACAAGCGCTCAGAAATATACGATGGCCCTGAAGGCTCACATTGTACGCGGTGTTCTTGGTTCTGTGCGAGCTCTTCTTAGCACATTGCGCGGTGTTCAACGACCTAATGCGCTCTTCTTCTCGCGTACTTCGCGATGTTCGATATATAATGCGAGCTCTTCTTGGCTTACTTCGCGCTGTTCTCCGTGCAAATTATGAGAGTTGTTCTTCTGAAACTGACCTTTCATAAGTAGACTGGGGCAGAGTTATGAAGCCAGCACATAATGGAGGAACTAGTCGAGTCGTACTTTTTAGATGGATATACAAATGATGAAATTTTGGGTTTCTTAGCCATTCAACACAATATTTGCATACGTTTATCAACACTTAAAAGAAGATTGAAGGAAAAAAATTTATGCAGGCATATCTCAAAACGGAACGAAGACATTGGTAAAAAAAATTTCACCAAAACTATCACATATTGTAGCTACTACATCAGATTCTTTTTCATTGTAGCTATTTCGTCCAAGTCCGTTGAAGAATATTTTCAAGGCCTTCTCTTTCAACTTATCAAATGTTTGCTCTTCATCGGCCTCAAAAAATACAAAACGATGGCCACCTCCATCACACTGCTTCACAAGTACCCTCCTCCTGTCCACCAACACAAAGAAATCTACTATATCTGATTTTAAACTTTAACTTCTGTGTTTTCAAACCTTTCTTTTTATTTTTAACATCCACCTTCTCTGTCGTTTAATGTGCTACTTGAGTTATCAAGTTGTTCAACCTTCTATAAACATTCCCTTGACGTTTGCTTGCACAATTTGCAGATGATGATGAAGATTTAGATTAGTGACTTGCTGGCTGATTATCATCTTTCAGCTTTCCAATCTGATTTTTTACTTCTTCCTTGATGAGTTCTTCCTTGTAACATGCGCATGAAATGTACAAACTACACACCACGAGACCCACGTGGTCATTTGATTGACGTCCCTCGACCCGGTCTTTTTGGCACAGCGCGCAAAAACTGTAGCAGTAACAGTGTGCAATGCAAACAAAGGAAGAGAGCGCACAACCAAAAAAGAGCGCGCACTAATCAAAGAAGAGCGCGCACTAAGCAATGCACGGAGTAAATGATTAAGAACACGGCGCACAATGTGAGCCTTCAGGGTCATCGTAGAAATACGCTCTTGTTATGCGCTGGAACGACAAATTAATCTAAAAATTCCAAAAATATTTCACAGACGGATTTAACCCTATCAGATAGACATTTAGCGTAACTTCGGGGTCTTAACAGTCTAGTTTCGCAAAACAAATTTTTGCGAATCGCTTATTGTGGACAAAAATGCGTTTCAAGATTACTTTTTCTTTTCTGTTTTTTGCAAAAAGCTTACTCTACTCTTTTATCGTGAAAAATAGCTTTTACATATCATCATATCAAATATTATCTTTTTCTCCGTCAACTTCCCACCCTACGTACCCCGGAATTAACTGTCGCAAAAATTTATGCCTTTAAGAAGGAGGAAGCCTTTAAGAAGGAAGAAAGAAAAATACACCCTCCCAGATTAAACCATTTACCAGATGGTTTGGCTGACGTATACATCGTCCTGACTCTCATTGAGTGAAGCCTTGTTGGCGTCTTTTAAGTTGCGTCATTGCAAAGATCGGTGTCACGTTTATCGATGTGCGTTTGACGGTAAAAGTTAAAACAATGTCGTCAATAATAACGGCAGTGTAAATTGAGAAGACGTTAGCAAGGTGCTATAAACCAAGAAAGCTATCTTTTTGTGAATATCTGACCTTCCAACAAGATTACATTTAATTATACGTAATTACACATACTTAGGGAAATAATGTTCGCGAAGTTGAATAGTCCTACCGAATTTCGCGAAAAAATAATTTCACGCCATTTTGTTTCTCAATTTATACTGTTTTTCCATGGAGGCATAAAGGATATACTATTGAAGTTGAAATTCAATTCACGTATATATTATATGTAGTTCCAGGTGAATCAGAAGAAAAAAATTAGTGTTACTCGTTTTTCAAACACAATCGAAATTTCGCGTAAATTAATTTTCGCGGATTTGCTGCCGATAATTTTCGCGAAAATTTATTCCCTGAAGCTACCGGTACGCAGGAAAATATCCTAATTTACACAATAAATGATGCAATGCGATACGACAGATGTCATACTTTAATTTTCTTTTGTTTCAATAAAAACGAAAATTATAAAAAATAAAAATAAAAATAAATCTCTCTTCTCTGTTCTCACATTGCTGCAGCATTATTTTTAACGGCTTCTAATATGTTTTTATCGGGAACCATAGCGTTTTTACAAGGAATTACCGTGTGTTTGACGAAATCGACTGTCGTTTCATCCGGATTCACCGTCGTTTTATCCGGATTTACTGGCGTTTTATCCGGATCCACTATTGTTTTATCCGGACCTGCAGTTACTTCATCAGGATTTACCGTCGTTTTATCCAGATTCATTTTCCATCCATCCTGATTCACAGTCGTTTCATTTGGATTCACAGTCGTGTCGTCCGGATTCATAGTCCTTATATCCGGATTTATTGTCGTTTCACCTGGTGTCATTTTTTTGAGTGATGATGGAAGGGACACTTCATCAATACCTTTCTTCAAACTGCTTCGACCATTTCTTACTTTCTTTTTCTTCGGTATAGCCTTCCCACTATTACTCTTCTCCTTAGCTGGACTATTCTCTCCATCGCAGGTCTTCTTTTTCTTTGTAGCGGGTGGTCTATCATGAGACTCGTCTTTCTTAGTTTTCAAAGGTTTCTTTTTTAAGTTTGTTTTTTTCTCGTGAGCAACAGTGCTCTTTCTTTTAGGATAGTGTTTCCCGCTCACATTTTCTTTGTTAGGTGCAACAGTCAGTTCGCTTTTGTCTTCAGCCTGATTTGCAGAACTTACGAGACTGTCAGTCACGTTTTGTGGATCACTTTGCTCCTTATCTCGTTTTTCTTCTTTCCCTTTTTTAGCAATCTCATTTTTGTAATCGCGCAGTCTTCTTTGACTAGGCAAATATAACACACCCGTGCCTTCTTTTCTCTTATATCTTAGCTTCTCATATATGGACGGGGACTTTTCGTATAAATCAAGACAAAATAAAATAATTAACGGGTTATAACGGACTCGATTACCCGAACCTTCGTAAATCTGTAAATATTCGATCTGTTCCTTCCAGAAGACTTTCATGAATGGCGATGTTTGAAGGTCTTGGTTTTCCTCTAGTGCTTGGTTTAATCTCCGAAACAGACTGAACGGAGTAGATGCTTCCTTCAGCTCGGATTGCAGCTTAAAAATCTCTCTCATTAAATTCTTTATTTCCTCCTGACATTCTTTATATTTTTGATCTCTCAACTTCTTCAAAGATTCTTTTAATTCCTTATTTTCGGCTCTTTGCTCTTTCAAAGCCAGGATGATACGTTCTTTAGATGTGTTGCTCATTGGAGCACGAAGTTTAGCGGGAGTTTGTGAAATCCGACTTTTCCGGTTAATTTCTTTCTGCTCTTTTTGTTGAATCCCCTTACAGGAACGACAAACTGTACCTCCGTGAACAATAACGAAACACTCCACAGAACGATTATATTCTTGTTGATTTAAGCCATAAGACTCGCTGTCCCGGATATCAAACTCTTTCGGTATGGCATGCTTTACAGTATTTCCCAACAGCAATTTGTCGCACACTCCTTCGCAGATGTTGTATTTTTCAATCACGTTGATTAAATTTGTCACGGTAATGAACTGCACCGAGCGAAAATTGTCTTTATAAATAGGATGCGTATCTGGTAGCAACCAACCAAACACGCGAATGGTGAAGCTCAAGCTATCGTCTACGTACATCTCGTACTTAGGCAAAATATACGGCGGCTCGTACTTTAGAAATTTGACTACGCGCGAAGTATACTTGATTGAATTTTCGTCGGTCACGTAAAAGTTTTCACTTTCAGCACTAACTTTCCAGCCAGTAATTTTAGCTGCTTCAATGCTGTTCATGAGCGATTTTAAGTCCTCGTATCGTACAGATTTTACGTTTCCGACAAGTGCATTCATGACAGCCTCATTTTCCTCTCTAATCGACTTGCGAACCAAATTCTCTATGGCGTTCGTTTCGGGCGTTGGAAGATTTAGGGTAGGTAACGCTCCTTCGTTGAGACTTTTCCGACACGAGTCTATAATAAAACCCGCACATTATATGGCAACACATTAAGAAGGTATTAGTTAATGCACATTTGGTTGGCCAGCCACAATGGAAAATATAGATATTCAATATAGGTATTCACAATATACTGTAGTGTTAAGAATAAACGCCCGGGCGTTGATTAAAATTTTAATAAACGCCCGGGCGTTGATTAAAATTTTAAGCCACTTGAGAGGCGATTTTTTTGGGAACGTTTAATTCGAAATCATCTTTTTGCATTTTTCATGGTGACCACAGAAAATTAAACTAGAAATTTCAGGATTTTTCAGCACATTTTTCTTATTTTTTTCCAGGACAAAATTGTTTGAGGTTCCAGGACAATTCCAGGACTAAATGACTAACCATGCTATATTCCCAGGAATTGTGAAGAAAAAAATAACTATGATATTGGGAATCAAAATCTAAAAAGCTGCTATTGTTCAATCAAAGCTTTTTGAAAGAAAAGCGTTTGTTTCTTAGCAATTAATCAAAGAACAAATTTTAACATTGGCGCTGCATAAAGGTTAATATATTGAAGAATTCATTTAAAAATAAAAGAAAATGGAATTTGCATATATTGGTAAGTTTAAAACGAAGCCTTTAGCTACATGGAACAGAGAATCTTCGAAAAAATGGAACACTTCGAGTTACAAGTATTAAACTATAGAAATAACGAAATAACTTGATGATGGCAAAGTATAATTTGTAAAAAAATTGACAAAATAATGAATTTTTGTTTTGTTATATTCAAAAATTATTTTAATTAGTAAAAAGGGATTCGCAATCTCTAGCCAGGAGTAGCAATTCGCAATCTTTTCTTCCGCGATTCCAAGAACAAAAATTAAAATTCGCAATCTAATTTTGTCGATTTCAAATAAAAAGACGAGTTATTTCTGTCGTTGTTTTGCTATATGAAGGTTCACAGGGGAAACCCCTTAATTATTTGAGGGGTTTCCCCTTTCCCCGTTTTTTTTAAAGAAACAAATCTTCATGACCAAGATAAACAAATATGGTATTTTCAGTACAAGCTTTTGTAGGGTTGGTCGATTTTACAGTTCATACATGTTTAATGTATACAATTTAAATGAGCCTGATAATAGACAAGAAAACAAAAGAAAAGTTTTTGTGAGAGATTGAAAACGCACAGAGATGAAAAATTTATCAAGCGATTTCGTGGAAAAATTCATGGATCATTGCTTCAATTGGATATTTTAAATCCCGCTTTTTCAATATCAGATTCGCAATCTTTAATTCCGCAATTTCATGATTGTATCACCAATTCGCAATCTTTAGTTCCGCAATTTACGATTTTTTTTACCATAAATTCGCGATCTTTAATTCCGCAATCTTTTCTTGCGCAAATTGTTTTTCCCTTAGGGTAGTAAAAATAAACTTTACGGTTATCCAGCAAATTAGATCTCCACTTTAAATTGTGTTTCAGACATTATAGTATTGTATATAAACTTCTGCATAATATCATATGGTAAAGTATTTTTAACTATTATGATTGGTTCGGAACGAAAATTATACAAAATGTTGTAATAGGTGGCTACACAATGCAAACTTAATTTTTAGGCGCATGCACCTGAAAAATGTTGATTGTATTTTCAAGGTTTAAATCTTTGTAACACGCTTATTGAGAAACTTACTAGTTTCAAAGGCGATAGTGAGTAATTTTAAATTAAAACGTTCTCCTAAGGTTCTCCTAAGCATGATAAGCATTTACATCAGTCTTTCTAATTCAGATCGGCACTCAAATATTGTCGAGGTGAATGCCCACGTGTTCATAAAAATTCCTGATTTACGTCGGTTCTGTATGTAACGTAAATTGCTTGTATATAATTTAGTTTACAAAAGATTGGCTCACATTCTCTCTCTTCATTTAAACAGTTGTTTCTGTATACATGGAATTATAAAACAAAATAAAAATTTGTCAACGTGGGATACAAGTTTGCGGATATGGAATACAAATTTGGCAACTTAAATCAGACAAATGACATTTCAAGATGGCATTTTTTGTCAATGCTAAATAAATTGAATTAAAAAGGCCGTACATAGATTTCTGGCTACTTCCTCAGAGCCGGCGACACACTTTTTCATGTGGGGGGGTGGGGGGGAAGGCGCCCACCATGGTTGGGCGCCGAAGAAAATTTTGCGCTTCAGACGGCTTAAAACGACCCTAAATTGCTATCTTTTTCTCTTTCTCACTCCTTCTTTTCTCCTTTCTTCAGTTTTGCATAAAAGTTAACTTTTTTTATTTTTCTTAGCAAAAAGTGGGGGGGCCATGCCCCCCCTGCCCCCCCCCGGCGTCGCCGGCCCTGTTCCTTAAATAACAAACTGACTATCTTAATGCGATAAAGGTTTCTGAGAAAACTATTTCCGTTAAGATTTGTAAAAAGATTCATTAAACATCTGGATCTGCAAAAATTTAACTCAACATGATTAATTTCCAGGACAAGTTTGTTTTTCCAGGATTTCTATGACCGTGGTCACCATGATTTTGACTTTCACATCATGGCAGATTATAAAATTAAAAAGCCCTTCATGTTTAAAAAAAGAGACGAAATATAATAGAATGCCCTAAAAAAATAATGATATTTTGTGAAAAATCGCTGATCTCCACACTGGCATTCTACCTCTTTAATGCTGAATTCATGTAGCACCGAACAGATTCGTGCAGAAAGTGACATGTTTCTGATATTGCAAGGTTATATTGAAACAGAAAGGGGGGATTTTGACAGGAGCTTTATTAATTTTGTCAGCGATTTATACGTCAAATATAACAAACTGCATAACATTAGCAAAGTAACAAAAAATCGATTATATAATACAAACACCAAAATTGCAAAAAAATCATCAGTGGTTTCCAAAGATTACATTTATCCATAACGAGATTAGACCATGTGACATGCTAACATGGTGTTCAGTTGCTGTGATTTCTTTGTTTATTTCATATAAAGGATTGAATTATTAAAAAAGGGACTTCTCATGTAATACATCATCAATTCTCAGGACTTTTAGCTATACCCTGTAATCAAGTATAATCATTTGGTAGACCCCCTGACTATATCTTATTAACCAACCATTACGCCTGAGTTAAGGATACGGTAACCCCCTGAGGCACATACTCAGCATATTTAAAATATCTCCGCTGCTCGCTATATTAACCCTAACAAATATATATATTCTGAAAGTCAAATAAATCATCTCTAGAGTGATGATAAAGTATTTCTATAAAAAAAATCCAAAAAGGAGAAAAAAAATTTTATACAAAAATTCACCCTTCCAGTTCATTTTGTCGAACACTCCCCTCAGTTAAATTTTTGTTCGTTGGTTGGGAAGCTCTTATTCAGCTCTAAAAAACTTTGCTTTTTTTACTCAAAACAACACGTGGTTCCAAAAATATCGCATATTTTGTGTTACAATAGCTGTTTTATGACTGATTTATCTATTTTTAAGCATGATAGATCAATAACTCGATATTTGCTCACTTTCTGCGTTAGAAAAAGCAGTAGCCAAAGATATAATTGTCGCAACAAAATGAAGGGGGTTACCGTATCCTAAGGATATAACAATAATTGCTTTCTTTTTTTCAAAAAAACTTCTAACGTCTTATAACTGTCACTAAATAAAAAGTGTTTTACATAATAAAAGATACAGATTTTTAAACCAAAAAGTGGTTAAAAAAATCCTTTTGCGTGACATCTAAAAGTCTTGATAATGAAGACTGTAATTCTAACCTTTTTCCGTTAGGGATTTGAAGTATTCCATCAACTAGAAATAATTAAAAAGACCAATAAAAACAAACACGCCAAAAAAAGTTTTAATTGCATTTTATCATTATACCCACTAACCACCCCCATCTCCTGACACTCGATAATAAGCATACTCAACAATCCCTCCCCCCTCTTTGGTAAACAGTCATAAACATTTTCTTTACAAATCTTGTGATCACGTCTAATTCACAAGTGAATTGTCATTAACTACTTAGAAGTGAACATCACACTGAAACAGAGAAACTAATATGTATTACTAGTTTCATGCAACAATGGTAATTTGTCTTTTTTTCGTATATAAGGGCATCTCTACTTATGACTGTTGCCCTTCAAAATAAATATTTTTGACCCCAAATTTCACTCTCCACCACCCGGGCCTTAAAATTATGATGTGCTCCTAAATTACATCAAAGGTCATCCTAATATTACGACCTACTCCAATTTAAGACATTCAAGAAAAATGACTGCAATGACATGTGTGTGGGCAATTTTGGGCATTTTTTTTGCAGAAATGACTGCTAATAATTGGTAAAGAGAGAGAGGGGTAGGAAATTGCTAACTATGTACAATATATCATAAACAGGTCTTTGTGCATTCTTCACAAAGATGATCTTGGTGATTTAATATTTGGGTGTATAGCTAAAATTCAAAGATGCAATACGTTCAGCTGTTTACATGAAAGGCGGGACGAAATGATTGACAGGGTGGCACATGTGTAAAAATAATAGCCATTATGTACAAGGACAACTGCCAGGATGATTGCTGTGACAAGAATGCTGCTGGAATCCCATTCTAATCAATCATTATACTAAAAATCACTTTGTGTTTTTATGGAAAAGCGGCATCCATTTGAGCTAAACAGGGTCCTGGCTCAGACGGGACTTTTTTTTCCATAAGCACACTGTTCTAGGACAAATAAGATAATTTTTACATATTTTATTTGAAAGAAAAAACATCCTGGCACTTTTTTCTAAAGATCATTGCTGAAAGATTCCATCCTGGCAATTGTCCCACCTCCCATTGTACAACAATATAAAATATAAAAACAAGTACCAAAATGTAGCTTTTAAAGCTTGTAAAAAACTTTTTTTGTGCAATCATTTGTATACATAACTTGAGTTTTGGTTAAATTCATGAATGTTTGTCTCAAACTTTGCAAGGACATAATTGATTTACAAAAGTTTATAAAAGTGAAAAAAAATTCTTTCAATTCACAAAAAGTGTTTAAACGGTTTAAATTTTTAAGTTAAACTTTTTGCGTTTTGAGGATGTTGTTTGAAAAAACAGCCATCAAGTTGCAAAAGTTTATATTGCAAAGTCTTGCTTATTCGTAAAAGCTTACGTTTGTTAAATGCATATATTGTGGATTTTCACATTAAATTATTAGAGGCTGATTACATGGAGAATTTCAGCCCGGGTTATTACATGGAGATTTAAGCAAGATCCTTGCCCGGGTTGAACTTTTCTCAACTCAGCCAAGCCGAAATATCTTTTTCAAATATGGAATATAAGTTTTTACCAATCAGAAACTGTTACAGAAAAGATGGTAGTGCAGTACACTGCTTGGGATTTTGTTAACAAACAATGCCTATTCAAACAAAATAAAAGTTTGAAAAAAATAGCTAGATCACTCAACAAATCATTAAACGTTAAAAAAATATTTGTTACAACTGCTTGTAACAAACTTATTGTTTGTAATTGTAAATTCAGTAGCTAGCTACATACACTTTTTTATCAAAATTTGAAAACTAAAAAGATGCCCATGCATTTAGTATATATATAGTCAAACAAATTTAAATTAAAATAATCTCATTTTTTTCTTTGATATTGTTAACTCGAAAATTAAATCTTTGCAAGCATGCGCACATCATGCACATCGTTTTTTAACCCGGGTTGAAAAACTTTTTGCGGTTACATGACATTTCGCCTGAGGCGAAAATCATAGCCCAGTTGTTCTATCAGAGTTGAAATTCTCCCAATCAATTTACCTGGTAAACACTTGACAAAGTAAAAGATAAAATAGATATATAGTGAATTCATGACAAGAAAAACTTTTCTAATGGCAGAGAAAATTTCTTAAAATTTAATCGCCCCCTAAAAGTAATCAATTTACCTGGTAAACACTTTTTTTTTTCTTCCTGCAGACAAAGACAGAACTTGAATAGGTATTCTGCTCTTTTTTAAAAAATATGGCTCAAAAACTTTGTATGCAAAGAAGATAAGGTCCTACTGGTTCATTAATCTATATTAAAGAGCCCGAAATTCATATACCCGCTGCATTCATTGTATAGATCTTGAAACACTGATCAAGAAAATGTATAGGATCATGTATTTTTGATAAACGGTTACGGAAATATTATGGTTTAAATAACGATATTGACGTTAAATAATGTTATTAACATTGTGCCACAACGTCAGAAAATATAACATTTTAGACATAACTATTTCGGCAACATAAAAGGAAAATGAACACATCCACTATGCCTGTCACAGGCAGACAGGCTCTTTGTATTATTATAAGAGATATCACCTTGGATCACATATGAACTCTTTAGAATAAATACCCCTTTCTATAAGACTCTCCCTTAATTAAACGCTTTTTCGAATAAGTTTTTGGATGAACGCTCATTCGAAACATAGTGCAAATATTGAATTTCAAAGGGCCTTTATAAAACCATATAAAATATCAAAGGATATTATGTTTAAGTACTGCCTTGAGAACAATAGACATGCACATGCATTCCAGTAGGTAAAATAAAAACAACCAACCACAGTAATCTACTGCATAGAAAAAATTATGCAAAACAATTAATGAAACCTTTTTTAAAAAACAGGAGTACAGTTAAAAAATTAATTCCAATGCTTTTTGGATCTTTCGTTTCCAAAAACTACAAATTTCATTCATAGATATTTACCCCATATGCTCCTGTTTTTTGTTTGTTTTTTACCTACTAGAATGTGCACAAATACAAAATGTCTTACGAGTATAAAACTGTTCGTCTTTAAAGTGTTTCTCGCAGATGTGAAGCCTACTTTCATCAATTTGTTTCTGTAACTTATCTGTCTTCTCCCTATCTTTGCAAATAATTTTTATCAGTTCGTCTCTCCATGTGTTATGAAAATCATCGTCTGATTTAGGGACAGGAACTTTAAATATGCCATAAGGATTTTGACCCCTTCGACATGTCCCACAGCCACTTATAGAGCAGTTTGAACCAGGCATGTTTAATAGCTATAAGTTAAAAAATATGTGACTATAAAAACAAAAACAACAACACAGGATTTCCATGCGTGTGGCTGTTCTGCCCGGATAATAAACGCTGCCCTGATTAAGTACGGCAGCTTGCCCCGGTTAAGAACAGGGCAGAAAATACATAATCAGGGCAACATAATCAGGACAGGCCGGCTTATTACCCAAAAAATATTATTTGGCACTTATAAAAGGAACATAATCAGGGCAGGCCAGTTTATATACGACAGTCTAATATTATTTCTCACTTATTATAGAACGAACATAATCGGGGAAGGCCGGCTTATGTATGACAGTCAAATATTATTCGAGACTTATTATAGAACAAATATAATCGGGGCCGACCGCTTTTATATCATTCGTCATCACTTCTGACAAGCAAATAGCCCTGGTGGCAAAGTTGTTGTTGTTCTCAAATGAAACGAAATTTCGTGGCAAATACTAAATTTTGGGATTCGCAAGTTTAATAACTTTTCACCAAACTTAATTCCCGCAAAAAGAATAATTTAGGTTCCGTGAAATTTAGTTACTTCAAAGTATATTATGTTGAAATGTATTTACTCTACAAGAGTACTTTATACTAAGAATTACGTCGAGACGTTTTTCTTTCGCCATGTCTAGTTTTTAGGGGTGTTATATCTTCCAGAGAATGTTTAATTCACAAAAGTTCGAAGAAAATGCCAATCACAGCCTGCCTGGCCAGCCATTATATCAGCGTTCATAATCCGGTCACCACGACATAACCAGTGCAAAAAAAACATAAACGGACCATGCGTACATAATCCGGCTGTCCCGGTTGTAAACAGGCCGTTTTCGCAATCTGGGCAGAACATGGCTGGCCATTAATAATCCAAGTTTGCACCCTAAGAAGACTGGGGCCAATAAGCAAAAGCGCGCATTTTTTAATTCCGCCATGTCGCCCGTAAAACCCCCTAGGAGGAGATTTATAAACATTTTTAAAACAGAAGGAAGAAAACATCAGTTTTGACAGGGGGGCTCATTGCTCACTGCGGATACTTTTTTACAAGCATTGGCAGTCAGTTTATATATTTTATTCCGTCCCTCAACGTTTCCCACAAAAGCCTTCTCTTGACCCTTTAAGCAATAATTATTACAAAGGCATTTCGAATTCGTAACTTCCCCACCAACCTCGTCCCCAGGGCTTTTTAGGTTAATATTGGGGACAGAACCTTTTTCTCCTTTTTCTGTTCACTCTTTTAACCAGTTACTGCGAAAAATCTCGTCAAAGTGAATACCTCTCTAAAGAGAACAAAACATTTGTCCAGCGCAAGTGTACATTTTAGGGACGTGTGTCCAGCAAGTGTACACTTTAGGGACGCGTGTCCAGAAAGTGTTCATTTTAGGGACGTGTGACACAATAATACGATTTCGGTGATCAAGGAAAACCATCGAAACAAAGAAACTTACGCTGAGATTCTTGCAACTTTTTGAGAAGAAGTAAGAATAGCTAAAGAAAATTATTGGTGTCTTTCGTATTTTGTATTTACCAAAAAATAAATTTAATCAGTCAATATTTTCCAACATGGACCCTGCTTTGGAAACTTGTCTATACCCAAACAGACAAGCTGAAATAGTAGTTTTAACATTAATTTTTCGTTCTACGGAATCGTGGAGCAATAAAAAAACGTACTTTTTTAAGCTGAATGCGTTTAATTATATCTTTTTATTTTGTAGCTTACATTAAAATATGGCCTTGAAAAGAAAGCAGAATCATAAAAACAAATCAGACTACTGAGGAGAAATATTACATGTTGATGGTTTTTTCGTGTTTTTAAGTTTGGGTACTCGAGGATATAAAGATAAACAGTTGGGAAATTACCCGGAGTTTTTTACCTCATTAATTATTAACCTGATTTTTGGTTTGTACAAAAGATCCCCTTTTGGGGGGGATTTCCCTCATAACAGTATGGTATAAATTTGCACGATTGAAGCCAATTGAAGTTGTTTCTCTTTGGAAGTATCTGAAACAGTCATGGCTAAAAACGCTTTGGAGTCCTTAAACAATGGTTTTGGACCGATATCCAATCTCCGTTCAAAAAGATGGAGAACAATGGCTTCAGTTGCAGTTATTTTGTTATTCTACATTTGTTACGGTGTCAATAAAATCCTGACGACAAATGTTCCATTAACCAGAGCTTTTGATCTAGAAGATCTTGTTATCGGTTGTGGCGTACTGTCTGCAGCCATGTTTGGTGAAATAATTCGACGGCTTTGTTTATATGCTGAGGAATGCCATCACTCTGATACTAGATATATGGGATCAAGAAGAAAAGCTTTAGAAGCCTGTCTTTGTTTATCAAAATTACCCAAGGTTAGTTGAATTTCAGTTGTTAATTTTTGCAACCTATTCCCCAGGGCTTGTTTTTCTTTATTGAGCTCAAACTAGATCCCAGTGCCAGTAGCGTTTTTTTATGGGGATAAACGCGTTGCTTTTTGAAACTGAATGCGATTAATAAAATATTTTTATTTTATAGCTTACTTTGATGTTTTTTACGTTAGCAACGTCGGTTATAATGTATTCCTGGATATCGGATGATAAACCTGCAAGCACTTACCCGCTTCAATTGTACCTAATAACCGCCATACTGGGCTCTGTATGTACTGATCTATTAAGCGTAAAGCCACCAACAAAAGTTGAAATTTCTGATTTGAATGAATCCCAGAATAAACACGTTTCAGATGGTTTAGCTTGGAGCTATTACTTTGGTTACCTGACACTAATTCTACCCAGATGGGATGGAATTTTTGAACGGGCTAGAGGAGACGGATTTGAAATTGAGAACGACGAGGCCGACGAAGAAGGCGAGAAAACTGATATCCGTGATTTGATCACAGATAAAAGATTGTTTATCTTTTTACCTAAGGATGGCTATTGTTACGACTCGTTTGAAAAAGTGGACAAAAGAATCAAGTTCATCCAAACCATGCCAGACCAAAAGATAGCCCGTGGAGGAGTACAGGAAAGAATCTACAAGAACAGCTTGTACCGAATCACCATGGAAGATGGCAGAAAGATATATGTCATGATGGAATATGCTACTCCTTTGCTGTCCATGTATGATATGTCGATGGAGAGCCGGGCAGCCTTTAGCGAGGAAAACAGAGAAGAGCAAGTAGTGGAGTTTTATTCAAAGCTGAAAGAGATCCTCGATCATGACAAAGAATGCAAAGGAAAGTTTAAACTTGTCTTGACCTCTCGCGGTGCTACTGAAGATAAACCAAAGCTGGCTGACATGATTTTAGAAGCGATATCAGAAACAGAAGTCAGTGCTGAGTAATGCTTACTTTTGGTTGTAAATAAAAAGAAATAAGGATAAAATAATAACTTTAAATATTGAGAATTTGAACTAAGAAAGAACTTTACAAACAACCATTTAAGAATTTTTTTTGTTTTTGTATCTCAGCCTGATATTCTTATAAGCATATTCTTATGAAAAAGAGCTTGTAGAAGTTTTTGGTGCTATATTTATATTGTAGAATAGGAGGTTTAATTATTGCTTTGGGGTGAAAAAGTTATTTCAAGGATGTCGACCGTCTTGAATATTAACATTGAGCTACAATTATGTTATTACGAGCGCAAATGGTTTTCAAGAAAAAGAAATGAAATGGCGATATTTTGAACAATTTAACCAACTGAAATCGTGATCTGTATAGCTAGTTTTATAAAATTAGTACTGAGGAAATAAATACGATAAAAAAGTTTTATGTAATATTTCTTCCGTTTTTATTTTGTTCCTCTCTTTTGCTTTGCCCCTATTTTATTTTACATCCTGAAAAATAAAATGATGTTACCTACGTACAACAGTACAGTGTAGTCCTTCACTTTCTGTACCAGAGAGTGGAAAGTTTGACCGCTAAACGCGTTAGGATAATCTAACTAAATAAGGAGCAACAACACAAAGGCATTTTTCGACATTTTTTCAGTTTCTACAATGAAGTAACACAGTTTTTTCCGTTTTAATCCAACACTGGAGTTAAATTCAGAAAGAATCCATTTGCTCAACATATTCTGCGCAAATATGTTCCGGTAACAATAACACAAAACGAAAAAAAGCCCTGGGTCGAGGTTGAGCTTTGGAATCCTTGACGTAACATATTGGCGCTTCATTCGCAAAAATCTTAAGAACAAAATTAGCAACTACGGAAGTGGTCCTTTACTATTGTTTTTTAAAAAAACTCTTAGATACAAAGTTATATGAAACTTTGTTTCCAGGACCTGATAAATTAAGACTGAATTCCTGGTTTAATGTAAAAACGTCAGCAGGTCCTGCGTACGAGGTTTCTTATTATTGGTTCTGATAAATATGCTGACCGTTTATTTACTCTACTCAAGAGCGCGTTATGGTTTTTCAGTATTATGCATTTAACAGGGATTTTACAAATCGATATTCCAGGAAAATAATCAGTCGATTTCACTTTTCCCTCACTAAAATAAAAATTCCCCCGAGTTGCGTATGTAAATATAATTGTTTATTAAAAAAAACAAAGGTTTTAAGCAATGTTTATTCACCCTGAGATAGTGCTTAGCTAAATTTTACCTAAGTTCACTGATTCTGTGTCGCTATTTTATCAATTCCCTCACTTTTCCAGTTTTTCCAGATTGCTGGCCACCTGGTATTCTGATATCGAGAGTAGACCTGGTTTCTATCAACCTTGTACAATTGTTGATAAACAATATCCCCACCTGAATCCAATGCACACACTGCTCCCTCCATTGTTCCAAAAATGTATTTTTGGTATGTTTATCCAGAATAAAAACAATTCTCTTTTTTAACATTTTTTTTCACTAAAAGTTGTTACACGTTGAAATTTGTAACTACAAAAATACAGGTTGAACCAGATAAAAGATTATTTTTTCTTTTAGCCAGTGTTTCTTATAGGAATATGCTTTATAAGAAAATCAGGCTGGGATTGTAGGTCAAAAACTTTAGGTCTATTGTTTGAAACAATGGAGAAATAATAATAATTTATAAATAAAAAAGCATGTATCTCCTTTTCCTGTATTTTTAAAAATTATTGAAGAATTTTGTAACAAAAAAATTTAAAAAAGGTTGTATAATGCTTTTAGAATAAGTTTCTTAACAAAATTATCTTACTTTGGTTGCAAACATTTCTTAAAGTTTACAGTGGTATAGTGCTGAAATTCTTTTAAACCAAAGTTTTAATTAAGTTATAATTATAGCTATTGAAAGTCTCGAAATAAAGATAATAACATGGATTTCTATTTCTTTACTCTAAAAAGTGTAACAAGCATTAACACGTATTATGTTTCATAAGCAACTGAGTTGGTAGGGAGCGTTTACAAATTACGTAATCAATTTTTCGCCTATTTTCTACTCCCCCCCTCCCTCATGTAATCAGTCGTAATCATTTGGTTGATCCCCTCCCAGAATTACGTCATCATCTACTTAACCCCCCCTACCCCAAAAAAAACAAAAAATCAGTAAAAAATTACGAATATTTACAGTTTTATATTTTACATGCAAGATATAGAATATGGCGAATACAAACGCTTTAGATAGTTGATATTTTTCACACTCATGATAAAATATGCTGTTAATTTTTTTTGATTTGCTTTTGTCATCAAACTACTTGACCCCTCCCACCTCCCCCATAATCAAGCGTAAGCAATTTCGATGACCCCCCCCCTCCCCCCTACTTGATTACGTAATATGTGAACGCTCCCTAAGAGCGGAGGTTCAGATTTGAGACATGAGACAAAAAGTAAGCATCTAGTATTATATTAATTACTAGACGCTCAAAGCTAGATTGAAAATTTTAAAAAGTCAAGAAACCAAGACTTAATCCTCAATAATCTAACACGCAACCTATATGAAACAAATCTTTAAAAGAATGAAAAGCTTTGTTTTCTATAAATCATAACAGTAAAACGAAGTAATAGCAAGTTTAAATCAAATTATAAAAGAAACCAGAAATCTTCTCATCTAAAGTTCACAGTCTAAAACTATCTTTATATTATACTAAAAATTGCAAATTAAAACCTCATCCGTTTGCTCCTTTAAACTCTAATAGACTTTTCTTGAAGTTCTCGATAAATAACTTCAGCCAAATTATCATGTGCATCAGAAACCAAGACAATACGAAACTTATCTCTGCACTCTGGAATACTTTCCAAAATAAACTTCAACTTCTTGTAAAACTCCACAACCTGCTTATCACGATCTGCAATCGTAAACTGTGCATTGGTTTCGCGTGCCATGTCAAACAGGGCTAACAAGGGTGTTGCATACTCCATCATGATATACTTTGGTTCCTTTCCTTCTAATTGGATACGATAGAGAGTATTTTTGTAGACTCTTTCTTGTACGCCACCTCTGGTGATTCTTTGCTCTGGCATTGATGTTAAAAAACTGATTCTCTTATCCACTCTGTCGAAGGATTCATAGCACCAACAATCTTTTGGTATAATGATAAAAACCTTTTCACTGGAGATTTTATCTCTTAAATCGGTGCCATCAAGTACAAAATCTGGCTTAACTGCTGTTCTAACCATTCCTTGTATTCCTGGTAAGATCAACTTTAGATAGCCAAAATAGTAACTCCATGCTAATCCAGTTGCAACATTATTTATCTTGGTTTCTGTTAGCTGAGATACTTCAACCAATGATAAACTTCTGACTTCTAACAACTGCATTCCTACAGAGCTCCAGCAAGTAACCAACACATACAGTGGCCATGGAAACAGGTCATATCCATCAGAATTCATACGGCAAACAATCATGCCAAAAGTTGATACAAAGAAGACAAATATCACCTAAAATATAAAGGATCATATTTTGTTGTACCCAGTTGTTTATACAGCGTATATTATCAATATTGTGCACTTTTCTGGGATGACTGGACAATTTATGTTCTCGGAGATAATTACTTTATTCATACTTCCTGTATATTAAATTTTGCACACTTATTTTCGTGCAATAACAATATGAATAGGTGTGTTTAAAAACCCTTTTTCACAGTGATTTTTGCTTTTTAGAAAAGTATATTCTTGCGTGTATGACTTTTCACGAAAAAAACGTTTTATACTTTTCGTACTTAATTTTGTGCACTAACAAACATTTTAAAAGTATACGAATAAGGTGACAAAATATCTTGTAGATTAAATTAAGATTTTCATTCCTTAGAAATAAGGTAAAAGATATTGAGGAGAGGTTGAAATTTAGAGTGGGTCTGTAAGTATTAAAGCTGAAAGAATCTAAAACAGCAATTGTTTACTGCTATTATTTATGCATTTTACATTTTATATTTATTATTCAACCTGCAAACTTACTCTTTTACAGGGTGTCACACAGATATATTGAGACAGAATTGCAAATAAAATCTTCCAATTTGTGGGTACAACATAGGTTGCGACACACAGACACAGTTATAACGCACAAATAATACATACATAACAATACTTAATAACATATAACTTACCAGTACAGTTTTCGGAAAAGCTATACAGTGTTGAAAAGCTTTCATTTTTGAACCAGAGTAACGTGTTTCAACATGAAACTTTTCCTCAAAATATAATATGCTACGACGAAAGATTTCACCAAGAACAAGGGATGATATTACTGAGCAATATAATAATGCTATTTCGTTGACCATATCTTTCAAAGAATGGTTTGAGTAGCAGGCATAGTATAATGGAATGAGTATCAGGACTAAACCCAGAAAAATCATTCTAGCAATACTTGCACGATTCCCTCTGTCTTCAGAAACTGGGCCAAAACCATTATTTCTTTCTTGCAATCTCATCTTTCAAAAGTCTAAAGTAAATTTAATATTAGGAAACGTAACTAGCCATAGCTATTTATTTAGATGTTTTTTTTTACACTGACAAAGTTGCCTTTTGACTTTTTTCACATTCAAGAACATTAATTTGTTTTTGAGGTAACTAGCTACACACAAAAAAAACAATTATTAAAAGAAAGGAAAAGAGAAAAAGGAAGAAATTAGCCTTGCACTAGTCAACAATAAAGACAGCAATATATCAATGTATAGTTTTATCTTTTTTGACTAGGAGCTTGTTGGCAACAATAAAGTGGGCGCTTGAAAGATTCGAAGCAACACATACCTGTCTGAACTGTTACTTTTCTTTTTCGTTTTAAACGCGATTAGGCCCTTATATTTGTCTTTTTTCTGTCGAGGGTTTTTACTGTACTGTTGTAGTTCAATGGGAATCCACCCAGCAGAGAACAGCCCGTTTGACAGCCAGCTTAAAATTCTCAGAAATCTCTCCCGTATACAAAGGCTCTCCACTGGCGAGCTTTAATCATTCCGTTTAAAAAATATATCGTTTTGTCATATAGTTTAAAAGAATTCAAAGGTGGCAAAATAATTATTCAGATTTTCTAAAAAATTATAACAACCTTTTCATTTACTTTGCCTTGATTTAGATCATAGATCACGTTGCATGCTTCGTGCAGCCGTAACATAGTATTTTCACACGAACGTCATTAGTTAAAATGGCGTCGCAACAATCTCCAACAACTTCAAATTCTGGTTTGTTTGACACATCCTTAGAGGGACAGCTTACATTTGAGCAACTCTCAGGACCACGTCTGTTTACACCAGCTCCCTTACCTCAAACACAAGGCAATATTCATCAACATGTTCCTGCTATGGATGGTAAATATCACTTTTATATGGTGGGATATAAAAAGTCAACATATAGACCTTTTTGAATGTTTACATTTTCCGCGGTAAGCCCTTCTGGCTCTAACAACTGCGTGGCAGGCAGAAAGATGCGGAAGCTTGCTGAAGAAAGGTCTTTTTCAGCCCATTTCTTTCTACGGAGACATTTTTGAGGCTTTAAACTATTATCGAGTGTAGATGGATAACTTCTGATTGACATATATTCATATAAAGTCGTAATGATACCTCCATGCGAAGAAACAGACTAAAAAGTACCTCACTTCACCTAGCGCCCGCATCTTTTTGCCTGCCACGCAATTGTTGAAGCCGAAAGGGCTTACCGCGGAAAATGTAAACATTCAAAAAGGTCTATGAAATGAGAAACCAACACAAGATGCTCATTTGAGGAACCATAAAAAGTCTTATAAAATTAGCCATTTTTAACCCATAAATTACCCATGTTGTGTTTATGGCTAGAGAATTAAGCCTGAACTTGGAAAATTTTTTCCTCAAAAAATCGAAATTATTTTCCTGTTTGTCCGGGGGGTCCTCAGTAATTTTAGGCAGAAGAAAATTAGATCACAGTTTCTTCTTCTCCTAGCTAGACATATTTAAAATTATACAGAAAAATTTCCTTATTCATTATTTATTATATTGCCAACCAAATTATATGCCTATATTGTCTGTCAACCACCTGGTTAGCTTGTGAAAGTACAGAGAGATAACTGGAGGTGGAGTAATAATAGCTGACATAGGCTATAGCTAGGTTAAATATTTAAAAAGCTGCTTAACATCTTGAAATTTTATGTACCTAAAATTTCTGAGTTATTGATAAATCGTATGTTTACGTAAATGTTCCAATTTTACACCTTTTTAACATTATAACCTGGCTGGTTGACAAACATGCTACCTCACTCATTACAAAGTTTTTGGAAGAAAACTAAAAAATAACATCTCCTGAAATTTTTAAAGTTTGATAGCCTCAGTTAGTTACGTCCATTTATTATTACAACTAATATTTTTTGATAGAATTCTTCTTTCAACATTTCTGCAGAGTTTTTCCATGTACTATATTTTACTCCCCACACCCCATCACCTTGTTTTAAAATGAAACAAACTCTGTCCAAATCACCGTTTTTATTCAAAACATGCATCCAATCAAAATCATCAGCCTGGACCAGGGCTATTACAGATTATCATAGACGTAGAAGAGCCCTAGGGACGAGGTTGTATGTCCTTCTCTTTTCTTAGTTTTACCAAGGTTATGTTGTTTTATAATTTTAAAAATTTTAAAATCTTTTTAAAATATCACACCATTCTTTGTTCAGGTTTTATTCCTTATATATAATCAGATGTTTTATATGCCTAGATGTTGTATATTCTGTTTATCATGTGATATCCATTACATTTTAAAAAATTTACATAAATTAGAATAACGCTCAAAATTTGCCATACAGTATGTCGTTTCCCAAAAAAAGTAAACACGTTATTTGAATCTTAAGATTCACCATATTTTGACAAGAAAGAGCTCCCAAGAAGCCTAAAATTGCCTAATCACAAAAAATCACAAGCAAGGGACAGTTTAGGGTGATGGGGGTGGTGCAACTTGTATTCAACGTGACTTTGCTTCTATACGTATTTTTTATACGTGAGATAGGGCCAAGAAAAATAGCAAAGGCTTGTTAGTGCTTTTGACTATTGAGGACTGTTGAAGTAAATGTTTTGAATTACTCACTGTTGAAGCAAATATAGTAGTTAAATATAGTTAAATAGTTAAAAATAGCAAATATTAGTATTAGTTATTAAACTTATGTTTAATAACTACTATATTTTATACATAAAAAATGCAGTGATTTCTTTTTAGTCTAAAACATTCTTTATTACAACTTTTCTTATTTTACAGCAACATCATCCACTGGTATGCAACCATATATTCCCTTGCACACCCCACCTACTGTTGGAAATGGTATTAACAACCAGCATAACCCAAGATTTCCAGCTTCTTCTTTTCCAACCACATCGTTGCTTCAATCTACTCCATATAAAGCAAGTAATTTGCAACAAACTTCAACCAATCAAACATCACCATTTCCATATGGAATGGTTTCTCCTGTAAATCCGAATCCTTCTCTTGTAAATCAGGCTCTGCCAGTCAATATCTTGCCAGTCACTTCAGTGTTTACACCAACTGCTTTTAATACGCCTGCTTCCAGCCCTTTTCCATCAGAAAGCCATCAGCAACCGCCACAAAGACCTCCCATGCAAAGACCCATGCAAGTTGTTCCTCCACAACCACAACAAGCATTTCCAAATCAACAAAATCAATTTTCTCAACCTCAAAAGCCTGCAGAACCCCTGACTCAATATATTAATCTACAAACATCGCCACCCTCACCTGATTACAATATTTCTCCGTTTCCTGGTGCTACTTCCTCCACACAAACTCATGTTGGAGCAATGCCTTTGGTTTCAACACTCCCAGTTACCGCACATTGGTTTTATTTCAAAAACTCAACACACTGGGTCCCATTCTCTTATGTTGATTCTAATAATTTGGAAAGGCTCTTCCATTCATCACAACCATCAAAATCAGTTAGTACAAACGGTGGCAGGTATGATGTCGATTTAAATTCCTTACAGCAGAGTGCGATATATTGGAATGAAGCTCCCTGTCAGGTTCGACGTTGTACATGGTTTTATAAGGGTGATGCTGAAAATAAACTGATACCATATGAAAGTGATGTCGCAGAA
This sequence comes from Hydractinia echinata, assembly GCA_030067915.1. Lineage (NCBI taxonomy): Eukaryota > Metazoa > Cnidaria > Hydrozoa > Anthoathecata > Hydractiniidae > Hydractinia > Hydractinia echinata. The sequence continues at coordinate 403,191 of JASGCC010000128.1, forward strand.
AAGTTGGAGGTAACAGTTTGTTTATAACATAGTGTCTTGATTTAGCATTATAAGTTTGTTCAGAAAGTGTTTTGAAGTTATTTGATACACAAAAAATTCAGCGTAAATAAAATAGCCCACCATGAGTTTAAGATTTTGATGTTCTTATTGTGGTTTTACTGTTTAGAATGAGTACATAGCAATGATGAAAAAGGGGATATTCAACATCAGGATTGACATAGTTCCAGGAAAATTTGTTATCTTTCATAATCCAAATGTGCTAGTCCAATATGTTTCTAATGTTGAGCATGATTGGACAGGCGAAGATTCCAAAGTCCGGCCTAAAGTTGTTAAACGTGGTATTACAGAAATTCAAGAGCAGATTGAAGGAGGTATTACTTTTCTTTAAGCAGAAGGAATTAGAAATTAGTGTGGTAGTCTGTGAAGAGTGTAGGGGTATAAATATGCTCCAGTCAATCACATCCTTCTTTAAACAATATTCAGTCAATTTTAGGTTGTTTTGAGACCACTGTATAAAAAACAGGTTTCTTTTTAAAAGCATTAAAGCAGAAATAATTATTGCTCTGTAAAGGAATAGTTCTTAACGATTCTTTGTTTAATTTAACTGCTTATTATAAATTACTCTATCTTTGAACCACTCTCTATGTTATCTCTCTGTTGGTTAAATACTTATCACGATTGCCTACAATGAATATGTTTTTCTTTTTACTTACAGGCGAATCTGCTGAGATAGACCATTTAGTTTTTGTGGTCCATGGTATTGGACCTGTTGCAGATCTAAAAATGAGAACAATCATTGAATGTGGTATGCTTGCTTGTATTGTTTGGCTTTGCATTTAGTGATTTTACGTGTCTTTTTAATCATGTCTACTGTCTTTTCTATGTACGGGTATTAGTTAAGGGTAAATTAGTCAGAAAAGAGTTGGGAATTGTACATTGCGTGCATCCTAATTCAACTGAATAGATTTAAAGGTTAATTTCTTTTATGGTCATTAAATTCGATACAAAAAACTAAAGTCCTAAATGTTTTTATAACAGTTAATAGACGCCTTTCTTTTCTTGATCTTTGTTATTTTTTTATCACCATTAATTCTGCACATAGCGTATTTTCTCGACAACCTTTATAACTTTTTGTATTTGCAGGCTTTGTTTCTTTAATGTCTATTTCTGTCACCAAGCATGATACATACACCTTCCCCACGTCAAATTTTTCAGTTGATGATCTACGAAGAAACAGTTTGAATTTAACTTCAACGCATGGATTCCAAGTAAAAGATCAAACTGCGTGTCGTGTTGAATATCTTCCGATTCAATGGTACTCTTGTTTGAGAGATGACAGATATGGTATTGACAAGTACGTCACTTGAAGATGTGGTTAATTTTATTGCTATTTTAACAAGAAACCCTTTTAATAATATTGTTTGAAAAATTTCCTCCTTTTTATGTTGCTGCATTATAAGGGCAGCAATTTGGAGTTTATATTTTGTTTCATTTTCTTGTTTAAACGTCATCATTTTGAAGTTTTTGTCAGCGTCCAATCTCCAATTTTCTGTTTGATTGTTTTAAATTGTTTTTCTTTTTTTATTTTAGACAGCTCAAAGCATTGTCTCTTCCAAGTATAAACAAGCTGCGAAACTTCACTAACGAAACTTTGACAGATATTTTGTTCTTTTCCAGTCCAATATACTGCCAGGTTAGTTGTCAGGGTCAACAACGAAAAAAAGAATTGTGATCGGTAAATTTCGATGAATAATCAATCAATAGCTAATCGATCTGAAATGCTTCCCCAATTGGCACCGGCGTGTAGAGTGGGATTCACCTGGGGGGTCCTTGGATTTTTTTTTTTGATTCTTCTATTTCTTCTAAGTCTCTTTTAATAATCATCTTTTTGTTGGATTCTCTGTTTTTCTCCGTTCCACACATTTTAGCAAATACCACTTAAAAGTATCATCTACTTGAATCTAACATGTACCGTTAGTAGCCTCGTTTCCAATTATCTTTAGACAATTTGCGACACAGTAGTTGGTGAAATGAACCGCCTCTTTAAATTGTTTCGCTCTCGAAATCCGTCTTACGCAGGAGCCGTTTCTGTTGTTGGGCATAGTTTAGGTGCGTGACTTGCTTCCTCATTTTTTTATTTATATCTTTTTTTTCTTATATATCTTTTTAATTGTTTACTCTATTTTATTTCAGGCTCTTGTATTCTTTTTGATATACTTGCTAATCAGGTATGGAAATTCTTAAGTATTATCTGTTAGAACTTCTATACCCTTAAATCCACTACAACAGTCGGCGATTTTGAGGCAAATGCCGACATGATAAAGCTTCAACTTAGTTTCATACTTTCGCGCCTGCAATTAGTTGCCGACGTGATAAAAATTGCATTAGAAAGGCCGTACCCTGTATTATTCAGAGCGTGACTTTATCCAGAAAAGTTAGAAGGATGTGATTGTTTGGTCATGCTACACAAACATTTTTCAGTTGACTAAAGTCATTGATATTATCATAAATTGTAGATTTACTTTTCTTGTATTCTAATGTTTTGAAGTGTGTTGGTCAAACGTGCGATATGTTTATTTTAGTATTAAAGTCAGAAAGAACTTTGTTTGCAATATTTTTAGATCGATCAAACAACAGAGAATAGTGAAGCAGAAACATACGAAGATTTTGGTGAAGTTGTTGAAAGCATTTCGTCGAATACAACGTATATATTTTCCCGTTTTATCTCTCCTACACTGGAACCTATTTAGTTGCCATTATTTTATTGTGACTTTATTTCAGAATTTGTTTAAACTTTCTACACGCTTTTGCTTTTGTAAGAATATGCTTTATAAGAATATCAGGCTGGGATGCTATTGCTAAGCATCGGGTCGATAGCGCAATCGGTAGAACAGTCGCCCGGAAAGCGAGAGGTCGTGGGTTCATATCCCACTCAGTCCATCGTCTTCGCAGCATTTGATGATATGCAGGTTTACTTATACCGATATATCTCACATCTGCACCGTTGTTCATATAACAGGTATAATGTTTAGAACAATAGAGAAGTAAGAAAAATGACCAGCCTGGTTAGAATTTTGATATTCTTATAAAAAAGCGTTGATGTCATCTGATTTGTGAAACACACGATGAAAAGCCCTTCAGTCTTTGTTTTGTTTTTCCATATGAAGCCAACCGTCATCTTCACCACCGTCGTTAAACGATACGTCGACGAGTTCCGATGAAAAGGAATTGCCGTCTATTACACAGTTGTTGACGAAGCTTAACCTGACCAACTTTGAAAGTATGTTTACCGAAGAACAGATTGACACTGAAACCTTGGTAAGTGTGACCATTCTCTTATTTCTTGCAGTGACACTGTTTGACTTAAAACTAATTTTTGGTTTGGTTTCTATTTATAGATGATGTGTTCAGATGCGGATTTAAGGGACTTGGGAATTCCGTTTGGACCAAGGAAAAAAATAATTGCCCACATCAAAGACTTTTCTTCATCTACGGTACTTACTATACAGTCTCATTGAAATCTGCTTGCGAGTTAGTTTTTGTATTTTTTTTTTAAATTAACTAACATGACTTTCACTTTTCAGAATACGAGATCTGCACACTCGACGACACCAGTTCAAAGTAACAGTTCTGCTTCGTGTAACGCAAGCCTTACACGTGGCACACAAACACGTGTGTCGCAAAATGCACCTTCATCGAGCGTCGATAGTGTTCAATGTGCGTATAAGAAAGGTTTAGCTGGTATCGGTCAGCCGTTAGTCATCTATCCGAAACTTGAATTTCAAACAGACGGTCTCTTCTGTTTAGGATCTCCTCTTGGCTTATTTCTGACGTGCAGGTACTGTATTAGTTTAGGCTTTGCACTTCATAGTTCATACTTCATACTTCATAGAACTTCTTCATAGTTATAGAAAGTTTTAAGGGCGGTTACTACCATATTTTGTTTGTAGATATTAATCTGTTGACTAATTACTTTAGGGGCGTCTCCTCCATTGGTGCTAATTACAAGTTACCTAAATGTCCGAAATTTCTAAACATATTTCATCCGGTAAGTTTTTATTTTGTCTCTGTATAACAATAGGCGTGTTTTGTTCAAAATGGTTGCTTGATCGGTATTTTGTCCTGAGGATGCATGAAATAACGATGCTCGGGATATGTGCGACGGCGATAATGTAGTATTTTTATTTTTTTAATGTATAAGTTTTTTTATTGCTATGTTTTCTTTTTTTTATGTCAACGACATGCAGTATGACCCAGTAGTAAGTGATTTGTTTTTCTCCCGCGGGTATTTAATTTCATGTCTATATTTACCAGCGTGATACCTGGCTATTTATTGACTGTGGTTTTACTTCGCAGGTGTACAGATTAGAACCATTGGTCAACGAACTCATCGATATCCCTCCAGTATTAATACCTCATCACAAAGGGAGAAAAAGATTTCACTTAGGTATGATAGAATTTCTGCGTATGTATGATTCGCCTGGTGAAAAACTTAAACGAGGAGAAAAGCCAAGCAAAGAAACTCACGGCGAAGAATAATTTTTTCTCGCCTTTCTTTTACCCCCTGTGAAATCTCGACAAAGGTTTTGCAGCCTCCTATCCAGTCCATTTTTGTTGTAACAAACGTGAGCTGCGGATAAGCTATAAATTAAGTATGAGACCAAGTGTATAATTGTTTTGTTTTTTCTTGAGAACTAAGAAATCTATATTGTCTCCGACGACATCTCACATGGTATATCAACATGGTATATCCAGTCTTTCTTATTCGCGTCGGAATTCGGAAATTGTCGAGGCGAATGCCGACTTTGTAACGAAAATTCTTGATGCTCGTCGGTAAATATTTGTCGACGTGGTTTCTCCTGAAATGTAACTTGAACATACAAAATATTGTACTCTCATGTCCTCTCTTATTTAACTGTTGTTCATGTATGGGAGCGTGAGATGGCAAAAGCAAATATAAATTGCCGATGTGAAATGAATTGAATTAAAGGCTGTATAACCTTACATTACAATCCTTATTTAGAGATTAAAGAAAATCTAAGCAGAGTTAGTGCCAATCTAAAATCAGGTTTCATTGACGCCGTCAATCGCACTTGGTCGTCTATTAACGACTTCGCAAAAGCACATCGTACAGGTGTCGAACAACAGACGGAGGAAATTACTGGTGAGTCATCGTCCAGCTCAGACGTTACACAAGAATGTAAGTTCGTATTAGTTGTCGTTGATCCCTTGCGTTTACAACCTCTTAAATGACAAGAAAAATAGTCTGATACAATTTCTTCTCATAAAGTAATATTCAGAATTCTATTCACCTAGCCATCGACAGTGAAATAGCAATAAAAGAAGAGGCTTTAGACTTTGGTGTGTTAAATAATGGACGTCGTATCGATTATGTCCTACAAGAAAAACCGTTTGAAGTATTGAATGAATATTTATTCGCTCTCAGCAGTCACACGTGTTACTGGTAAGATGATTTCAGTTTCAACAGGGCTGTCTTGTGTATTGTTAATATAACAGTATTATGAGCAAACAACAGTATATAACGTCGCGTAGAATCTTAGTAATCTTTTGCCACCATTTTTAGACAATGCGACTTTAATTATTACTACGTCATGAATAATTACATCCAGTTGTTTCATTAACCAATCACAATTCGCAAATTGACTATAACTGGGGGTCACGATTTTCGAACGCAAATGAAAACATCGAATAATTATGTGTTTTTTTATAAGAAGATTTTACGCGACGAACAGTGCGCAGTGAACAACTGTTTCAAATTCGCCATATTTACCGATTGCACTCACCCGTCCTAATCGGTTTTCTGATCGCGATACGCATTAATTTAGTGTCGATTTTAAATTGCTTTAATTCTTTTTCAACTTCTGTACTATGTCCTTTTTTTATTAGGACGTCAGAGGACACAGCTTTACTTATTTTGAAACAAGTATATGGTGATGTGTAAAACCAAGATGGTAGACGTGCGGTAACCATGGATTAGTGCTCGTGAAATGTAGAGATGGGATGATAATAAAAAAGACTATTACTAAGCCAAAAAAATATATTTATTTATTTCGATTTTTTATAAATTGCATAAAGTGAAGTATGCGAAATTTATTTTTTGATGTGATAAACACGCATAAAGCTAATTAGCTAACTTAGGGGAAGAAATAAATGCGGAATAAATAAATACGGTATTACTGTTAGCGAAATAGCCTCGTATCCTAAAGATTAAATCTCGTTTTAAGCAAGGAAGAGAACCTGTTACCTTTTTTTTCGCCTCTTACTTTATTTTGGGTCCTTTAATATTTCCCTGTAACTTTTTTATCTCACATTTTGCACAATTCTCGAGGTCCTATTCGCAAACTTTAATTCTGCAATTTTTTTTTTCGCAAGCAATTTCTTTCTTAAGGTAGTCAAGTTTTTATTTTATTTTTTTAAACTTGAGTAGAGTGGAACATTGTATTTTTGCGGTGTTAGAAGTAGGCTAACAATGAGATTTTAAAAAACATAATTTGAATCGTTTTTAAATGATCTAAACGGTTATTTCGCAAAATTTTCTGAGCATCGAGGCCAACACCGTGGCAGTCTCTCGGGTAGACACTATAGAAATCTGGTGGATGCTATAATTTTGTAAGAATATTTTTTGTTTTTAATCTTTAAATCTGGTGATTTTCACAGGAAGGATTCTTGTGAAAAACAATGTATGGATAACAGTCGAAAATAGGTCGAAGGAGGAGAGTACAGTTAAAGCAAACTCTCCTACACTGCTAAAAATAAACTTTTTTTTAAAACTCTAAAACGCTATTTGAATATTCTTCCTTGCTTGAGTATAGGACCATATTTCTGTTCTACCCTAAAACTATTTATTTTTGTTTACTTTATTTGTTTATTTTTTGTTTGTTTATTCTTTTATTTGTTTATTCTTTTGTTTGTTTTATCTGGCATTAATATACAAGATTTATGTAGTTTTCTAGGTATCAAATACTTTAAGTGAAAAAATTGAATTTATTATTTTGATTATTTTTAATATTGTAGCTAAGTGTATTTTGTCTTTTTCAAAACATTGAGAGAAGAACGCAATTTCAATTACAGTGTTGCATCGCAAGCTGTTTCATTCTTCTGTAAAAATTCCACGCGTGTTTTTTATAAACCTTTTAAATTTAGTGTAAATAATGAAAACTAGAGCAATTGGCCCAAAATATTTAGTATTATTTGCAACTGTGTATAGACTTGTTCTCCTCGTTTTCCAGTATGCTGCCAACTTGTTGTTTGACGATTTTGATACTTCCACATGGATTGATGACAGTGCGCTGGATAACAGTTCACTGGCTATAAAGAGTTGTTTTTTAAATGGACTGCAGAAATGGGATGCTGTGTACTTTACCCACATTGCTCAATATGGGTACACATATGAACAAATGTTGGCGTTCTTTCCATGCTTTCCTTACATGGTTTCAACAATCGCAAGCTTTGTAAACGTAATTTTCAACGTAGAAATTACTGCAACTTTGTTTCAATGGATTACTTTATCAGTGAATTTTCTATCCTATTTGCTAGCGACTGTATATATGTTCTACCTAACTGTTGAAGTTACGAACAAACACCACTTTGCTTCTCTATCAGCTTTACTGTTTATCGTGAATCCAGCAAACGTGTTTATGATGTCATCATACACCGAGTCACTGTTCGCATTTTTACAATTTGGATTATTCTACCATCTTGAAAAAAATTGTTTTTCATTTGCTTGTCTTTATTTAACGTTTTCCATATTGACTAGATCGAATGGCATGCTGGGAAGTGTATTTTTTCTTTATTTTTACTTGAAGCATAACCATCATGAAGAAATTAGAAAAATTATTGGAGAAGGTCCTTTGTTGCGTCTGCTCGCACCTTTTAACATCTTCAAATTTGCGAGCACGTCACTCGTAAAATTGTCGCTACTTGTAGTATCTATCGTCACAATGTTTCTACCGTATGTTTTCAAAGAAATTCAAACCTATAATACGTTCTGCAAATTATCACATTATAATCAGTCACGTGACCATTGGTGTGACGGACTAATACCGATGTCGTATTCGTATACCCAAGATCATTATTGGAATGTCGGATTATTTCGATACTGGGAAATAAAGCAGTTACCAAATTTCCTATTAGCTTTTCCAGTTGTTATTATTGTGTTTTATCATACTCAACGTTTCCTGGTTGGTTTAAAAAACTTTGACATATTTCTAACGTTTGGGATATTAAAACATAAAACCGACGAGAGAGAAAATGACGTGTTAATGCCGCCATCAAGGTTGTTTGTTTATCTCTGTCATTGTTTATTTTTAACTTGTTTTGGTCTTATTGGGTTTCATGTTCAAATTCTGACAAGAATGTTGTTTTCCTCTTCTCCAGTATTGTACTGGGCAGGCGCGACAATTATTATTCGCGACTTGGACCATAAATTGTTTAAAACACGTTTAATAATTGGCTACTTCTTCGTGTATAACGTCATAGGAGTAATATTACATTGTAATTTTTATCCATGGACATGAAATAAGAATGCAAATAACGTTATATTAACTCGTTTTTGTTAGAATTATTATAAGAGGGAAATTTGCGTAGGTTCTTGGACATCGACATCGCGCAGCTTCTGAATTCTCTTTATTGTTTGAATCGAGTGTATGAAGCTTCTCAGGCTAATATTTCCCTGAGTTCCGTGAATTTCAGGTGAAGTCGGAAAACTAGATACGCGACACGCCTAACCTTCTTCGATGCGCAAAAGTTAATACACTAAAAAAATTTACAAGCCGGGTAGTTAATTTAATAGCAAAACATTTTGGAAACGGAGATCTTGCAAGCGAAAACACCGCGAAATTAAAATGCCACGAAATACATATACTTACTTGTACCGTGAAATTAAAATGCCGCGAAATTTTCACGCAATTATGTAAATTATTACATACGAAAATTAATACACTTAGGACTAGGAATTCTTGTAAATTCCTCTTGACACATTACTCTTATGATATCCTGGCTTCATTGCACGCTTGTTGAAATTTTCCCTAACTTTGTTGTAAACTTGAACGTAACCTGTATTCCTCTCCCATTCCCAGTAACGAAGGACATAAAACAGAAAAGAAGATCAAACTACTTTGTACTTGTTATTTACACATAAGTCATATTTACACTCGCTTTACTAAAAATATCACATTTCGTTGTATCAGATTCAGAAGAAACAAAATAATTGCTTGCCATGACAGACTGGAATTTGTTCAAAATAATAAAGGCCTATTCAGGGAAGAAAATTTTTGCGAACAAAAAACACTTGCTTGAAAAGATTCAATTTCACGGATATTTCACATCTTTTTTATCGAAATACCTAAAAGTTTCGGAAAGAAGATTTTTGCAAAAAGAAAAGTAGTATTTCGCTGCGCCGAGCATTTTATTTGGAGGAAAATTGCTTACAAGAATTTTCTGCGGCTGGAAAGCTTTAGTAAAATATATTCTCTGCATAAAGTTGAAGTCTATGGGAGCAAAATATGGCTACCACGTTAAAATCTCGACAGTAAAAATTGTCCACGAATTTGTCATTCCACAAATCTTGTTTCTTGGTCGGGAATTTCACCACAGCTAAATATTTTGCATATCTCTATATCACCAGATTTCTACCAAAACGAAATATCCACCTGTTTATCTATACGGTTTTATGAGTCTGGCTGCACATGTGGGTAGATCGTAATTCCTGTAGTATCGTATCAGATCACGTATGTTTTCAAATAAAGGGTGGTCTTTTCGTAAAAACATCTGTCCCTAGTAAAGAAAGCATACGGCTTCTTTCAAACTTTGACGTTTAACATTAACCTTGTGTTGCTACTCGAAAAATGAATGATAGAAACCAGCCATGTGCAAAGTCATTCTCCTCCTCAGAGCCCTGTAAGATAAACCTCGAGATTTATCTTATGGAGCTCTAGGGAAGAGAATAGCAAGAAGCGTCTAGAACCAAAAATTTTTAATCCAAGACTTAATTCTCACAGCTAATTAACTTTTTATCACATATACAAGAAAAATGACCTGGGGTCAAAGTTGGTCGTCAGTAATTTAAAGCATTACCTCTTCTTGGAAGATTTTATAATGTCGAGTTTCACCAAGAACATATGTTGAAATCACTTTTTTCTAAAGGTAAAAAAAAAGAAGACATCAAACCTAATTTAATAACAAAAGAAGTTCGCAATCTAACCCTTTGTTTTTAAAATTCGAAGAATGTGATTTGCGGTGGCCACTTGGTAAACATCGAAGGAACGAATTGTAAAATTCGGATCTCTCCGTATAAATGCGACCTCATTCCCAAGACTTTTGAGGTTCGGTTATATTGGGCAACCTCATCCCCAGGGTTCTTGCCTTTTTGACAGGCCGGCGGCGAAGAAAGCGCTAACGGCTTTGGCAACAAACCCTGGGGACGAGGATGTTATATTGGGACTTATTTAACGAATTCCATCAGGCCTCCTATAATATGGAAATTCTTTGTGTAGCGTGCGATGGAAACACAACTCGCGTTAAAACGTTTGATGCACTGAAAATAGTTTAATTTTATGTTATGACGAGAATATCTTGAAAAGTTTGTGACAGTTGGACAATAGATCTTAATGTAAAGGGTTGAGGATTAGCAGGGGTAGTTATTATTTTGTTATCCACTCCCTGCGTGAGTTGAGAAGATTCTTTACGTAAATTACCTCATCTGTGGCAGTCCGGATAACATACAGTCCAGATTCACCTAACTTTAACAATAACCTAGAATATAATATTGTGTCATTAGAAATTTTGAACTCGAAAGAATTTGTTTATCAATTGAGAAATAAACAACATTTACTTGTTAGCTGCGGCTCGATCCATACCCCATTGATATACCGAGGGTGGAAGGTATTCGTCCTCTGATATGTCGCCTTCCGTCTAAAAAAAGAGATCATTTCTAGCTTATCTCTTTGAGACAGGTATCTGTTCAAAACAAAGTCTTTTTTAAACAGCTAAATCATAGTACCTCTGGAACCACATATAAATCATCTGATTCTGCGGAATCGTGTTCACGTATATGAAGGGTATCTCGTATCCTTGTCTGTACCTCACTAAAATATACATAATAAATATGTAATATGTAATATATACATTGTGCACTATATTTATTTTTATACATTTTTGATTAAAAAAGATAAAAGTAAGCATATTCGATATTGTTCATAACGCAATGAGTTTATGCTCGAACTTGGAGCCTTCCGATTCTAGAGCAATTGCCCTTCAGACTGAGATAAACGGCCCTGGCGGTGCAAGAACATTGCTGTGACATCATTTTAAAGGGTTAAATAACCTTTTTAAATTTCTTTTTATAGCAAAAAAAATCTTTTGGAACAAAGAATCACATAACAGTTTGGAAACCAGGTTGATAGTTAGGTCTACTATGTTACATACCGTTCTTTGATGTCGAAACCTGGTGAACGCATTTCCACGTACGAAGAATCTGAACATAAGAAAAAGAGGATAAATTGTTAGAAATAAAAATCAGAAAAAAATAGAAAATGTTGATGGATTCAAAGTTCTAGTTGAAAGAGAAATGTTAAACGGTTTTTAAAGACGATTATTAGAGACTCCCTAAACAAAATTTTGTCTGTAGGGAAGATATAAAAAGCTCACCTTCTTCGTCTATATAATTGTAAACCTGCTCGGCTCCTTCGACCGGTTTCCTAACATCTGGGGGTGAGAGCTTTCTTCCGTTGGCACCAGCAAAATTAAAAATGTTCCCAGCAGTGTTGGAAGGAGAGACATCTGGACTTGAGATATAAGGTGATGACGGTCGACGAGGTGTATTTGGTGCTACCTTCTCATGTTGCAGCACTTGCATGTGGTTTGTGTAAGTATATGAATTAGTTTCGAAGGAGGAGTGTCTGCGATTAGTGCGTGGCGCTGGTATATTTGGTTGAGGCGATATTGGGGGCGTCGCAGCAGGGCGTGAAACAATATGCAGTGTATCTTTAATTTTGATATTAGGCGCAGATTGGCGTTGCTCTTGTCTTGGTCGTGGGGAGGGTGAGACCAAAGGTGCCTCTTGTATCCTAGGGATAGCTGCAGAATGATTGCGTTGAAGTTGAAGGTGCTCTCTTGGTATATCTTGTACTGGCACAGAAGATCGTCGAGTAGGGTTTTGTGTGATGGAAGCATACCCAGGTGAGAAGTAATGGCATGATGTTGGTGGGTACTCGATGTGAGGTCCTGTGTGGTAAACATTCTGCGTGTCGTTATTAACAGTTACTTCTATTTTTGGTATTGATTTGCGTCGGTCGACCTTTGGTGAGCTCTCCGGCGTCGAGTTTTTCTTCCCTGAGCCAAAAAAACTGGCTATTTTTGATTTTGTGGATTTTTTATGCCGAGCAGGAGACACAGCTGGACTTGAATGTCGCCGTGGTATATCTAACTCGCCGTTATGCTTTCGTTGTTCCATTGTTGTTTGACTTCTACCTCGGGTTCCCAGTTTGTTTTGTGATTTTAAATCATGACCACTAATTTTGGCATCACGTGTTTGTTTTTCTTCTTTATCTTTGCTCGAAACGAACGAATCACCATCTGGAGGAGTGCGGATTAAGTTCGCGTGCCTTCGTTTCTCGACACTTAAAACTGTAATCCATTTCTTCAAAATAAAAGAAAAGTTTAAAACTTTTACCAAGAATTAAAAAATCGTTAAGCAAATACAGTTGATGATTTTTATTGAGAAACAAAGTAAACACGAAGAAGTCTGTTTGTGGAAGATATGATAACACATGTGTGAAACACATAAACCTTATTTCATACAGGTGAAGTAGAATACTCATCACGGCAGCACTTGTTGCCTACATATTTACACATGACCGTACGTTCTCGGGTAACAGAGACCGTTCTGCACATGCGCAGTAAGAGCCAATAAAATAAAGATTTGTGTTTGTAGCTAGTCAATACGAGGCGAATGTTTACAGTGTAAATTACATGAAAAGCAGGAAACAAAACCAAATAAAGATTTGAATATATTGTTTGTTTTTATTACGCAATACACCAGTAACTTATTTTTTTCGATCATCCAAGTTTAAGTCCCAGTTGCTTAACCTTTTTAAACTTCCAGCCTGGCTTAGCGGTTGCTTAGTTTTTGATCCTCAGTATTAGCGCTTACAAATGTTACCATGCAAAGCACAAGTATGTAGTTGGTTGGTTGATAAGAAAAATATTTACAGCTAATTCTAATGCACACTGGATATGTTTTTATTATGTGAGACATTAAAAGCTTGGCTTGTTAATAAAGTCAACTTTTTCTCTCAGTCGCACCTTTAGTTACCATTTTATGACTTTTGCGTAATGACGTAATCTATGTGTGCCAAAAGCTCCAAAATTTTAAGCTTGGCGGAAAAAATATTTTCTTTTTTGAAAGAAGAGTTATTTGTTTTTAAATAAACAAAAAAACAAGGAAATATAAATCAACAAAAAAATCTCGATTAATGTTTAACCACGTGCTTCGACACCGCATTGTAAAGATTGTCGTTTAAAGAAGTACTTAATTTGCCCAAACAATCTTTTTTACTGGCCGCACATACGTCATTAAAAAACTACAGTCACCCATAACTACTGTATGAGTTGATCTTAGCAATCCTGTTCTCTAAGAAATCTACACCGTTTTTTATAAGATTCCTTTCCATAAGAATTATTAAGAGTATAAGGCTCTTCCAAACTAGGAAATTGTAGAAATCACTAAACTTTAAATCTTGTGAGATCAACTTTGTTTCCAGGGCATTTTGCAGTTCCGTAATATGGGTTCTAGGTAAAAGAGCGTAGTACTGAGGATGTCTGTGAGGTCAGTTTATATTTCCACAGACCTGATCTTAAGCCAGGTACAATTGGTGTAATCAAGAATTTTATAAAGCCACCTGATTTTGATGGGGGGAATTTTGCGTTTCTTTTCTATCATTACAATGAAATCTGCCAGAGCATAAAATATTTCCAGCTATTTTAAATCATTTCAGGTTAACTACGGCTGAAATGAAATTTCAGCTGTGGGCCAAAGAATTGTAAGACCTACCTAAACTATGAATTACATTTATTCTAAAAATCAGAGAGTCGCGGAAGCCACGTACGACCTAGAGCTGTCAGTAATCCATTTACGTATTCGCTAACAAAATCCAACAACGGTCCTGGACGGCCCTAAGTACATTACCAGTAGAAAGTCAACTACTAACCTGAAGTTCGCTTTGTGATTCAACTGAGAAATAATGTCTTCTTGCTTGATTCTCTTCAGTCGTTTCAAGATAAAATATTGAATCTGTATCTTCTTTCGAAGTTGCACACTCTGAAAAACTAAAACATGGCAAAAAAAACCTTTAAAAACATTAAAAGTCACTAGGAAGGGAACGTAAACAATTGCGTAAGTCCATGCTGTACTGTGTATTATAATACATCGTCACTTTGTCAACCAATGAAATGCCGATACTAACCTTGTATTAGCCAATAAAAAGGTAGTATTTGGTACGGCACTTTTCAAATCTTCAAAGATGTATAACATTCCACTGTGCACAACACCATAATTTATGACAGCTAGAAAAAATAATATTCACACGTGTTGCAAATTTTGGTTAAAACAAGAAACCGGAAAGTTTGTTGGAATTGGGATACCCTTCCCATTATTAAAATTACTACGATCTCACAATATCTAATGAACTAGTATCAAATTGGCGGGTGAAAAATCGATTTTGCTATACTTGGCTTCGATGAACAAATCAACTTTGCTCTATTGGTTATTGAAGAAGAAAAATAGTCTTTGTTCATTCTTGTACCAAAGTTCTCAGAGACAAACTTCGAGATTTTGCTCAAGGAGCCCTGGGAACGCGAATTGACTTCGCTAATAATTCACTGCTGCAAGGCTGAAAGCAGCCTCATTAAATTACATTGTTATGACGTCATTACTGAAAGTGGCTTAAATTATTTAGTTTAAGATCTAATACCAGCATTTAATGAGCATTCTTGCATGTTATTGGTTAACCAATAGTACATACCTGAACTGCTTGTGGTAGGCACGTCTCCGAGCGATCTTAAAACGCCGCTATATGTAGCATTTTGTAGCAAGAGTGACGCGACAGTCAATGTGTAGTCAGTCATTTAGAATCTTGGTGGGATAAATCTAGAAAATAATCAATTTTTTATTTATACTTCACCTTTATTCAAATCTCAATTTCATCTAGATAAAGTGTAAGATTTCTACTATAGGCGATGTTTTAACCAAAGTTTTGATTTAAAACGAAAACAAAAGTATAGTTTTTTCCCCGTATATCGAAATTGGAACCTCAAAACAAACAGCGGTAACAATCAACGAAAGCAGACGAAAACCAATAAAGATTAACAAAAAATAAACAAAACAAAAAACGAGTACAAGCGAAGAAACAACGAGTACAAGCGAAGAAAAAACAAGCACAAGCGAAGAAAAAACGAGTACAAGCGAAGAAAAAACGAAAACAAGCGAGAATGATTAAAACAACAAAAATCAAAGAAACGTCTATCCAGAAGCATGTTTTAACAACATTAACAATAACTTTACGAAAATTTTATAATCACAAACAAATTTCCTCAATTAAGCGTAACATAAAGCTCTCCAGGAAGTATGCTTATTAACATTATTAACAGAATGTTGCGAATTCTTTCATTGTCTGGGGAAGCAAATTTCCTGTGGGCAAACTTGTAAATCAAGAAGCAGGCTAAATGGAGTAAAATTCGTTCAAGTATCAATATCTTCAACACTCCAGTAACATGAAAACATATAACAATTACACGCGCATGCGTAGATGTACCTATTGCGCTCTTAATGTAAAGGTGTAAAAGAACATACCAACTCGCTGCCTTCTGTCACAGTATCACAAAAAACATTGTTTGCATGTAAAATAGATACATCAAAATTAATGAGCGATTTTATAAGTAATTATAATTAACATTCGATTATCTGTCAGATGTTAATTATGGCCATTAAAATGAATTTGCTTTCGTTGCAAAATAATTTCAAAGTCATCGTCGTTGTGCTTTTTTGAGCTACTCCATTTTTCAGATACCTGGCCAGACTTGCTATAAATAAAACGAAAAAAATAACTATTAAGGTAGGTTTCCATACGACTGCATTTTCCGCTCGAGCGTAGAAAGCTCGGGAGCATTTTTCTCTTGAGCTTGAACTTAATGGAAATCAATTTCCCGCTTGACAGAAAGATGTTCCGAATAAAATGGCTGCCGTAAACAGAAAAAACCTTTGGCTACGAAATTTTAAAATAATAACAACAATGTTTTTATGTCAGCGAATTAAAAGAAGGCGTAACAGGAAACAACAACTAAGATGAGAAAACTTTTTCATGAAAAAGGGGAAAGTTATTATTTATTGTTAGTTTATGAATTTAACTTCCAATGGCCCCCAACAAGCAGTTGATTTTTGTGGTTGTTTAGGAAGATTTGAAAAGAATTTATGAATCCATAACTTTTGTTCACAAATTCAATGCTAACAGGTCTCTCTGCTCTACTTAACATCAAACACTTTTCTGAAAGGTGTTTTTATTTTGTGAATAAAGAAGTGCAGAAGAAATTGTTGTTTTTCTAATATTTTTCTTGAATAAAATTGATTGCGCAATTGTTTACATTTTCTTGAATTTCATTGGTTAAATAGCTCGAGAGAAAAATTACGCGCTGAAAAAGTTGAATGAGTTCAACTTTTTGAGAGAAGCTCGGGAGCATCTTTTTACGTCGGGTCAGCGGTCATTCTACTTCATTGCGCATGCTTGTGGGAAAAGCTCTTGAGCTTTTTCCGCTCGAGCGGAAAATGCAGTCGTATGGAAACCTACCTTTAGCTATTGAATATTGTAAGAGATCATTCAAAATTCAAAATTCAAAACTGAAACAAAAATCACAGATTCAATTAGGTTTGACATGGTCATAAATATCATTACAATATGTTTCATCTGTCAACTGTTACGCGAGAAAGGAAATATAAATTATCATCATGGTGTGGTGCCCAGTATTTTCTTATGAAAACAAAGAACTACTTTGAAAGAACTTGTATTTGTTTCAAATTACTGATGTGATATGTATATCCTTCGTCCGTCCTCAATAACTATTCATATCTGATTGATGTGTAAAGGCCTGGAAAAGAGGTTGATCTAGTAAATCTAAAAATAGCGATTTCAGATACATACTTTTTAACGTGTAGGTTGCGTCCATCTTTTTTTTTCTTTTTTTTTTTTCTAATGTGCTTTTCTTGGAACGTTCACCTAAAAAAACATTTTAAAATTCTAGGCCAAATTTCTTCGTTGTTGATTTAACAAATTAAAGTTTTTTTTTTCTTTTCTTTAAATGGTTTCAAATATTTACAAAAGAAATTTTCCCGTTTATTTCAATTTTTTGAAAATATTTACGGATCATCATTATAATAATGTCGTTTTAAGACACTCTGATCTCAACCTCACTCCCAGGGCATTTGTTTTTTTGATAGCGACCGCTCCGTAATAACAGCTTAAAGGCCAAGAGACCCTGGGGACGAGGATGACTTCGAGCTCGTATCCAGATCTCTTTGCAGTTTATCTTAAACAGTTCTAAGGACGAGGATGGAGAGACCAATCAAGAAGTTTATAGGAATGTGTAAAATAATATTCAGCAAACTACCCAACCTCGTCTCGGACAGTGAAGAACCGATATAGGAAATCATTTAAAAAGTACAATAACAGCCCACATCTTTCCATAATCACCGAAATGAAAACTTGCAATAATTGCAAACAAAAAAAATTTAATTAGCGGTCTTTTTCTTATCTCGAGCAATAGTGACAAAAGAAATACAACACAGGGCTCTAAGACCAAGCTCTATTTAAGAATATCACTATCGATGCTTACTCATTGTTTTTGATAGAGTTAGTGTTTTCAGTGTAGGTAAGGGAAGCTGGATCCAATTCGTTATTCTGTAGATTCAACTGATGTATTTGACATTTTGAACAGCTTCCTTCCTGCCATAACAGAAGATTCGAAGGGAACAAAGTTCTGAAACAAATTTCTGTAAAAATATTGCCGGTATCAATTTTCGAGAAATACGTGAATAATTAATGATTCTTCGTTAAGATTTTGGCGATAACATAAAATTTCACAAATTAATGACATTTCTTGATTATTTTCGCGGGTATTAATTTTCGCGAATAATATCTTTAATAATATCTATCTATTTTGCGGAATGCCAAAACTGAATGAGATGATGAGACCTTGGCGGTTAAAGATTTGACTCTCAGGCACACTGTCCAGAACTCAGAACATTCTTCTTCCAGATTCCAAATAATAAAAACAAATACTCACGTCCTAAAAAACAAATATTATTTGTACTTTTTAATCTTGGAGAAATGAGAAGAAAAGAGAGAAATATTTGTTCGCAGACACAAAAAAAAGAAATGAGTTAAATTAAAGATCTTCCTCTGTTATAAAAAAGATGAAGATTAATGTAATACATTTTGTTTACTACCTAGAACGACGTCGTGTGTCCGATACTTTAAGTACAACTTAACTGTACTTTTTTCGCAGAGTGTGTCATCACATGTGGGAGACTTAAAAAATATGATTTCTAGTAGACCTGTTTAACTATTATGTTCGTGTCCCTTTAAATAATCTTGATGGTAGCCAAGATATCCAGCTAAGATTTAATAAATTTAAATTTCACTCAAGCAGCGCTTAGTTGCAATGGAAAACTTACGGTCAGTATATATCCGAGAATGTTGATTGGCTATTGTGACAATTGCAACCTCGTCCCCAGGGTCTTGTGGCCCCTGAGCCGTTATTACGGAGTGGCCAACAATTTTCGCCGCTATCAACTTATCAACAAGGCAAAATGCCCTGGGAACGAGGTTGTGACAATTGGATATTGCGTACGTTCGTTATAAGAATGGTTTTAGTTACACAAAATAAAATCTATTTTAGAATCAACCATACGACTTTAATGTGGGTGTGTGTGACCAACGTCAGTGAGAATCAAGAATAAGCACGACAATGCTGTTAGGAATAGGAATAAAAACTTTCTAATTTCAAATGTCAGCAAATCCCTAAAATTCAAATCAACCTAATAGCAAACCCCGAATCAACTAATAAAAACAAAGTCGGCGTGGTCACATCGTAC
Organism: Hydractinia echinata; assembly: GCA_030067915.1. Classification (NCBI taxonomy): domain Eukaryota; kingdom Metazoa; phylum Cnidaria; class Hydrozoa; order Anthoathecata; family Hydractiniidae; genus Hydractinia; species Hydractinia echinata. The sequence goes on from JASGCC010000128.1 coordinate 422,353, forward strand.
CCTCTTAAATAAAACAAGAATTAATTATATTATATTTGTTGGGGTGAGTGAGACCATTCGCGCTTAAAACAAAAGATTTCCCGATATTAACGACGTGAGAAACGAACAATAGAATTAAATAACAAATGCGTCTTTTTGGGTGCTAATTCTCTATAGGTAATTGAATTTTTCACGGGGTTTGGTACGGTATAAAGTCATGATTATTAATTTTTTTGTTGTTGAAATCAAGGGGAATATTTCAGCACCATGAAACCCTTTACAAATACATTACAAAATATGCAAATAAAAATAAATTCCTAACGTTTTTTCCACAACGAAACAAGAACAGGGGGTTATTTTCATTTGGCTGCATTTCGCGATATAGCAAAAGATTAAATGAATGGAAGCGACGATGTGAAAGGAAATTAAAACAAATATGGCTATTTTAAAAACTGCAAAAATGAGAAAATGGAAAACTGACAAAAAAACGCAGGAAACTTAAAATTTAAAAAAAACTTATAATCAATTCCTCCGTGTCTTTTATTTACGGTGGAGGATTCGGAGTATCGTATGTAGAGAAAGGATGTTGTGTGGGTGACGGGATGACCTAAGAAACAAGGCTTTCATCCGATGCACAAAACTTTTTTTGTCATATCACTTTCTGCCCGAGTAGTGTATTCTACTTTCATTTTCGCGAGGATCGTAAATTAGCCAATCAAAACGTTTTATTTAATTTCGTTTAATTAGCTTTATCACAAATCTTCTCAACTGCTTTCACAAAATTTGTGCTAAAATCGGTGACAAATTCTTTAGAAATCCACTTTCCGGAGTAGGCGATGCAAAAACACATTCGGCGCCTCACAGTTAATGTGCCAATATAAAATCCACCAGGAATAGCCACAGTAAAGTAATGCCCCTCCACGCACAACGGTGATTGGTTGTCTGTTGCCAAGACAACGTCGCAGTTCCCAATGTTACTAAAGGGAATAGAGGTTCCCGTTAGGAGACAACCAAGTTTCTCTTCATATGTTAAGGTGGAGTTTTTCAAGAAGGCATTTAGTAAGGACCATATCCAAGGTGCAATAGTAGATTTGTTTTGTTTTTTCACATTTTCGTTCACCTTCTTTGCTACGTCGAAAAACAAATTTCTGTTACCAACATCAAATGGTTTTAACGTTTGATTTCCAAAGGAAACGTAGGTCCCACAAGGCATAGGGGAACTGTGTAGTTCGTTGACAAATTTGCGTAGATCAATGGGATATGAAAGTTCCCCGATTTTCTTCTTAAATTCAGGATACGACGTTCTCGTAGTTTCAAGAACACAACTCGTCAACACAAGAAGAGCACTATGAACGGTGACGTTATTTTCCTTACAACAACGTATAAAACTTTTCGTCAGTTCTTCATCCACAGTAAATGGATAAAAATCATGACGGTTATTGTCTTCCAGACATACGTCATGTGTTCTAACCGTGGGTTTACTAAACAATTTGCTACTCATCCACAATCCAAAGTCAACTACGGATTTTATGAACCAGTTTACAGGTTGCTGGGAAACTGGCAGAGTCATGTTCATAAAGATATCTTCCATTGATTTAACACAAGGTATAGGGCTTGGCAACAAATCAATTTGCGAATGATTTAAAAGTGCGTTACATATGGCAGTGAATTGATTGGCAATAATGTCAAAACCACCCCTACCATCTATAACCGCATGACTGCATGTGAAAACCAGAACGTATTTATGTTTTTCGTTTTTCGATGCTATTTCCAACCATACAGCCTTCCACACAAACTCGTTAAAACCATTTTCAAGTTCTTCGTTTATATAAGGAACCCAATCATTTATTTCGTTTATTTTTTCAAATCTAAGTGGAAACAACGCTTTAGGTAATTCGTTAATTGTCTCAAAAAATAAGTCCTGGTTTACATCAGCTTTTACTTTAGATTTCAGCAAATCATGACGACTGATGAGAACAGATAAACTTTCTTTAACAATGTCTTGTGGTACTGGTTGGTTTGAATTAAAAATTGTCACATTGATGAAACTGCTCAAAGAAGGAGAGCAGTTACTTCCAAGCTCTCCGTAAGTCTCTCCAAGGGAGAGGTATCTCCGCTTTCCTGTAAACCGCGTCGATACTGAAGCATCTACCATATTTTGGAATCAATTATTTAAGTCTAAAAACACAATAAATTGTGTCCAAAACAAACATGATGGCAAGTTAAACACAACATGAGTTCTAAAAAGAATTTTGAAAGTAGAGATTCGTGGATTAAACATTTGATTCAGTTTCGCGAAACTAACATACTTCAATGTTAGTTTCGCGAAACTGAATGTTTATAAATAATTAGATTGCATTGCTGGGTTTTGTTTTTTTACAACAAATAAAACAACGTGAATATTCAATTTCTCGATTTTATTTTTTTAAGAAGCAGTGGGAGAAAAAATTTTGAGGAGCATTTTAGTCTGGAGATTTAAAAAATGCATATATCTGACACTTTGTAGCGATTAATAACTGGGCCAATAATATATGTGCCTACTATGGAGAAGTGTCTGTTTAATAGAAGCGCTAGAAATATAGACTAAATACACGATTTTTTTATAAGCAACTGGAATGGATTTGAAAAATTATTAAGCAACTTCAGTTCTGCACAATTGTAAGCACAAGCAACAGAGTTAAAATAACTTCTTTGTTGTCCACTTCAGTTTATTTTTAAGAATTTTTTTACCAAATATGACTTCTTTTTCCTTCTTACATTTAAATTACGAAATTTAGCGTAAGGAAAAAAATTTTCATGAGAAATGTTCCCGAGTTTCCCCCTAATTCGCGAAAATTTATTTCGTGAAATAAATCTTTTGAATTTTCCATATAAAATTTTTTAAACCAAATTTGTAAACGAAAAATGACTTAATATATATACATAAAAAAAGTCTAATTTTCAGAAATTTGCACGTGCAGTTTAGAAGATTTTCCTTAAAGGGGCTACCAAAAGGCTGTTGGTTTTCGACTTTAGTGACTTACCTTATCGGTAAAAAAAAAGTCGGCAAAAAAATTAGAAGGCAAAAATAAAAAGTCAACAAAAATATTAGTCACTTGGACAAAATTTAGTCACTTTTTGCCAACTAAATTTTTGAATTTAGTCACTTTTTGCCAACTAAATTTTTAAATTTAGTCACTAATAAAGAATAATTGCATAAAACTGATAAAAATTAGCAACAAGAAAGAAAAAACGGCAAAAAGGTGGTTGGAAAAAAAGTCGGAAAAAAGTTACGTCGGAAAAAAAAATGTCGGCAAAAAAGTTTGATCGGTAATTAAAAAGTCGGCAAAAATTTTAGTCAGCAAAAAATATTAGTCACCTAGCCAAAATTTAGTCACTTTTTTGCCGACATTTTTTTTACTGATCAAACTTTTTTGCCGACTTTTTTTTTTACTGATAAGGTACACGAAAGTCAAGCTAATGGCGGTGAAAAAGTTTATGATCCCCGAGGACAATTAAGCAACAACTTATATTGGGCATCTAACTATAACTGAAAATGACAGAAAAACTCCCCACATATATTGGATATCCATAATTTATTCGAAATAAGCACCTGCCTTGCTTTTAACTCAAGTTTTCTAATAAAATAAACTTCAAACTTTTTGAACAAGCTAGCTAGCTATATCCTTTGATATTTTGCATAAAAACGTACAAGTTTTTTTGCACATAAAGCCAGTCGAAGCAACAACAATGACTTTAAAGGGGTGTAGCTCCCCGTGTTGTCTCTGTTCCCTCGTCAAAACAAACTTTCGATTTACTGATATTTAATATATTTTACAGACCGTAGCTTATTTTACCGCCAAAAAGAGTACTGAAGGAAAATATTTCTTCTTTTACAAAATAAAAATAAAAAGAAGAAAATTTATCATAAAAAAGTAATTATTCATAAACAGGTTGTCTAGACGTCTATGTGGTTCTACAGTGTGTATACAGTAGACTCCCGGTAACTCGAACACCGGTTAACTCGAACTTTTATTAGCTCTGAACTGTTTTCTACATTCTACATTTCTTAATACTTCCTCATAAAAACTACTCGTTAACTCGAACCCCGGATAACTCTAACATTCTTTTTCTCGAACCATTTTTTGGTTCCCCTTAAGTTAATTTCTTCGGATAACTCGAACTTTTTAGTGTCTAAGTAGAAAATAAATGTTCGAAAAATGAATACTGGTATGTAATGTAGCCAGAAATTTCGAAAAAGCTGGTCTTAAATGGTTCTCTTTACAAAGAAGCCAAAAACCTTCCTTTTGATGGCAATATGATAAAAGAAAAGGCTCTTCAATTTTCTGAAAGTTTTGATCTTACAAATTTTAAAGCGTGGCTGGAGAAGTGAAAAAAAAGGTTAGAAAATAAATACATTCTTGCACGTAACAAAAGTTACTTCCTTACAAGTTACAGTCCTCTTTTAAATTAAAAGTTCTATTTTTTTAAAATGTCCACCATACACTTTTGTCCTGACATCGCCTTAACTCGAACTAATATCTCATTTTTGTCTAAGTTCGAATTAACGGGAGCTTCGCTTAAGTCGAACATTCGTTAAGTCGAACTGTTTTCTCTGGTCCCTTGGAGGTTCGAGTTACCGGGAGTTAACTGTAATTTCTTGCACCTTGACTTTTTAAGTGATCCGTTTATTACACGCCATTATTAAGAATGTGCGGGGATTGAGCTTATTGAATCATTTAGTAGCCCCTTTTATTCAAGAAATTTGCAATTTTCGGACCGTTGATTTGCGAAAATGTCTTCTCTTAAAATTTGTAGTTTAGAAGATTTTATTACAGCCTTAATTCGCGAAATATGTCTTTCAGTTTTAACTCTTCGCGAGCTTTTTCGTAAAATTCCCAATTTTAGGATCTTGATTCGCGAAAATTTCTTTTTTCAAAATTTCTTTCCGTATGCATGGGCTTTTTAACCTAAAATCTGTAATCTTTTTTTAAGGCCAAAAATTTTCTATAACAGCTTTTTTAGGCGTCTGCTATAAAGAGGTTATTGTGTTCGTGAAAAACAAAAACAAATTTTTACACTATAAACACGAAAAAATGACGTAAAAAGTAAATATTTTATGGACTACTCCTGTACAGTTTTAAAAAAAAAATATATATAAAAGTAGCTAACTTATTCTCCTACATCATTTACAAAAGTAGATGCCAAATTCAAAAAATTCGGAAACATACGATAAAAATAGAGCAGCTTCTTCATTAGGATTCATCACAAATGTCACTAATTGCTTTCACAAAATTTGTGCTAAAATCACTCACAAAGTCTTTAGAAATCCATTTTCCAGAGTAAGCAAGACAAAAAAACATTCGGTTTCTAACGGTAGACGTCAGGGGCGGATACAGGATTTTTTTCTCCTTAGGCGGATTTGCGAAGCGAAGCGAAGCGAAGCCAACGCGCAATTTTTGCCACGCAAAAATTGCGCGTGTTAAATCAGACGGGGGTCTGATTTAACAAACTAGTTATCATGCTAGAACAGATGGATTACCATATCTTCTGTAAGGAACATCCCTCTCTCTCTTTTTAGGCCCCCGTCCCAACACGTTGTTTGCCTCGGAATCGCCGATATGGATCCCTCAACATTGGCACATACATCTTCGTTACCAATCGAATTAAAAAATGTGATGCAAAAAAGCTACTATCATGTTAGTAAAAATAAACAATGACGTAACAATAATGGTGGAATATTGTAAATCCAATCACCTACTGTTCGATAATGACGTTTGTTTTGCTATACCAGTATCAAATAATTTATTACGACACTAGACAACAATACGAAAACCCTATTAGGAAACACGTGGGAAACAGCAATATTGCGATTTTTATACTAAAACAACATGAGAATGTAACCTAGCTAACCGCCATCACTGTTGATGTTTTACTGAAGTAACCTACTGCGATACCGGCTGTATCCTTATGAAATAGAATGTATTACAAACAATTACCACTACCACGTGGTACGGATCAAATAAGGGAAGGGCGTAAGGTGTAAAAAAACTACATACTTGATATTAATATATAGAATATAAAAATGTAGCTAGTTTTATGCATGGTATACTTTCAGTACTTTTGAATCTTTCGATACTTTTATATTTTATATCTCATTATAATAAATCGGCAGCATTTTCTGGTGTTCCTCTATTTTTTTGTTGTTATTGTGCAATTTCGCGAAAATTAGTTCGAATAAGGAAAGAGATAACCTGTCACTTGTTCTGCCATTACGTGTCAACCATTTTGTTAAATTAAACAATATTCCCAAGTGATTGTTGTTGTCATGGACAACGCGCTTTTTCTGTAAATGATTTTTTTTCTATAGACCACATGGGAAAAAAGAATCTTAGTTATTCAAGACGTAAAAATAATATTAGCAATAAAAAAATTATGTAGCAAATTTTCTTGAAATAAAAGTATGAACATTACTGAACATACCATAAAGTTTTGTATACACCACGGTTTAATGAACAATGGCATAGAAGAGTTTCTAAAGTCTTTTAATATTAGAGTGTGTGCATGGCCTTTAAAACGGTGTTTTAAGAGATCGCTTTTAAATGAGAAATGCTGCAATCATTACTTAACGAGGTAGCAACTGTAACTTGAAGTATAAAATGAACGTAACAAAAAGCTCAGTAAAGGCGAAACATAGTGAAGAAAGACGCTATCTTTCCGTTGGAGAAACATTTCACGGGATGGGAAATCAATGCCCGGAACCATTCGATATATTTAAAAGCGTTTCGATTTTTACGGCGGACGAAAGCATTTTCCATGAAGTAGTTCGTGAAAGTCTGAGTATTTTAAGCGACTGACATACGCTGCTGCAATGTGAAATATTACTGGACGAAAATCACGACATGTATTTTTCACCAGTAAATTTGAAAGGTTACAAAAAGGCTGAATGGATTCAGTTAAAAGTTCAAAAAGTACAACACGTTGCAGATTGGGTGAAAATTGCTGAAGAGGAAGTAAGGAGCGGGTTTACATTTCCCCTCTGGAGAGTTATATGGCTTGATGCTAGTACTTCACGTAGTGGTCATGAATATATACTCATATTTATATGTTGTCACGCCATCATTGACGCAAAAAGCGGTTTTGATATCATAGCAAATCAATTCACGTCAATATTACGAAAGCTGTCGCAAAGTGAAAGCGCAAAAACCCTGTCAAAATCAACGCCGCTCGCAAAATCGACCGAATTCGTATTTGGTGACATGAATTACCCATTGTCACAAGAACACGTACTGTGGTACTTGAGAATGGGAGTAAATTTGCTGACGTGGTTGCTCAGTACATTTTTCGAAAAGAAAAACCCAAACATTAGCACCTACGATGAAGAGCAAACGGACAAATCGTTCGAATTTGTACCATTTGTTATCAACAAAGATCTTTTAAAATCTTTAATGCAAAACGTTTGAGATCTCCATACATAGCATTCTCCTGGTCTTGTTAACATACTCTGTCGAAACAACAAGGAAAGACTACCCTTCGTTTCGATATCCAGCTACAAACGTCCTATTCCCGATAGATCTGCGTAAATTCGTGCCAGCGCTGATTGAATCCCCAATGACGTGTGGTTTATTCGTAACAACGGGGGAGCAAACAGTGCAATTATTTCAACCAAGAGGAAGAGATAACGTCATAAGTCACATGAAAGACGTCAATCGCAACGTGAAACGTCAAAACAAGCCGACGCTTTCCAGTCTTCTCATGACGAACAGTGCGCATTTTCTTAGAACGACAAATATTACTGACATCAAAGAAAAGACCTTAACGTACCGATTGGGCGACCTTCTTTACTTAAGCAACATTGGAAATTGTGATCCGCTTCTGTATGATCAAGAAAACACTGCGATACGTATAAAAGAACACTATTTTTCGGTGACAGTTCCATTCGGTCTGTTATGTACAGTGACGACGTTACAGCAGCAAAATGTGTTCCTGTGTGGCTTATAGTGGAAGGTGGCTGTCACGTGAGTTTGTGGAGAAGTTGAGAGGTAACTTTGTTTGTTCCATTGAAGAAATTTGTAAAAATGACTGAAATATGTCCATAGTTTTTTAAATTTAATCTGAACAAGAGCCTTATGGCGCGAACACGGTTGCAATTTCCCAAACAAAGATGGGGGATCGAGTGTCCTCGAATTCTCTGTAGTGTAATGAGTTATCGTCACAAAAAAAAGAGAAACACTTTAAAAAAGTTAGAAAAAATGTTTCATTTAGGGGCTGATTACATGGAGAATTTCAGCCCGGGTCGAAATTTCAACTCTGGGCAGGGCTGAAATGGGCAAAAATACTAGCCCGGTTAGTTAGCTCTACCCAAGTTGAAATTTCAGCCCGGGCTTAAATTCTCCATGTAATCAGCCCCTTAGTTAGGAATTTGACTTACGGCAGACTTACTCCCGCTGATTTTCTTACCATAAAACCTAGCCCTAACCCACTAACATACGTGGAAGTGACCCGGCGTTGAACACTCTGTGGATTGCTTAATAAGAGCCGTAAACTGTGCCACACGGTCAGGTGGAGCGCTTTAGTACAGGTATACAGTATGTCGTAAATCAAGTGAAGCGCATGCACTGCTATAGTGTTGCAACTGTAACATATTTTTCAAAAAATAAATTTCCCGCAACGATAGCTGAAATAAAAGTAGAGTTTACAAACCGTTGTTACCCTGTCATAGCAAAAACAATCAGTCAATATCATTTTATTTTGCGGAATGAGTTTTTGTGAAAGTTAAGAGATTAATTGTGACACCGGGCTGAGCGCTTAGTACAGTTAAACCGTGTTGCACAGCGTATATGGATAATACCTTTTTAAAAAAAAATTTCTCGCAGACACAGGGATGAGCGGTTAGTCCAGGGAAACAGTGTTGCACATCCGTACAGGCGTGATTCCCGAGAAAGTTTAAAAATTATATAATTGTCACAGTGGGCTGACCGTAAACCGTGTTGCACATGCCCATAGGCGTAACAGCCTTTACCAAAAAAGCGTACTGGGCTAAGCACTTAGTACAGTTAAACAGAGCTGAACATGCGTATAGAGGCGTAATACCATTTTCCAAAAAAACTTCATTGCAACTTCGGTTTAAATAAAAATAAAGGGAACATCCTGTCGTTACCTGTCCAGCTAAAACAATTGCTCAGCCATTTTATTTGCAGAAAAAGTTTTCAGGAAAATAAGAAGATGTAGCTACCTAGCTAACTGCATTTAGCATAAGAATTATTGCTTAAGAATATTACAATAGCCAAACTGCATTTTTTTACTCTCAATTTTTAGGCAAAGATAGGAGCTAGCTAAATGGCTACAGTATCAACATAAAAAATAATGTTGGGTGGGATAAAAAGCTCTTTATACCATACAGATTAGTAATGAGTAAGGCTTTAGCTAGCTAGCCTTCAAAATCTTCGTTCCTAGCCAAAAATCCTAAAACTGGTGCGTTTAAGATCTGTACGTGACTAAAAACATTTTAGAACATACAAAAAAACAAATATTACAAAAATAAATAGGTTATGGAAGACAAAAAGGTGAAAGACGTTTAAAAAAAGCATAAGAAACAAAATGAATAGACACAGACCAACAGAATCGGAATCAAAATTTGAAGGCACGTTTTTTTGTGTGTTTATTTTGTGATCTGACTCACGCACTTTAAATTCCATAATACACATAGAAAACGTAAATGCGTAAGTTCGACCAATGATTCAGCATGTAGCCTCGACCCCGTTAAAGGCTAAAACACAGGCTACATTCCCATTTCGCGCGTCGTAGTTGTAGGAGTTGCCCGATGATTTTAAACACGATTGTCCACTGCGTTGCAACCGTGAATAATTTATTGTTAGAAATTATTGTGGCAATTTTGGAAAATTTGCAAAATAAAATTCCGCGAAATATCAGGTGTTTTTTGCAAACTGTGAAAACAATTTCCACGATATTCTTGATTTAAAAGGAATTTCTAAGTTTGAAATTATATAAAAAAAATTCACGCTTTCTCCGGATCGCAAAATTTTCTTCCCACAAGAATTTCTGACAATAAAATACTTGAAGAAAGAAACTGCCCGAAATCAGGAAATATAATATTCGTGAATACCCCGTCCAACCCATGCTAGCATGGAAAACGGACGTTAAGCCGAGAATGATGATGATGAATGATGATGAATAGCCTCTCTTGAAGTTTTTTCGCGAGAATTAACTTTCGCGATAGGCGTAGGAGTTGATTAATATTTAAGAAGTCTGGAAATAGCATGTAAACGTGGTTAAATGCGAAAAAGAATCTAATAAAAGAGTCAATGTGTGAAACACCACAAGAAAGTTTCTCGAAAAATTCACGAATACACTACCATATTACTTCTACGACGTCAAAAATACGTCTTTTTAAAGCATATTACATCATTTCACTTAAACTTTCACCAGAAAACAATATCTACTCAAAGGGAAATTTCTACCCAAAGCAATATGAGCATCAAGCCTTTTGAAAACATAACACACAGATAGCAAAACAACAAATCAATATGGATCCCTGGTATTTATGTTCGACAACTTTGGTTCCAGTACTTTTCATATACAAAATGTCTACCTTGGTAATTACTCCGTATATCCAACAGCAACATCATCTGGAGATAAAATCATTCAGAAACTGATCATTATCAAAATACCAATATTTACCAGTAGGTTTAACGCCAAAGTGCTTCTCATAAATATCTTTTAGTCTTTGAATTCTTTGTTCTCTGCTTTCACTATCCTCGCATCCATCAGGATCATGATGAATAACATTTCCACATAAGTTGATGCACGCAGCAGCGTAAACTTTAGTATCCACAACGTGGGAGTGCCAAATTTGATCAACAAGCAAAGATGGAGAGAGCAAAGTTGCTTGCCAGTCTTTTAATAAGACTTTTAATGCAATAAACTGTTTGTATGCATAAATAGCTTCAACAAACTCTTCCTCGCGGAGGTTTAATTTCTTTTTAATTCGAGTTTGAAGTTCACGGCCAACGAAAGCAGCTAATTTATCGTCATCCATGCTATTTTATTTTGCTACATATTCTGACACTAGAAGAAAGTTTATAAAAAACACATAAGTTTATTCGGGTGAAATAAAAGAAATTTTAACAGAATTTTCCAAAATGGAATTACGTTAGTTATTCAAATAGGCGCTACAGTACTTGGTAATGGTGGTTTCTGAGGCATTTAAATAAAAGAAAGACCCGATACCCTAGGTGATACCCTGGACCCGATACTCTGCGAGACTCGAGATCATTATACCCTGATACCCTGATTTTTTTGATTTTTTTTTCTTCCTTTTTAAATTTTTTTTTTAATTTATAGTGTAACCTCCAACTTCCAATGAGTCTATTTTATTCATTGTACAAAGTTCTGTCAAAGAGATCTGGGGATAAGAGAATTTGTAGTTCTATTCGGCACAAAATTGTTCAGATGGTACAAGACTTTTCTTGCTGTAAAATATTTACACGAAAACGCATGCATGTTTTTTATAAGAAATCAAGCAAAGACATAGTAGACTGGGTTTCCTATAATTATTTCAGGATTTGCTGCCAAAAGTGTCTTGCATGCTTTCTTAAGAATGAAGGGTAATAATGATGTATTAAATATTAAATAAAGATCTTGAAGTATCATCTTTTTAGTCCAAATTTGTGTTTGTAGTGTAGTAAGGCTTTTCAAGGTACTGGGTCGCAGTACCAGGGTACTGGTTCTCAGGTCCGGGTATTGCTTTCAGAGTATTGGGCGGATATAACCTAGGGATCTCACTTTTTTCATATCCCGGTTTTATACGATATCAAAGTAGCTCTATATATATTCTATATAAATGACTAAACATCTGCATACTTGCGTAATATTCGAATTTAAGGCTACTAAGAAGCTAATAATAAGTTTATGTTGCGTACCTTGTATATATCCTTTCTGTGATAAAAAAAAATTCGGTGAGGCATCATTTTGAGCCTTAAAGTTGTGTTTACATGGGCGACAAAAATGTTTTAAGGGCTTTAGTACTAAAAATTTTTAGTTACTTAAAACGAATCTTAAGAAAATGATGGGAGGAGCGCCAAAGTTTAAATTTAAAACTAACATTGACAAATAAACATAAACAAACAAACATTTTTCCGCATACTGCGAAAGTCATACATATCGTGATAACATTTGATAACTTCAGCTCTCCATCATACAAACTTGAGTTTCATGTATGTGGACATGAGTGGTCACATGAACAAAAACAAACTAAAATGAACAAAAACGAACACAAAAAAAGTAATTGACAAAAAAAACATCAATGCTACGTTTGTAATACACCAATCAAAACAAGTAAAACTTAGCAACGGTACCAGGTTAATTGCCATCCGGCGAATCCCCTCTCAGTAAATTTCCCCCTGAAAGATTGCCACCTAAATAAAATAAATTGCATCTTTTTTTAAAAAAGAACCAGGAAAAGTTCTGGCGTTTTAGTCAAGATATCGTCTTCGCGGAGGAGGATGTTACACAAGATGATGAAGTACCGAAAGAACCACAATAGCCTCGTTTTTTAATACACCCAAGAATTTCCAAAAAAGGAGTTGACAAGATAGTACATGTTCCAGGGAGTAATTCTCTGGATTCCGTTGAGGGCATCAAACTTTGATATTTACGTGGGTGAATGTTACACAGCAAACGGTGCATCTAGAACTCCGGGTTCAACCCTCACGATAAAGTTCTCACAACAAAAAATGTTTCTCGACAAAAGAAGAAAAAATTTATCCTAAAAAACTTTCTTTATTAAAACTCTCCTAGCAACCAACCAGTTCTAAAACCAGATGTACAGTCGATCTCCTTTTAATACTACAGTTCCAGAGTGTTGTTGGTTCGTTTTTCAACTGCTCACCTTTATATATTAAGCGTTGCTTGTCTATTGGAATTCCTTCGATTTGCATTATTTTATGCTTCAACTGAAGTACTGTACTGTCAGCATCTAGCCCATCGATTGTTATTCTTTTCCCTGTCATAGATTTTACAAATAAGCGAAACGTATTTCGTCCAGCAAGATTTTCTCTTTCCTTATTCTTTTTGAATAGCCATTTATTTGGTTGTTTCGCGAAGCGAGCTTGATAGGCCAGCTTGGTTGTGACGACTTTTTCTTTTCGTTTCCTACCTTCGTCTTCATCCGGGTTAAAATGAATAACATTACCAAACAGAGATCGACATTGATCGATGTAATGCAAAGAATCGAGCACATGAAGTTGCCACACTTCTTTGATTTCAATCGAAGGTGTCAAAATACTTCCGTCCCAGTCTTCCAAAGCAAGTTTAAGTTCTAAGAACTCCTTATAAGCATTTAGGGTAGTTTCAATGTTTTCATCATTCCATTTTAACTCGCGTTTAACTCTTCTTCTCAGTTTGTTATCGTTGTGAATAAATCCATGCAGAGATTCAAAATCCATGTTTTTATTCATACACTATTTAATATTAAGAAAAGCAACAATTAGCAGATTAACCAATCAAATTGCAGTATTGTTACATTTTGTCTTGAGTGGTAATGTACCCAAACGCTCTAAGTGATGGCGTATAACTTATTATATTTATGTCAATCTTGTTCCCAGGGCTTTACCCGGTTGCAACATGGATTACCGAGTCATCCTCATCTCCAATCCCTTTCTTACCTTTCTTTAAAATGCGAGGAGTGTGGAAACTAGGTTTATAAAATATTTTATTTGACAGTAAAAACACGATAACTTAGAAGAATCTGATAAGGAAAATCAAATATGTTCTCATATAATAGTTAATCGTGCTTTACACCAGTGATCACATGGACTGGCCTTATCTCGTTTTGAATACTGTTTTTCAAAGGAGCCAAGGCCTAAATATTTGCGCTGGACCGATTAAAAAAATATAGAAAATACTATCGAAATATGATGCTGTGACATATATTTTAGGAAACGATTTCAATGATAATCTCATTGGGAAGACAACTCTCTTGTAAACATGACTTGGAAGTTATTTAACAACAAATATAAAAGAGAAGTTTCAAGAGATGAATTTTTTAAGTGTAAACCAAGTGTTTTATCATTAGAGTAAATTTAATTACACAATGCTTACACACAAAACAACACTACAACAAAATCATTTAAGAATCACACCTGACCGCTTCTGGATGATCAAGAAAACACTGCGATACGTATAAAAGAACACTATTTTTCGGTGACAGTTCCATTCGGTCTGTTATGTACTGTGACGACGTTACAGCAGCGAATGTGTTTCTCTGTGGCTTATAGTGGAAGGTGGCTTTCGCGTGAGTTTGTGGAGAAGTTGAGAGGTAACGTTGTTTGTTCCATTGAAGAAATTTGTAAGAAATGACTGAAATATGTCCATTATTATTCCAAATTTAATCTGAATAATTTATTGTTAGAAATTATTGTGGCAATTTTGGAAAATTTGCAAAATAAAATTCCGCGAAATACCAGGTGTTTCTTGCAAACTGTGAAAACAATTTCCACGATATTCTTGATTTAAAAGGAAATTCTAAGTTTGAAATTGTATAAAAAAATTCACGCTTTCTCCGGATTGCAAAATTTTCTTCCCACGAGAATTTCTGACAATAAAATACTTGAAGAAAGAAACTTTTGTGAGTCAAAAAAAATCGTGAAATCAGGGAATATAAAATTCGTGAATAGCCTCTTTTTATCGCGAGAATTAACTTTCGCGATAAGCGTAGGAGTTGATTAATATTTAAGAAGTCTGGAAATATGTAAATATATGTAAACGTGGTTAAATGTAAAAAAGAATCAAATATAAGTGTCCATGTGTGAAACACCACAAAAAAGTGATTTCTCTTTCTCGAAAAATTCACGTATACGCTACCACACTACGTCTATGACGTCAATTTAACTGTTTTTCATGTATAATGATAGACCCTTAGAATTATTCAAATGTTCACTGCATTAGCAACAAAACTCGAGTTTCAAAAATACGTCTTTTTAAAGCATATTACATCATTTCACTTAAACTTTCACCAGAAAACAATATCTACTCAAAGGGAAATTTCTACCCAAAGCAATATGAGCATCAAGCCTGTTAAAAACATATACACACAGATAACAAAACAAAAAATCAATATGGATCCCTGGTATTTATGTTCGACAACTTTAGTCCCAGTACTTTTCATACACAAAATTTCTACCTTGGTAATTACTCCGTACATCCAACAGCAACATCATCTGGAGATAAAATCATTCAGAAACTGATCATTATCAAAATACCAATATTTACCAGTAGGTTTAACGCCAAAGTGCTTCTCATAAATATCTTTTAGTCTTTGAATTCTTTGTTCTCTGCTTTCACTATCCTCGCATCCATCAGGATCATGATGAATAACACTTCCACATAAGTTGATGCACGCATCAGCGTAAACTTTAGTATCCACAACGTGGGAGTGCCAAATGTGATCGACAAGCAAAGATGGAGAGAGCAAAGTTGCTTGCCAGTCTTTTAATAAGACCTTTAATGCAATAAACTGTTTGTATGCATTAATAGCTTCAACAAACTCTTCCTCGCGGAGGTTTAATTTCTTTTTAATTCGAGTTTGAAGTTCACGGCCAACGAAAGCAGCTAATTTATCGTCAGCCATGCTATTTTATTTTGCTACATATTCTGACACTAGAAGAAAGTTTATAAAAAACACATAAGTTTATTCGGGTGAAATAAAAGAAATTTTAACAGTATTTTCCAAAATGGAATTACGTTAGTTATTCAAATAGGCGCTACAGCACTTGTTAATGATTGTTTCTATAGGCAAGACCCGATACCCTAGGTGATACACTGGACCCGATACTCTGCGAGACTCGAGATCATTATACTCTGATACCCTGATTTTTTTGATTTTTTTTTTTCCTTTTTAAATTTTTTTTTAATTTATAGTGTAACCTCCAACTTCCAATGAGTCTATTTTATTCATTGTACAAAGTTCTGTCAAAGAGATCTGGAGACAAGAGAATTTGTAGTTCTATTCGGCACAAAATTGTTCAGATGGTACAAGACTTTTCTTGCTGTAAAATATTTACACGAAAACGCATGCATGTTTTTTATAAGAAACCAAGTAAAGACATAGTAGACTGGGCTTCCTAATTATTTCAGGATTTACTGTCAAACGTGTCTTGCATGCTTTTTTTTATAAGAATGAAGGGTAATAATGATGTATCAAATATTAAATAACGATCTTGAAGTATCATCTTTTTAGTTCAAATTTGTGTTTGTAGTGTCAAATTTGTGTATGTAGTGTAGTAAGGCTTTTCTGGGTCGCAGTATCAGGGTACTGGTTCTCGGGTCCGGGGTATTGCTTTCAGAGTATTGGGCATCGGATATAACCTAGGGTCTCAGTTTCTATACGATATCAAAGTAGCATAAATTCTATATAAATGACTAAACATCTGCATACTTGCGTAATATTCGAATTTAAGGCTACTAAGAAGCTAGTAATAAGTTTATGTTGCGTACCTTGTATATATCCTTTCTGTGATAAAAATATTCGGTGAGGCATCATTTTGAGCCTTAAAGTTGTGTTTACATGGGTGACAAAAATGTTTTAAGGGCTTTAGTACTAAAAATTTTTAGTTACTTAAAACGAATCTTAAGAAAATGATGGGAGGAGCGCCAAAGTTTAAATTTAAAACTAACATTGACAAATAAACATAAACAAACTAAACATTTTTCCGCATACTGCGAAAGTCATACATATCGTGATAACATTTGATAGTTCAACTTCAACTATGTGGACATGAGTGGTCACATGAACAAAAACAAACTAAAATGAACAAAAACGAACACAAAAAAACTGTCTCAAATATCGAATCTCTATATTAAGTAATTGACAAAAAAAACATCAACACTACGTTTTCTAATACACCAATCAAAACAAGTAAAACTTCGCAACGGTACCAGGTTAATTGCCACCCGGAGAATCCACTCCAGTAAATTTCCCCCTGAAAGATTGCCCCTAAATAAAATGAAATGCACCTTTTTTCAAAAAAAGAACCAGGAAAATTTCTGGCGTTTTATTGTCTTCGTTGAGGAGGATGTTACACAAGATGCTGAAGTACCGAAAAAACCACAATAGCCTCGTTTTTTAATACACCCAAGAATTTCCAGAAAAGGGAATGCGAGATACTACATGTCCGTGGAAGCTTTGGTGTAGTACCATCACTTAAAAAGCTGTTAGAGCATGTACAAAGAGTTAATAAAAAGACCAGATGTTGGGGCAATTTACCAGGGGGGGGGGGGGTATTCCAGGGAGAAATTCTGTGATACCGTTGAGGGCATCAAACTTTGATATTTACGTGGGTGAGTGTTAGACAGCAAATGGTGCATCTAGAACTCCGGATTCAACCCTCACGATAACTTTATCTCATCAACAAAAATGTTTCTCAACAGAAGAAGAAAAAATTATCTTCCAACACTCTTTAATAAAACTCTTCTAGCAACCAGTCAGTTTTAAAAGCAGATGTACAGTCGATCTCTTTTTAATATTATAGTTCCAGAGTGTTAGTCCGTTTTCCAACTGCTCAGCTTTATATACTAACCGTTGCTGGTCTATCGGAATTCCTTCGCTTTGCGTTATTTCATGCTTCAACTGAAGTACTGTACTGTCAGCATCTAGACCATCGATTGTTATTCTTTTTCCTGTCAGAGATTCTACAAATAAGCGAAACGTATTTCGTCCAGCAAGATTTTCTTTTTCCTTATTCTGTTTGAACAGCCATTTATTGGGTTGTTTCGCGAAGCGAGCTTGATAGACCAGCTTGGTTGTGGCGACTTTTTCCTTTCGTTTCCTATTATCGTCTTCATCTGGGTTAAAATGAATAACATTACCAAACAGAGATCGACATTGATCGATGTAATGCAAAGAATCGAGCACATGAAGTTGCCACACTTCTTTGATTTCAATCGAAGGTGTCAAAATACTTCCGTCCCAGTCTTCCAAAGCAAGTTTAAGTTCTAAGAACTCCTTATAAGCATTTAGGGTAGTTTCAATTTTTTCATCATTCCATTTTAACTCGCGTTTAACTCTTCTTCTCAGTTTGTTATCGTTGTGAATAAATCCATGCAGAGATTCAAAATTCATGTTTTTATTAATACACTATTTAATATTAAGAAAAGCAACAATTAGCAGATTAACCAATCAAATTGCAGTATTGTTACATTCCGTCTTAGAGTGGTAATGTACCCAAACGCTCAAAGTGATGGCGTATAACTTATTATATTTATGCCAATCTTGTTCCCAGGGCTTTACCAGGTTGCAACATGGATTACCGAGTCATCCTCATCTCCAATCCCTTTCTTACCTTTCTTTAAAATGCGAGGAGTCTGGAAACTAGGTTTATAAAATATTTTATTTGACAGTAAAAACACGATAACATAGAAGAATCTGATAAGGAAAATCAAATATGTTTTCATATAATCGTTAATCGTGCTTTACACCAGTGATCACATGGACTGGCCTTATCTCGTTTCGAATACTGTTTTTCAAACGAGCCCAGGCCTAAATATTTGCGCTGGACCGATTAAAAAAATATAGAAAATACATCGAAATATGATGCTGTGACATATATTTTAGGAAACGATCTCGATGATTATCTCATTGGGAAGACAACTCTCTTGTAAACAAAACGTGGAAACTGTTTAACAACAAATATAAAAGAGAAGTTTCAAGAGATGGATTTTTTAAGTGTAAACAAAGTGTTTTATCATCAGAGTAAATTTAATTACACAGTGCTTTACACACAAAAAACAATACAACAAAATCATTTAAGAATCACACCTGACTAAAAATTTCCACTTCTAAGAAACTCAGGTGAAAAAAGTATGGTCCAAATATTACCGATTTAACTACTATAACTTTATTCTCTTATAAAAAAATTCTACTTTTTACAATAATTACTATAAGACATCCAAAACAAAACTAAAATAAAAAAAAAAAAAAATTGTACCTTAACTTTCTGTAACGTTTCTTATGTTAAAAAATCTTCAAAAAAATGAACTGAAATTAATTAATTATACACCATGTTTTAATCAACCTCGTCCCCAGGACTTGTTAGGATTTTTATATTTGGATGGACTGAACAAGGCCTGGCTGGTCACGTGACTACAAAATTGTCTTGCCCTTTCAACGCGCACGGTAAAAATATAAACAGGCAGTTGAAACTCGGCGAGTTACAATTGTAGTAGCGCCAAATGCTGAAACGTGATTTTTTTAGCAACACAAGTAAAACAATTTTTTTGCATGTTTCTGGTGGTCTATAGAAATAAACATCATCTCTAATGCTCAAACCTGTTTTCGACCAATTATTGTTAATCTTCGTGTTGGTAAAATACTTTCGGTATAATTTTTCATTTTTCTGTTTACGTTTCTATATCAAAATTGTTTTTATCTAAAAACCCTATTTCAGAAGACCAACATCAAACCAAACGCAACACCTACAACAACACAGCAACACAGCAACAACCACCATTTTTAAAGTTCTCGAAGTTTGATTTTTTCTCGCCACATAATTTTGCCTCTAATATAACTCGTTGGGCGCGTTTTAATTATGCGAGTTTTTACAACCAATCAAATTCGCCATGTGACCGGCCAGGCCGCAAAATAAAAAAGCCTAACAAGTCCTGTGGACGAGGTTGTGTTTAATGTCTTAGTATTTAAAACTTTTTTTTATTTATATATTTTATTTTTCAACTCTTTTGCAACCTCAAATATTCTTATTTATTTTGTGTTCTCTGAAAAATTGAATTGACAGATGAAAATGAATATTTTCAAGCAGAAATACATATGTTGAAATTATCTGATTGTAAAATGATATCATATTTCGCATATTAGCCTAAAAACGGAAAGAAATGTTCGAAACAATTGCTTTTTAGTAACTCTCAACTCACATTATGTTGTCTTGAGAAAAGAGAAAAGTCAGGCTGGGTACGCTGTTAATACGTTTTAATTTGTGGAAAAATCTTAATCTTACCTTTCTTATAGCTACAAAAAATAGTGGCAATTTCGTCTAAATTTCTTGATTTTAAAAATACTATAGCTACATAAAAACAGCATAAAAAACACACACAAAAGTCAATAACAAAAATATCCGGTGAAAATACGAATTAATTTCTCAAAATATTATAAAAATGACAAAGAAACGATATTTTACATAGCACTCTACTGATTGTTGCTTTACGTTGCTAAATATTACTCAGTAAAACTGATTTTTGTAATAAAAAAAGAGAAATGTTGCTTGGTACTGATTTGTTCTTTATGAAAAACTTTAATTTGATAATATTACTTTCTTTACGTAAAAACAACTTACTTTTCTTAGCAACCAAGCAGTCTGGTAACCACATGTATTGTTGATTCCTTTTGAATATTATAATCCTCTAATGTTCGTCCGTCTTCTAGCTGTTTACCTGCAAATATTAAGCGTTGACCGTCCACTGGAGTTCCATCTTTGAGCATGATTTCCTACTTCAGTTCATCTATAGTAGCGGAAGGTCGAATTTGGATATCTAATGTTTCCCCTTTCAAAGTTTTTACAAATAAATGGAAGTTATTTCATCCGGCAAGATTTTCTCTTTCCTTATCCTGTTCGAATAGCCAGTTATTTGGTTTTGCGAAGCGAGCTTGATAGGCCAGCTTGGTTGTGGAGACTTTTTCTTTTCGTTTCCTACCTTCGTCTTCATCTGGATTAAAATGAATAACATTACCAAACAGAGATCGACATTGATCGATGTAATGCAAAGAATCGAGCACATGAAGTTGCCACACTTCTTTGATTTTAATCGAAGGTGTCAAAATACTTCCGTCCCAGTCTTCCAAAGCAAGTTTAAGTTCTAAGAACTCCTTATAAGCATTTAGGGTAGTTTCAATTTTTTCATCATTCCATTTTAACTCGCGTTTAACTCTTCTTCTCAGTTTGTTATCGTTGTGAATAAATCCATGCAGAGATTCAAAATTGATGTTTTTATTCCATACACTATTTAATATTAAGAAAAGACAGATTTACACAAATTAACAATTAAAAGAAAATTAGACAAGTACTCATGTCTAACTTAATGTAAGATGTACCAGAGATTATATTATGGATGAGTCACAATGTGTACATCGGCCCAATGTTAATTTGATGTTTATACCAACTCTTTCCCTGCCCTAAGGATCAAAATCAAAATAATAAAAAAATGCAATACCTGACATCACAAGCACTTAAATATACCATGTCTACAGGTGACGAATCAGTTCCAAATACCCTCTATTCTCCAAAATATTTTACAGTATGAGACTTGTGAGCGTTAAATGATTTAACGGTGAATTGACAGTTAGTGTACACTTTTCGATTGGTGTCGAGTTTTATAAAGCACATTTTGAATTTTTCGCGTTAAAATAATTAATATTAATAATTAATAGGACAAAAACAAAGTAACGCAATACTAAAAAATTAAAATGGTGTTGATGCAAACCTCTTCCTGCTTTTTATTTTTTACGACATACTATATTCTTGTAAAAGACGAAAAGATAACACCTCTATCATCACACTCTACCGTTGATGGGAAAATATTAATTCAATATACGTACAGTTTCCTGGCATCTGTGAAGGAGACAAAATAATACAATTATAAAGTACATCAAGGGATTCCCTTTTATGGGGAATACCCTTTCGTAAAGTGTCAACATACGAAAGCAAAGTACAAACAAGATTTTCAAGTTGTTTTTCTAGAGAAAGTTTTCGAGTTTGCTTATTCTGATTTCAAGGTTTTCATGTTCTGGCAGAGACACCCTCACTAAAAGAGAGAACGTCCATAACATTCAACTGTCCACACCCTTAAGATGTGAATTACAAACAAGACATTTTCTTAAAAAGTGGAGATATTTTTTTTGAGAATGTTTTATAAAAAGGTTACATGCATGTTGTACACAGATCCATATCACCACAGTAAATTTTTATATGACTACATTAAAATCTTTCAAGAATCACACCAGGCTAAAAAAAGTTACTTCTAAGAATTGAGGCTCAGGTGAAAAAGTATGGTTCTTATATAACCCAACGAATTCAACTATTTTTTATATGGAAAACATTGTACAGTTTATTTATGATATTCTCTTTTGTATTTATTAAAATAATAATACATTTAAAATAAAAAATAATTAAAAAAATACATATGTAACTACTCGTGCAGAAAAATATTTGTAACAAAAAAACTAATAATTACAACAATTATTAACTAAATGTCTCCATCGACCTTCGAATACCAAAAAGGCAGAAAAAAGCCAAGAACATTTTTTAAATGTCAAAGTGCTTGCTATGAATTTTTTTGGAATAAAATATGGTCATATAATAAATCCACACTAAAAACATGTTTACTTTTTCAAAAGGCTACTTTACAGTTTAAGAAAGAAATTATTTATTTTCGAAGTGCAATTCAAGAACTCTATATTAATGCCTGGTTTCCACTAGTGAGTAAATTTCACATTTTCTTATACTTGTACTTATGCCGCTGATGGAAACCATGTTTAAGACTATACAATGGCAAGGACGGCTTTTCTCCATTTTTATTGTTTGAAAAATTATATGGTAAAAATGTATTTAGAAAAGATAGTTGGAAGAGTTAGATGTCACATACTTTAGATTATGAATAAGAAAGAGCAGAAAATTGATATATAAAAATAGTTATGAAAAAAATAAGAATACTCTTAATAAAAATATTTGCTAAAAACTGTAAATGAAATGAACATGACGTCAGAAATTATTTGTCCCTCTTCGCTACGTATCTGACGTTCAGTGAATAATTTACGCGATTTTTATGAAATGCTGTCATCAGAAACCATAAGCACCGAACTGAAATATTTACAATTATACACAAGTAATTATCTGTCGAATCTATTTCATTGCAACGGGAAAATGTCTTCTTGTTTTCGTTTTAAAATTAGTTATCTGAACGGCTGTGAGAGCTTCGTTTCACACGTGGGTAAACTCCGTTCGTAGTAATATCTTATTAGATCAGCTAGATATTTAAATTTCGGCTCGTCTTCGCGAAGGTAACGCATCTCCTAAAAAAACATTCAATCAACAATGTGTACTTTTTAAACACTTTGCTTCGTTATTTAACATTTGATCATGATGTTCTCAGTACAACCAATAACGATAACAATAACGATTCTGTTTCTCTTGTTGGAGATATAGCTTCAATTTACCACCGCAATACGTGTACAGTGAAAACTTAAGAACTCCACATGTAAGATTTTTTTTACTGACGGAGATATCAGCCTAACATTCAACTTTGTATAGATCACGTGCTAGATCACGTCTCAAGAATTCAGATCAGAGGAATTACACCAAAGCTTTAAAGACAGCAAGCAAACAGTCATTGGTGTGACTGTCTACATAATCTAACCAGTCAGTCAGTTGACAGTCCTGCTTCATTCTACCAGCAAGTCTCCTATTTACTACATTATCGTTGACATTTCGTAAAGACTAAGTCATTTCTGATGTCAAATGCTTTTGGTAAGATTTTTTTAGTTTGCTCTGTGACAACTTCTCTCGCGAGTCGAAGAATAGGGATCTTACGAAACAGGAATGGGGGCTATTTGCAACGACGTTGTCTACAAATTGCCGTGAAAACCCATCATGAAAACCGGGGTAAAAATTGATGACTAAAATTTTAGTGGAAAATAAAAAATGGCTATTTTTAAAATTGCAAAAAATGCGAAACTTACAAAAGCCAATAAACACACAAGAGAATTTAGAAAATTTTATCAGTAGAACTTTATGACATTTTTATCTCATCAAAATATCTGACTTTTTACCCATAAGCTCAAAGTGATTCTTTTCAAGTCGAAGGAAGGAAGTTTAAAAATATTACCACTTATCTATTCAGTCATTGTCATTGAATAATATAGATACTATGGTGTCATGAACAAGCCAACTGCACGTGCGCATTATAAAACAACTAATATTTTCTTCGTCTTAGAGGACCCATCCTATGGTCTCTAATATCCCAGTATAAAAATATGCTTTAAACTATCGTAATCACAAAAAATTAAATTAAATAAAAACAAGAAATAAATAAATAAATAAATGAATGAATGAATGAATAATAAAACAAACTTACGTTTTTATCAAAAATTATATAATGTCTAACTTCTGTCTTATCCAGCACAGCCAGCACATCCTTCTAAACATCGAAATAATTACAAATGTTGACAGGAGGGACTAGTAAATTTGACTTCGGATCTTAGGTTAATTGCTTAAATCCATACTCTTGAAACATGCTAATTGTTGCTGACGTCAGCACGACCATTTTTCCCGAATTTCGCGAACTTCGTGGGCTGCGACATGGATTACTTCTTTGTGGGGGCTCGCAAAAGAATGCCACTAGCGAATTTCACACGCTCTCTACCAGGCCTACGTGTGCGCAAAATGAGACTGCAGCCTGCCATATGCATAGTAGTGCCTATTTCACCCTTTTGTCAGTGATCGAAAAATGACGAAAAAACTGCCTTGTTTTAATAATTTTGTTCATGATTAAAGATATCAATATATAAGATGTAAATATATGGTATAAATAAATATATAACATATACAACAGAAACAAACAAACAAAAACAAAAACAATTCTTACCCCGTTTCTTGCACGACGTATCAAGTATGTGCCAATCTTTTCACTGTTCTTAAACGCACTGCATAGACAAAAAAAAGATTTTCAAGGTACATTCAATATTAACAACAAAAATTACTTTTCAATAGAAGGTATGCACAGTAGGAATTTGGACTGCAGTTCTAAATTTAAATTCTCTTTGATGTAGTTATTTCAACACACGATCATCATCTACCTAAGTTTCATACACGAACTGTAAAAAGAAAGTTTCACCTTGGACAATCATCTCTACTTAATTCTCGTTTATAAACAGAAGGCGGTAGCAGTTCATCATCTGAGAGTGTATTTACATCCTATGGTGGAAATTAAAATAGAATCTTAAGCGATCACGACATAAAAACACAGGTAGATAGAATGAGGAATGGAATGACAATCTGAAGTCACAACAATAACTTGTTGGGTTTTCTCGAAGTGGTGTAAGACATTTCCACTGAACATACTTAAAAATCATCGTAGATGTTAAAAATTGGTGTAGCTCTACATCGTCAACCTTGATCGTCAGACTGCTTTCAATTCAATCGTGCACGGCCTCAACTCCCATTGTTCAAATATCAACGCCAATTATGCTCAATTACTATTACAATGAAAATTGGCAGTGTTTTCTGGTTTTTTTATCGATTGTTAAAAAAGGTCGTCCGTCTGCAAACTCTTAAAAGTTCTTACAAATCAACTTCCATAGCTACTAAAATACAGATGTCGTGGCCATAAAACAATTCTAATGCGCATGCTCAGAACTTAAACGCTGCTGCCAAGATCGTCTTAATGAAAAGAGGCCTTTACATAATATTGCATCTAATGTCTTTTTTTTAGAAAAAAAGTTGACCTTTTTGTGATAAAAATTTTAGAGGAAGATAAAATTTTCACAATTTATGACTAATAATTCTTCTCTATAATAATAGCCGTGTCTGTCTGTCTGTTTGCTATTGAAATCCAAAATGCGATAAGGCTTCGAGGGAGCATCAAAAGCAACCTAGCTAGCTAGCTAGCCTTGTTATTCAGTATGGTATGACAGCTTTTGATCTTAGCCAGCATTACTTCATTTGTGTTATTTTTACCAGTCTGATTTTTACTAAGCTGCAACTAGCTAAAAAGCTACCACTGGCTTAAAAGTGAAAGTAGCCAAACAATACAGTTGTTCTTTTTTACACTGACAATTTTTCAAATTTCACGAAAACTGATTCCGCAAAATAAAATTGCTGAGTGATTTTTTTAGTTGGACGGGTAACGACGGCCTGTTTCCTATATAAGTTGCGATAAAGTTTTTCTTCAAAAGTGTATTACGCCTATACGCACATGCGACACGGTTTACCTGTACTGAGCGCTCGGTCCGGCGTCTTGATTAATTTTTAAACTTTCGCGGAATGTTTTCAGCAAAATAAATGTCGGCCGATTTTTTTTTCCTATTACAGGGTAACAACGGGTTGTAAACTGTGTTTTTATTTTGACTTAAGTTGTGGAAAGTTATTTTTTGGAAAATATATTACAGGTGGAGCTCTTAATAAGAGCCGTAAACTGTGTCACTTATCCAGTTAGTTTCGACGTGCCCCCTGACTAGTATAATAAAATATTTGAACAACCAATAATTTAGTATTAAATACAGTTAAATCTTTGAGTTAGATTGGAGGTTCGAGTTGCATTGAAGACCGAGTTAAATTAAAGGTTTGAGTTGTATTGAAGGTTCGAGTTAAACCGGCAGTTCAAATTAACTTTATGTATTTC
The DNA here is from genome assembly GCA_030067915.1 of Hydractinia echinata. Classification (NCBI taxonomy): domain Eukaryota; kingdom Metazoa; phylum Cnidaria; class Hydrozoa; order Anthoathecata; family Hydractiniidae; genus Hydractinia; species Hydractinia echinata. The sequence goes on from JASGCC010000128.1 coordinate 448,732, forward strand.
AACAGAAAAAATATTTCTCACCACAATTGCCTCTTTTGATTTTAAACTTCGAGTTCTAAAAAAATATAATTAAAAATGCGGTGAAGTCAAAAAAATACTGATTATTTCGGGATGAAGAACAATTAAAATCACAAGTGTGTTTTTAATTGTTCAATTACTAAAACTTTTAACTCCATGCAACTAATTATACACATAGCATACCTGGAGGGCGGTACAGGTGGTACTGGCAGCGCCCTCCTAGTAAGTGATAACTTTTTCTCCAGTTCATTGGCAAACGTTTGAGGCTTTGGGCTAACATAATGACCCGTCGGTGCGTCATACACTGGCGCAGACGTATTGTCGTCAGTAAGTCTTAAGTACTGTTCCTCTTGGTTTTGGGCTGCAGTCATATCTTCATACACCGAACCCGCGTTCATATCTTCGTAATGTTTATCTTGGCCCGTTTGCATATCCTCATAAAAAGTCTGCTCGTCTTCCGGCGACGATGTCATTTCGTCGTACAGAGCATCATTATCTCCATCAGGCTGCTTTAAAGTAATATATCCGCCCATATCTTTTTGACGAGCAAAAACGTATCGCCCGTCCATGTCTCCATCATAGGGCGGAGGAGTGGGCGCAATTACTCTTTTGACCAGCTCAGTATCGTCTGGAATATTACTGTAGATCTCCTGTTCATCTACAAATAAGACACAACTAAATCTAGTGAATCTAGTGAGTCATTATTGTTTTCACTGTGTCAGACATATATCACTTTTCCCTGCTTTTAAAACCTGCGGTAAAGTTTTCATCAAGCCATATGTGACAATCACGAGAAAGTTGACAGATGCATTTATTATATGCCAAAGTAAGTTAGTTACTTAGTTAGCCACTAAACTCGAAATATTTTTAGAAAATCAAACAGTTCGAAAAAATAGATACATTGGTGGTTTCAAAGACTTGCTTCAAAAATTTGATCCCCTAAACCTGAATCCCCCCAGTCAGGTTTAGGGGACATTGTAAAAAATATGACTTGTGTCTCAAAATTTTATATACTTTACGAACTTTAAATGAGACAAGAGGAAGAAAAAAATATCATATTAAATTCTGTGCAAAACTCTTTTAGAGAAAATATAGCATATATTATATCAGAAACAGATAAAAAATTTTAGCGGAAGGGAAAAACATTTACATGTTTTTTTACTTTCTTTGCGCGCAATAGCCGCACTATTTTTTGGCGCACTCCATCATTTTTTGGCGCACTCTATCAATTTTTGCGCGCAATAACCGCACTATTTTTTGGCGCACTCCATCATTTTTTGCGCTGAAATGACAACCATTAAAATAGAGGAAAGAGGATCTTAAAAAATTCATTACATTAATATTTATCTTGCACAGGCAGTTTTTCGTGATTTTTTTTTTTTTAAACGGCAAGATTAGTCGACAAAGTGCATGATATAACAATATTCTTTTGAAAAACCAAGGGAGATAATAAAAGGATAATATCCACAACATTACCATCCTGAATCGTGTGAGCGGGATTGGAAGAATATCTTTCTTGTGTTCTCGGAGGTCGCCCTTTCGCACTCACAGGACCGTTAAACGTGCCTGTCCATTTTCTCAGATGCTATCCTTACGTAGCCATCTTCTTGCGCTCCGACAAACTGAACATCGTCAGGCGAAAGCTTTGCATAGTCGTATTCAGGCTCGTCATATATCGGTTCCTTGTCGCTTGAGACTGATTTTAGCGGGATTAAGTTGGCCATCACAGCAGCGTTAATTTTCCTGATCCATTCCTGATTTCAAATAAAAGAAAAAAATTTAGAAACGCTTAAAAATAACAGAAATAGCAAATAAGATTTTCCCACAAAAAGTACCTTTTGCTCCCTCGAAGATCCGGCTTCAAATATATACACGCGTGTGTTGGATTGGCCGTGTCTAATAATCACTGATTCATCTCGGCCCTCGGACGCTCTAAAAAAATTGCGTGCCATGCTCCGCTTTTACAATGCACTTAACCTCAAATCTTATCAAATGAATTTTAAGGTGGAAAGTGATGTTAAATCTCTGTAGTACGTAGTTTTTAACTTTCAAAAGAATCGTACCAAATTCTAACGTAATTGCATAGACAGAAGGTATTATAAGTGATCAAGTCAAAACATTAATAAATTTTAAAATAAATTTATCCTCCGTAAAATTACGTGACATTGAAATGTAACAGACAGTTTTCGGCAGGATTTCTTTGTAAGTAAACAAATCATAACAACAACAACAACAACTTAAAGATATTATTATGATATCATTCCAATAATAAAAAATAACCTAAGCCTAAGATCACTTGTTTTAAGCATAATAAAGACTCTGCTTTAAAATTAGGGAAATTTTTGGCCTAATTATATAGCTTGGTGTTTAACATACCTATAACCGTTCAAACTGAAGCCTCCGCATGGTTTTTTACTTTTATTGTCCTCGAAGTAGAAAAAATTACTACCATGAATGATGCAGTATCGATGTAGCCCTAAATATAGAAGCATTCACTATAGCAGAGTGAGAAAAACACAACATAAACATGAGAAATGCAATAAAATTAACGCGGAAATGTTCGGTGAATCTACAGCAAAATTTACTTACTAAAATTCCAAGCCAACCACAAAAAATTCCCGAAAAGTGTGGTTCTTTAAAAATAATTAAAGAAATTCAAAAAAATCCCAGAAATTCGTTAGATCTCATAATAAGGGCCACCCTTAACTTGGTGTACAAAACAATCTCTTTAATAATAGCCATCGTCTGACTGTCTCTGCGCAAAATGGTACCGCAAGTAGCGAGGCATACGAAATGCGTTATATAAAGGACGGGCGAACCCGTGGATTTATCCATGGGCCACCGACTAGTCTCTATAATAATAGCCTTCGTCTTTCTATCTCTGCGTAAAATGGTATCGCAAGAAGCGAGACACAAGAAATGCGATAAATAAAGGACGGGCGACCCCGTGGATTAATCCACAGGCTACCAACTAGCCTCTATAATAATAGCTGTATTCAGTCTACCTGTTTGTGCGCAAAAGACGTGCTACGAAAACACGAAATGCAATATATAAAGAAAGGGCGAACCCATGAATTTATTCACCGGCTGCCGACTACCTAATGCTCGCTGTCTGTCTGTCTGTGAGCAGAAGATGGTAGCTGCTAGTAGCGATAGGGAAATTCCCGTTGTTTTTCCACGGGCGTACGACTAATAAAAAAGATCTCACAATACAAAAGATTTTTAATTTTTAGTTAAAGTTTTAAAAATATCAAAAGTTTGTCAACACAACATGTAATAACAAGAAATTCATATAAAACCGCGATGAAAATACGACAGACGCGACCAAAATACGACAGACGCTGAATTTGTCGTTTGTCATATCAAGTATCAACCAATCGAAATTTACCTTTTTTTTTCAACCAACCACTGTAACTTGGATTAGTGTCAAGTAAATCCGAAGCAGCGACCGATTTTATTAACGCTTCCAATGCCATGTCATTCTTGCTTCCGTCTTGCTCTCATTATTTTTTACATCTAAAACAAATATGGAAACTATATATTACAACCTTATCTCTCCATCGCAGAGTGAAAAAAGGACTTTCAGTATTTTTTTAGCACCGTTTCTACTTAAAAATTATTGAATGGTATGATCCGAATAAAACAATGTGCAAAGAACGCCTAAATCTCCTATAATTTTAATATATAATATTCTCTTGTTATTGGGAATTAAGCAATACATGTTCTTAATTAACTTTTCGGTAGATAAAGTTTATATTACACTCCAACGCAGAGGATACTCTAAAAGTTTACACTGTTAAAAGAGTCGCCAGGTAAATTGTTAATTTTTTTGGTTGCTGGGTTTATTTCTGGAACAGCATTTTAATTGAGCACAAGTAAAAACGAAATGGTAAAAATATAAAAAAGAATAAAGAATTTTATAAATTGTTTGATATTTCTATTTGATTTCGACTCTAAATTGTCCATAAAAAAATAATTAGCTACCAAAAGTGGTAAAAACCAGAATACACCATAAGTAAAAATAAGAAATATAATAACATTAAAAAATCAAAAAAGACAAAAAATATAAAAATATTTACAAAACAAAAACTGTCACTAACAAGATTCAAAACTATAAAATTAAAAAATAAAAAAAACAAAAAAAACGGAAAAATATAATAAATAGCGATTTCTAAATTTTTATTTACATCAATTTAGATTCCAGTATTTTCAAATGGTTACAACTTTTTATATATACACACGTTCGTCTATAAAATTCACCACGTGGTCCAAACTTCAGCTGACGTTTTTCCAAACAACTGAACCCCTTTCAACAACTCCTCCGCCATTTTATTTACGACTCACTGTAATCACTATAAAGTTCCATGAGAGGCTGCGAAAGTTTTGCGTCGCAAGTTGGTAATTTGTTACGGCTATAATACCGTAGTAAATCTGAAAGTTCGTGAAATTTAGGCTCAGGTACATCGTGTAGAAATTTTCGATTCTAAAAATGAAGTGCTTTAATCATAAGTTCACTAGAATGAATTACATACGACATTTTCAAATTTTGTTATTGTGAAAAGAAATGCCTACTCCCCTTAAAAAAAATCTAAAATGAAAATACTATTTTTAGCCGTAACAACATCGTCCGCCATGAAACAAATCGATTCCAACTGAAATATCCTTATAAAAAGATTTTTTCAGTTTCTCCATTATGTTTAGTAAAGTTTTTAAAGTTGCTTGCATAAGGCAATAAACTGGTTATGCTATGCTATGAGTTGATGAGAATTGATAAATCTCTGATAATCCAACAAACAAACACAAAATACGTTTCTAACATACTTTGTATGTGAAAATGACGTAATAGAAACAAATTTATAAAGATGGTTGACAAGCTGTGTTACAACAAGTCATTTGAGTGTTGACAGATTTTTTTTTTTTATTTAACAATCAGCTAAGAATACAACTTATAGATATGCATCGGGTTTCAGAGACTGTTAAAATGGAATTAATAGGATAATTTTTTAAAATAACGGGTTTTACAACTGTTTTAGATAACCATTTGGAGTAACATGATCCATAAAATCACTCTTGTGAAAATCTCATGTTATATTGTACAAGGATTTTTGGGTATCATGGGTAATTGGGCAAACTTTGAAGTTAAAAAAACGAAAACAAAAAATAACATTGCTAGCAACATCACACATGAATACTTTTACCTGAGATAGGTTTTATTATTTTTTAGTCAAGTTTATACAGCCTTCAAATCCTGGTTTAGATAAAGTATCAACTTGTGGAAAACATTTTCAATATTAAGAAAAAATTGTACAGAATTTATATAAAAAAATGACAAAAAAATACCAGAAAATTTTATCCAACTTTTACTACAGTTTTCTGAAAAATTTATTAAAATTAAACGACAAAAAGAGTTTTTGGCATATACAGTTTCAAATAAATCGAGATTATTGAACCTAAAGCAAAACCACCTATGCTAAATCTCATGTTATCAATTCTCTCGACATGCATACCTCTTTACAAAAAATGATGTAGTGCTTGCAATTTGAACCAGTGTAAACACTCAACACATTCGACACGTCTTTCTAAATGAAATGGAATAATATTTTAGCGATTTTCAGTACATCCAGGCTAGTATTGCGAACTTCAAATGACAGACACTAGCCCGGGGTTAAAAACGACAACAACACTGGTCGGGAAAGAAAAGCATTAGCCCCGGCAGAAAATATTTTAACAGATTTCCTCTTGATTAAAAACATCTCGTAACTCTTTACTTACTAGCCCTTGTCGTGTTTTTTAAGTCGTAAGAACACGTTATGTCGAGTTACTTATTGTCTGCAAATGTCTTACTTGAAAAGAAAAAAGTTTTAAAAATTGTCGGTGTTTACACAACGTTTAAACTGGACTTCAGTTTACTGCTACGTAACACAGGCTGCGTAGAAAAGGAATCACTCGATCATACATACACAAAAGTTTCGAAAGATATGACATAAGATAGTTATAGCGCCATGATTATAACAAATCCAAGAATATATTTATTTTTGAGCTAATAATACGACAGAAGAGTGTACTAAGAAACAGGAATGATGTTGCGCGATTTTCGTGAAACATGATATAAATAAATTGTAAATATAAATGTTGAACTCAGCTATTGCGAGGAAATGGGAGTTGTATAATACTACACAGAAAACGTAATCAAAACAATACGTGCATTTATAGTTGTATAATACTACACAGAAAACGTAATTAAAACAATACGTGCATTGATTTATTATTATTTATTATTGGCTTTGAGGTGTTCTTATTTCTTTCACATGTTAGCCTGAAATCGTTCCGATTTTGTTTATTTTTTATTTACCAGTACTTCTCTATAATTACAGCCGTTGTCTCTTTGTCGGCTAAAACGGAGTGGTGCTAAGTCACGCACGATTCGACTAGTTCCAAATATTTGCAATGCAAATCTAATTTTAAGTTTTGCAAATTCATACGAATTGATCCTAAAAAAATTTCTGCCTTGAAAGATATATATGTGTTTTGTGGCCAAAAGTAAAATTTCCATTGTTTTTGTCTTCTTATTTTCCAGCCAATCCCAACCTCATTTTTCTTATAAAAAAAGGTTATTAAGGTATCACAGTGTCTCATTATTACATATATATAAGAAAACTGGTACCCATATTTCACTCGTTGTCTGCTATGAATTAATACACCTTGATAAATAGCTATCAGTATGAAAAAAGCCACCATACCCCATTATTTCTTACAATATACACACCAGCTCTACCATTTTCAACAAGCAGTCTAAAAACAAATTCAAAAAAAGACAGTAATGCACTGATTAAAACCACCTAGATACTTTTAAATCCTCTGCCTAATTCCAGCAAAAGCATGTTTGAAATTAAGTCATTTTAAACGAAGCCTGTCATTTTGTCCTTGCAACTGACTCCCAAGCAAGATATATTGTAGCAGTGGAAACTAGGCTTTATATCACATATTATAACTGCATTAACAACTAACATAGAACATACTGTTCAGTGTTTGTTTTCCGTCAATACAGCTTTATGTTAAACTTTGATTTATCAATGAAAACCTAATGCTTCTTTCATTATGTTGAGTGCAACAAACATTGAGAATCTTTGGGACGTATTTACATCTAAGCTATTTAAGCACATAATTACCACTGTCGATTTTCAAAAGTTAATCTTTTTATTTTATGAGGATTATATCTGGCAACTCCTTTAATTTATTCATTCATTTTTTTTTAAATGAAAGACTTAAATGATAAAACACTTGGATTTAAAGTTAAATTAAAACAGCCCGTCCCTGTATCTATCAAAACGAACTTACTTTTCAGCTTCATCTCTTCGCATTTTTTCATTGATCTTAATCTCTGGCAACAGTTTGAGGTAGTCATTCTAAGTGAACAAAAAGGTCAATGCATTTACCAAGACTGAAACTTTAAAAGATGAATGGAAAAAGACACTTATTGTATTAGATAGTGATGAAACATAACAATACCAGCTCAGCACATTACACCAACGAGTGAATAGTCTTTCGGTACTAAATTTGGGCACCAAATTTTACCTTAATCGATGTAAAGAACTTCAAGAAAATACAATACATTTTAGAAAAAGTAGTTAAATTTCAATATCTTAATTTTCATTATTTTTTTCTAATTCGTTCACGTCATAAAATTTATATTCATTTAGACCATCACAAGGCAGATAAAAACACTTTCTTTCTTCTTTTATACACATTATTTTTAAAAGTATCATCAATTTCCTAAATTTTAAGAATATTCTTAGAATAAGGCTTGACAAAAATGGTGTCCGATCACCATTTTTGTGTGTGTAAAATTTGAATCATCATGCTTATTTTGAAAATATATTACACATTGATTCCTTTTTATTGGATATTAACACTCTTCTCATTTATTTAACATTTTCTCAATGTCATCATCATCTAAGTCGGGTTTTTTCAACAATAATGTATAAATTACTTATCAGAATTATATAAGGCTCAAAATGTCAATTTTCTAAAAAAAAAATTCAAAACACAAAAGTATGATTCCTATGAAAAAAAGTGTGAAAAAAAAGCTACTTTAAAGATAAAAAAATGCCACAAAACTCACATCAGGAATAGCAGGCGGATGTGAACCAACCATATCCTTTTCCTAAAACAAAAACATCAACTTTCTCACACTGCATGTCAGCACTATTGGGAACAAAATGATCATTTCCACAATCTTTCAGCCTCTACTTTCGCTTCCACTTTCTGAAGATAATTTTATCTTGTTTAACTGTTATTTTAATGGCACTTAATAAAGAATACAAACAATAAAAGGTTTCCATAGCAACCTTTCGTATTGTTATGTCATTAAACTAAAATATTACAGAGAGAATGTTTAGAACAGCAGACATTTGGAATATGTAAAGAATGCCAAAATACCACGTGCTGTTTTCCATTCTTTTTTCTGTGTGGCAATTGTGGAGAATTTTTTGTCTGTATTTCCACCATTATGTCATCTTTTTTATCTTCAGGTGGAGGTGATCTCACACCTTTGGGTGGGTGTGGCTTCGTATATTCATATGGATTTTGTGTTTTTTCCGCATCTTTTTGTGTGACTTGTATCCAATCCTTTGAAGTAAAAAGAAACAAATCGTAAGAAACAACAAGCTTTATGAAATCCAGATTTAAAATATTATCTTCTCAAAACGCAATATCCTGGTGTTATGTTGCTATGGCAATTCTTACTATGCCTGTTAAATCGAAAGACAGATAATGAGTGTTTTATTACAAGCCAATTGGGAAAAAACAAATGGAATTCTCAGCCATGGTACATAATTTGAGCATACTTAGCAGTTTATAAATAAAACCAGACCCAAAAGTTTTACCATCAAATTGCAACCAGCAATTCAGGCGTTGTACAATATTGTTTAGTCCAGTATTAATGTAAACTATTAAATGAGAAAAAATGTTTTGGTTATTTTTTCTTTCTGCGGATCCAGACTTTTTAGCCTGATCAGGTGGTTTTGTGATATTTTGCAAATCCGAATTAGATCAAAACCAACTTCGTGTACTTTCCCCTGTACACATGAAATTTTAAAAGTCATTCTTTTATGAAAAACTAATTATCACAGTAATTAGAGCTCCAAAAGAGGATTAAAAACGGTATTATATGTCAAATTGACTTGTTGCATAGCAAGTTATAGTCTGTTAAATGCTGAAAAAAGCCTAAATTCGATTCTGTTATTCTGATGTCTGAATTATAACTTGAATGGTTTGCTTACATGAACATGTGTTGTTTGAATGTCAGGATAGTTCAATTTTGCTTCTTTATTCGTATAATACATCCAGTACTAAAGAAAACAAATAAAACATCTACAAAACATGTTTGAACATAATACTACCTCAAAGTGAAGCTTACTATTTAGGGATCATACATAAATAAAATCCTGAGCTAAGGCAGAGCAGGGAGAGGAAACCAAATTCTAGATGTTTTGGGGTGTGGGAGGAGGGGGTATGTCACTGGGGACATCCCCTTACGCTCTGTTGAAATTCTTCTTTCTCTTCAAAAAGTATAACAAACTTAGTGTGTGTACTCAAAAATAAAGAAGATAGCTTGGATTCATTATACCTTTAGAGGACGGTGATTTATTATGTGTTAAAATATAAACATATTTTTTGACATTGTTAACACTATCTTTACGAACAGTCAGAAGGGGGGTTAAGAAGGGTTGGTAGCTTTTGAATAATGTCCCATTGGAGGAGGAGGAGGGGGGACAGGTTTCCAACAAATTAGAATAAGGGGGGGACAGGGGGTTGAGAACCTACATTTTAAGTGGACATTATTTATACATGACCAATTATCAAGAGCAGATTAGGATGTCTACTTATTTTCCTTACATTCCTGACATTTTCCCCACCATTTTTACGAAAAAATTCTAACTCCATTTTTTCAGAGATTTTAAGCTGGTGTATAGCTTGTAGCTTATATTATTATAGCTTATTATATTAAAGCTTTTGTAACAAAGTTTGGATTACCTCTAAATGTGTAAATTCAATTCAAAAGTTTTTATTTAACAGATTGTAAAAAATTATTACCTATTTTTCAAAAACACCTAATTTCAAACCTTATTCTGACAATATTTCAAAGTGGACACCCTGAGAATAGGGTAAAGGATGGTATCAGAATCTTTTCTTACCCTTTGGTCTCGTTCATTATTTGCAACAAAGAAATTATACCACTGATGGCTAAATTGTTTACATTCTATAACAAACGCTCAATTCAAAAATTTTGATTAAACAGATTGTAAAAAATTATTTAGTATATTAGAGCGTAATAAATTTCCGCGTTTTCTCCTAGTACATCAAATTTTGAAAATGTTGGCGTTTTTGACCCATTTTTGACTCATTTACCCAACTTTTTTTGTGGTCATTTCTTTAAAATGTTTCGTGAAAATCCCGTCGATGGAGACAATGAGAGAATGCGTCATAAAAGACCCGGGGTAGTACACATTCCCATGTTGTAGGTCAGGAAATCGACTTTTTATGCTGTCAGTATAATGCACCATTACAGGTCAAGGTACAGAAACAGAAATTATTTTTATATCAAATAACCGTTTTTTACATCTATCATCTACATTTTCTATTACAGAGGCATTTTAAATTCTGACAAGCGGTTCTCATGCAATCGTCAACATGTATTGAAAATCTTCAAATATATATTTATTATTTATTATTTAATTCCCGAAATCTATACAAATAATGTCCCGATAATTTCTGTTTCTGTAACTGGACGTAAACTTAACACCAAATGCAGTATATCATGCTTAAGTCCAGCATTAGCTAGGTACCTAGCTAGCCTAATTAATTGCTATTCTTTTGAAGTTTCTGTTCAGTTTGGAATAAGAGCTTTTTATCCTACTGTCATGAAACCGTGATTTTTAGCTGGACAGGGTAACAACGGGCTGTTTCAGCTGTCTTTATATAAACCGAAGTTGCAATAAAGTTTTTTAGGAAAATTTATTACGCCTATTCGATGTCACAATTAATTTTTGATCTTTCACAAGAACTTTTCCCATAAAATGTTGCAGGATTCTCCTTGCTTTAACAGGGTAAAAACAGGTTATAAACTGTGTCGTTATTTTTAAATGTTACAAAAACTTTTCCACAAAATAAAATTGCTGAGTGATTGTTTTGGCTGCGTAGGGTAACAACAGGCTGTTTATTGTCTGTTTAATTGAACCGAAGTTAGGATAGTTTTTTGGAAATGGGTATTATGCTAAAACGTATGTGCGACACAGTATACCTGTACTAATCACTCAGCCCAGTGCTAACGACAAGCTGTTACCTGTGTTTCTATTTAACAGAAGTTGTACTATTTTTTTTTAAAGGGTATTAAACCTATATGGATGTGCGACAATACTAAGCGCTTACCCTGGATTAAAATTCATTTTTTAAGTTTCGCCGGGAAGGTTGACTGTCTATTTTCGCTATGACAGGGGCACAATTTGTAAATTGTGTTTTAATTTCAGCTAAAGTTGCAGGAAAGTTATTTTTTGAAAAATATATTACACCCGAAACACCTTAATGCTGTGCGTGCTTTACACGATTTACGATATACTGCATACTTCTACTAAAGGGCTCGACATGAATGTGTGGCAGTTTACAATTCGTATTAATAGCTCCACCATACGTTTAACGCAGGGTAACACAGTTACTTGTGACTTAACCAGACATTTCAACGTCAGGTCCCCCGTCTAGTTAGTATAATAAATTGAATTTTGTGTGCTGTAAATCCATAAGCATATATAATATGCACCTGTAAAGTTTTCATATATATTTATGCCCTATTGGTCTAATAGCTATGACACTCATGCAAATAAGAGTCCAGGTTTAAATCCTGGACACGACTAGGAAAAACATAATTATTTTGCATCTACAACAACCAGGTAATAATGAGTATATGATATGTATATAGCAATTGTGACGATAATTGGTATTCTTTGAATTGTAGGGGTAGTGTTCATCACTTTCATTTATAAAGCACAAAAATGCCATGTTAAGAAAAGCCAGCTATATACACTTGTTTGTCTTGCCATGTCTCATATCATCCCAAAAATTTTTGCTTGAGAATCTAGGGGACCCTGCCTCCTGCTCCGCAACCCTTTCTATATTGATTTAAGAACACCTAATTTCAAACCTTATTCTGACAATAATTCAAAGTGGACACCCTGAGAATAGGGTAAAGGATGGTATCAGAATCTTTTCTTACCCTTTGGCCTTGTTCATTATCTGCAGCAAAGAAATAATCCCGCTGATGGCTAAATTGTTTACATTCTATAACAAACGCATATCTAAACCTTGGATCATGTACCGCAGGAGATGCACTAAAACAATGAATGAATAATAAGTAAACAGATACACATTAACACATTGATCAAATATCAACATAACATTGGCACACAAAAAAAGACAAATTAGAGATAGAACTGACAACATATTACATATACATACAACATAATTAAAAAAAGATTACCTGTAACCAGCCAGTGTAAACCCTCCTCTTGGTTTTTTACTGGTTTCATCCAAGTAATACAGAAAGTAACCACGCACAATGATGCAAAAGCGAGGCTGCACTAAACGAAAGAAAAGATGACAGATGCAGTTTTGTATGTAGTCTACGAAACAGACTAATTCTTAAGTATTACCCCTTTTGGAAAATCATCAAAATGGGTAAAAATAATTACATAAGCCAGAAAAATTTTCAGATAATGTCTCAAAGCAAAAACTGAAGTAAACATTCCTAACTGAGGTACAAACTTAAATTGTGATGAGTCCAGTTGCTCTAAGATCACTCATTCCATCTGCACGAAGTGAAGATGGTTTGAAATGCCCTTGGTTTGGTTATGACTTTATTTCGTACTCACGACAAAAAATCACATGTTATACCGTTGCTGAAGGTACCATGTTAAAATTCAGTTGGTCTTAAACAAAGTCTTAGCATTTGGTTTAAAACTAATTTGCCCTGTCAAGACAATAACTTGTGTGTTTGGACATTCCACAGTTGGATCTTTATATGCCTCTGAAAAGTTCGAAGTAGATTCAAAGTGTGATAGAGAGAAGGCTGAGATTATCATTGCCTGGTCGTTATAATTTTGAAGCTTCAGCAAGCCCTTTAGCAGGGTATGTACCTAGCTGAAATAATCTTATTATTTCTTCAGAATAATACACCTCAGTTTCGTACCGTTTTTTTCACAACTAGTTACATAGCTAGCTAAGTAGCATAGTGTTAAGTAGCTAGCTATGGATATCTATTTTTCAATCAATCAATATTTCCAAAATAATACTGACATGGTTTCTCTGTTTTCCTAGCTAGGGAAGGTTTAAGCTATATAGTTGTTAGCCACAGCAGATGCAGTAGGAAGTAATGGCATTACCTTTTTAGCTTCAACAATAGTTGGACATTGCAAATACTTTCTATTCAGTTCCTCTCGACAAACTGTCAATAAATTTAAATCTGATTCAACAGGTTGGTAATTTTTTTAGGTTGCTGTGATTTATGGGCAACAACAACTAGTCTTGTATTCTCTTAGGCGTCACAAATGTTTTGTGTTAGAGTCACCAACCAAACCTATTTTGTATTGCAAAATAAGTTGGGTCGGTTGGAGGAACTAGAACTAAAAATAAAAATATTCTCCCCACAGACATTACCCACCATTATTGCTGTGCTTCACTTTATAATGCCAGCCATGTTATCATTATTAAATGTTAGTGCTTAAGGTTTACCTCCTGTTTCATAACAAGTTTATCTAAATCAACTCAAATTAATGTGCTGATTAAAAAAAAACACACTTAATACTTAAGCCATGATTTGATAATTCTGACCAATAGGAGATTCTTCGGTCAGACATTGATAAGAAATAGCAACCTTATGATTTTGTATGAGTCAAGTAAAAGATTTTGGAACAGCATAACAAATATTGAGGGACAAAGTTTTTTTCTCTATAACAACACAGCATAGTTTTTTTTTAAATTTTACAGTTGCGTTGCAATATTTCTAGGAAGTTTTGTTTTTTTCACATACTTCACAACGTCACATACCGAACAAGCGAGTTAATTTCGATCCTCTAATTATCTCTTCAAATAATAAATAGCTAAAGATGATTACGATCATTGCCCGTCGATGACAGCTATAGCTGTCGAAACGTAGCCTAGAATAAACTCGCTTGTTCATGACATGATAATATTTATATTATTCAATGACAATGACTGAACAGATAAGTGGTAATATTTTTAAAGTCACATACCGACGTTATGTTATTGTTAAATTTGAACAAAAATTAAGGCCATTTAGACAAACCTTTTTTGTCACAGGAGTTAATAGAAATTTAACCAAAGAAAATGATTGTGGCCACCTTTCCAAAAATGAGCCGTTGTACTACTCTAACACATGTTGCCGGTTGATATTTTGTGCAGTTGTTTGTTTTGGTGTTCGGTTTGATGTTATAAAAATAATAAAACACAGAGGTTCCTTTAACACTTCTATCGTCATATAAAACGTTATTATCTCTAATCAGCCGATCCTGAAAATGAGCAGTGCTGTCTTTTTTTGTTTATTTAGATGCAATGCCGATATAGTATGGTATCAATAGTTTTACTGATGGTCTTGACCATCGAAAGTGATGTTTAATGATTTTTTGAGAAATTTTCTAGAATTGCATTTTTGCATTTAATTAAAAAAAATTGGTTTAAATGGATTTTATCTGCAACTGAAATATGCATGTTGTTGTTTTGATCAGTTTTTTTGGTTTTTACTTAGAATTGTATCCTTATGTCATCTTTAAATTTCAAAACTAAAATATTATTATAATTCTTTTCAAGTTGCACTTTCAGAGTTCTTCCAATGAAAAAATTCCAATGAAGAAGCTATAGTGTTGGTCTGTAAAATACATGTTACAAGTATTTTTAATTGTAACAATAATAATGCTACTTATTCGTAACTTAGAGTTTGCAAAATCTTTCATAATTTTTGTAAAATTTATATGTTTTGTTTATAAATATATATAATATATAAATATTCTGAATATTATTTTTATGTCTATTAAATATTTTCAGGATGCTTTTCTTACTTAGCAGAACACATTTATTTTTGTAACAAAACATTCTTTCTTTTTTATTATAACATGTTTTTTATAAGCAACCAAGTTGCAGTTTTAGACTGAGATTTGTCTCAAAAACTAAGCGAACACTAATCAATTGGCCATGCTGAAAATTTGGAAAAGTGAGCAAAATACTAAGACTTTAAATCTGAATAACCTAAAAATCAACCTACAAAACAATTGTAATAGATGTAACTATTGTAATTAATGCATAGCAGGTATTGCACTGAGTAACTTGTAACTTTGAGGCTAAAACTAAAATTTTTACCTTATATAAAAAATGGAGTTGTTTATATATAAAAAAAAATTTACTGTCAAATGTGATACTGTGATATATTGGGTAGTGAAGGGGGTGTTGGAAAAAGTGTTACCTTGGAAAACGTTACTTCCTTTGTTGACTAGCAGAATCTTGTCAATTGAGGTAGAAGGTAGGTTGTATGAGGCCTGTGTGAGAAGTGTTATGTTGTACGGTAGTGAGGCATGAGCAGTGAAGCAGGAACATCTTGATCGTTTAGAAAGGAATGATATGAGAATGGTTAGGTGGATGTGTTATGCCAGTCTGAGAGACAGAAAAAGTTCAGATGAGCTAAGAAGCAGGCTAGGTATCCGAAGCATTAAAGATGTTATCCAAATAAGAAGATTGAGTTATGGAGGGGGATAATTTGGTAAGAAAGTGTAGAGATTTGAAAGTTCCTGGGTCAAAGCCCAGAGGCAGAGCGAGAAAGATTTGGCAGGAAGTAATAATGATCAGTATGCAGCAATGCAAAACCCTGCAGCAGTGTCACACCAACACATGTGACACACCTAAGTGAGTAAAAGTTATTTTAGGCTGCCATATATGGTAAAACCCAGATTGTCATAACCAAAATATTCAATAGTTCTAAGGCAGTAACAAACTCTTCCTGGTCTATTTTGTAATAATGTAGTTTAATACCCCCTTATACATTCATAGGTTACAAACAAACCAAATTTGTTACAAGATCACTTAGTTGTTCTGTGCTTTTCATGACAGTCTACATTCATGACACAAAATCAAAAAAAATTTCCTTCAATAATTTTAATAAATAAAGTAATTCAGCTTTGCTCTGAATTGCATTGGAGGCCAAACAAACCAAAAAAAAACAAAAAAAAAACAAGAATCAAAGATCGTTAATTACAGCTTAGAAAAATGTATAGCTACAACACACATTATGGTAACATATAACATTTTCTTGCACAAATATTCAGTTGATACCTCTCCCACTGTTGTTTCTCTTATTCAACCAACCACTACAACTTGGTTTGGCAGTCATTATTTGTTCAGCAGCTCCATGATCAAGTAACAGTTGAAGTGACATGTTATTATACTTCTGCTATAAACTCTTTCAATTTTACTTGCTCATTACTCTACAATAACAAAAAAGTTAAAAATGAAAATAAAAGACCTATAATTAATTTTTTCTCTAATTTGTCAATTTATCAATGTTTCGTCTTCTCAAGATGCAATAAAAACATTTTTTCCATAATCTATTATAGGGGATACCAGAACACAAAGATACACTATAAACAGGCTTTTTCAGAAAGATTTTGTCATGTGCACAGCAAAAAGCACACATAAAGTGTTTTAAGTGTGTTTTATATATATTCTATAAAATTGGAAACTTTGTACGTGCTATCAATAACTTGTCTCTCCGGAAAAAGCCTGCATAAAAAAAAAAGTATGGAAACAATTTTTATATACAATTACTGAATAAATATCAGTTTTGAAATAAATACAAATGCTTTAAAATTTTATAAGAAATAATTTTTATTCTTCAATTTGATAAAAATTATAATGGTGGTAAAAAATATAACAAAAATAACAAGTGCATAATACATAACTCGAAAGACAAAGTTTTAAAAGGACCAAACGTTGTCGGAAAATTTTGTCTTGCTGAGATTGTTTACCAAGTTTTTCACAATGGTAGGATAAATGAAAACAAACAAGTGAAAACAGGTGTGACAGCATCCAAAAAGATTTTCTCCATAGAAATGTGGCTTTATTATGACTATTTACAAATAATGCTTTCTTAAAATTACAGGTGTGGCACAATTATCTTGTGGAAAGAATGCAGAAAGTTTATTGAGTAAATCGCAGACCAAAATTGTCGAATTTTCATTGCTAGACAGATCCGACTTTTAGATAAACAGATATCTTGTTCTGTAAAATACCTTGTCTGCCTAAATTCTATCCAATTAAAATTATGTCCTTTAACGAATATCACAAAAAAAGCTTGTTTTTGCATTGCATAAAAACATAATGATACAAAATAAAAATATAATTCAAGCAAAAAAAATTGATTTATTGCAACAATTAATATTTACATCATTGATTTTACCAAAAGTATCCCTAATCTTTAAAAAAAACTTTTATTCAAAAGTAGCTTGATCTATACGACACAAAATCTATTTTATGGTCCTGTCTAAAAAATGGTTAAAGTGTTCTAGAATAGTTGGAGAAAAAGTGCTGGCATTGCACAGCTACCTCTGTGAAAAAGGCAGGAAAAACCTTCTGGGTTCTTCAATAGATAAAACCCAGAGCATACATATAAAATAATTATCTTTACCTATTAAGCTGATTTTCCAATAGGATAATTATTCTATGCCTAGGAAACGGGTCTTTTTTTCCCTACAGCTCTGCAGAAAATACAAAGTTGAACTCACTTTAACTCTTCTTCCACTCACAACTCCATCTTCCAATGAGAATGTATAAAAAATTGTTCATGTTATGTAAACATGAAACTAAAAAAAAATTTTCACCAAGCATTTTTTTAGTTTTGGTTTTGGGGTGGGGGTGGGGGTGGGGGTTACATGGCAAGTGAGAACACAATTTTTTTATACCAAAAGGCCAAAAACACACAAATGTTATTAGGGTGGCTATTGGTATAATAACAATACACGTTCTTGATCTACCTAGTGGAAAATCAGCTTTATTCTTATCATCAATTTATGGAATGATTCAGATTCAAGTTTTATACATTATAAGAAAATATAAAAAGAGCTAAAATAAAAATTCTGTTTATTTTCATCGCTTTACCATTTTTTTTTAATTTCTGTTTGGACATTTCACTTAAGCCGTTTTTGCATTAATTTGATAAGGTCCTAAGATGGACATTGCTAATTGACAAGCATTCGATCCTTTTACTTTGCAGTAACTTCCTTTTATATAAAGAAAAAGCACCACATCAGGGCTTTTTTAAAAGATTTAAAGACTTAAGATCATAGTTATTATTCTTAATCTTAATCTTAATCATTCGAAAAATATCTAGTGATAAATGAAAGTTTAGAAAAATAAGTTATTTAAAAATATGGTGAAGAATCATGGCGAAAAAACAATATAAAACATGTAAAACTGACACCAGGTTATAAATTAGAATGCAACAACAAAATGAACCTAAACCATGTTTTAACATGTATCTAAACAAAAATTTCATAAACTAAGAAAAAAAACTACCAAGTGATAATAATTAAAATATAAACATGCACAAAACCGAAAATATCTTGACATGCTAGCAAAAAGATTTGGATCTTCAATTAACTACCTATACGGTCTTGACAACGTTATACTACAAGTAGGTAAATCATGTTTCATGTAATACCGTATCAAATCACCCAGTGCTTCAAATTGCGGCTCAGGTTCTTGACCAATGAACCTTTTGTTCTAAAATATAAGTTGTATACTAGGGTGTTAGCTTGAAATTCACAATTGTGGCTGTTTTGGCCTAATTGGAAATTTCCAAATAAATTACAAACAAATGATCTAGTCACTTGTGTATAAATTTAAAATGGTATAAATAATCGAACAATGCATTGCGCAGCCACATAAAATACTCAATCATAATTAGTACTGGTTAGTAAAAAAGATGATTGATTGGGAAAGTCAATTAGTATGCATAAAAATGACTGTGACTAATTATATAAATTGCTGAGTCAGCGAACATTTCCAGTGTATGTCTAGTGCAAATGTATAATAAACAAGAAAAACATCTGCTTCTACGAGCTCTTTTAACAACGTTTTTATTTTTTATCTGCTTCTTTTTTAAAATAAACTTTGGGTTAATCACATTGAAAGGGTGTGCAGAGTTTTTTTGTTCCTTCTAATTTTGACATAATGAACTTTTGTATGTTTTGAAAGATTCTTGGGTAGCATCCTCTGCTGCATAAAACAGTGTTAAAAAAATATCTGTAGTAAAATAAATGCTGTACACCATATCATAGCTGTATGATTTACCAAACAAGTCTGAAAATTTTAACTTGAACTATATTCAACAGAAATAATTAATTATTAATGTTTTAGTTTAAAAAAAAAAAATTTGTGGAAACCTAATATTTTTGGTAAAAAATAATGGAATTATAGCTATAATTAAAGTCTTGAGAAAAGAGTGTTATAATAAAAAAATAAGGATATATATAGTCTGAAAAAATTTTAAAACGGTTTTTGCCACTTTAAGACAAGTTTATACTAGCAAGCTACATATAGGATTCAACTAATTTTTCCTTGTTGGTAAACCTGTGCAAGCTTATTTTAAAATAAGAAGAAGTGTGTAATGGTGTCAGCTTGATTAAGACAAATCTTGGAAATTGGGATATAGTTTTATGCTTATAAAAGGTTGTATTAAGTAGGTATAAAATGATGTTATATTATAGAGCTTAAAAAGTTGGTTAACAAGTCTTTTTAATTTTTTTAAGAAGCTCTTTTCGTTCTCAAGATATTTACATTTAAAGAACTTCAGATTTAATTATGCTGCATAAATTATGATGTCATATTTGAGAATAGCCAATTTAGACATTTTCTGTCATCAGTAATTTTAGACCTGTTAAAGGATGTGCATTCAAACTTTATCAATGCATAGATATTATAAAGGTGAATTGATTAACTTAAATTTGCCTGGGACGAGCAAACGAGTGTCACTTTGGCAAATATTTTTATGTTAATCAATTCACCTATATATTATTTATGCATTAATGAAGTTTGAATGCACATCCAAATGCACATCAGGTCTAAAATTACTGATGACTGAAAATGTCAAAATTCGTATTTCGTATTTTTAAAAATTCGCGTATTTTAAAATTAAGAGAAGTGGTCGATTTTCCTAGATGCATAATAAGCAAAAATAACCTGACACACAAGATGCACAGAAACGAGTTATTCACTTACATTTTTTATGAAGATTATATAATGTTTGGAAGCTCCTCCTGTGTAAACACTCAATACATGTTTCTATGAAAGAAAGTAAGATGTCACATATCATAGAACAGAAAAATGACAGCAACTCATTTTACAAAATCCACTTTCTTTCTAAAATAAATAAATAATCTTAATGTTTTTACTACCCATACTCTTAACAAAAGGCATTCTTTGGGTTCAAAAATTGCCCTAATAAATACGAAGCTATTAAAAATGTTTGTTACAAATAGAACCTGTTCAGCAGTTTCTCAAGCATTTAAATTTTTTCAAAAAAACTGACTGGTTTAAATAATTTTGAAGTTATAACAAAAAAACATTAATGCAATTTCTTTGTTTATAGTGCTTTACACACTCCAATGCTTTGCTATGTAGAACGAGTCGAAATTTTTGTTTAGATATATATTACCTCTTCTCGCCCTTGGCGTATCAAATACAAACCAATAGCTCCAAAATTTTCAAGTAATCTAAAAACAAATTGTAAGTAATTTTTTATAAGCAATTACTTGAAGTCACTGTTTAATTCGAAAAAGACAAAAACACACTTTTCTGCCTCACTTCTGCCCAACCTCCACTGATATACAGACTTAGGTAACACTGACGCATCATCCATTACTACGTCAATCTAAAACAATATTTACATTTTTGATACGTAACTCCCTTAAAGGTATATGTTAATTAAACATTTTCAGGCTAGTATTTTTGGAGTTAATAAAAGCAAGGGAAGGACTGCCAGTTTAAGTGAGCGAGGAGACGTTATTTGTTTTCTTTTTGCTTGCTGGGTACATTTAGGATAAAAAGGTGACTTTAGTCAATTCAAGATGAAACATTTCTACTGAACTCTACATGTTTACCAAAGATTGTGACATTACATCAATTTTTTTAAAAATAATAAAGAAGCTAAATCACAATCCAGCAAATTGACAAGGTAGCTTTTAAATTATAACAAAAATGGTAATTTCGGTAGAATAAAAAAAACATTTTAAAAGCTTGTGTAAAAAACTTACTGCATGTGGGTCTTCGTAATAGCCTTCGTTTTTTTCTTCATGTATTGGTTTGCGAGGTCTACAAGAATATGTTTAAATATAATGATCAGGGTCATTGGTTTCATGACAGCAATTGAAAAGTGGAGTCATTTTTTGGAGAAAGAAAAGAGTACAACTGACAGTTTTCTTGCTCATATTCTACAATACTTTAATGAGAAAAATATATTTTCCAGCTCTGCTGACAGATTTACGGCTATTGTGTATGTTAAAAGAATTTCTAAAAAGCATTAAAAATAGTAACAACAATAATACCTAACGTTATACATGGCAGACTGCATTGTGATAAGTATGTAATGTCTTGCAACAATAACAACAAAGTATAAAGGCTATAAACATGCTGAATTTTTGTAGCAAATAGTGAAATAAAAGCATTTTAATAAAATAAAATTAATATAGCAAAGTGCAGCAAAGAAATCTTTGTAAACACAGCATAAAAACATTTGACTTAATGACAGAAGAATTGTTAATGCACAAAATATAACAAACATTTTCAACAATAATAAAGATTGTTATTTTTAGTTTTATTTTAGTTTTAGTTTTATTTAGTGTTTTGGAAAAAGTCCACGTGGAATTTAAACCATTTATCCTTATAAAAAACCTGTAAGTTGGATTAGTATTTTAAACCAAATAAAAAAAACATAGTCAAAAATAAGTATTAAGTAAATACCTTGGTTTAGGTGCCGTATGATATGGTGATTTTGGTGGCACCATAGGCTTTTTGTTTTCTGTTGCAGCATTATTTTGTTCCGTATTGCCAGACATTTTTTCGTAGTCGAAAGATCCTAAATAAGAATTGGTTTAATATTGGAAACAAGTTGAATGTGTTAATATGTTGATATTATTATTAAGTGCAATACAATGACTTCATGACTTCACTAATTTTAAAATACTATTGATGTGAATCTACCGTACTGATGGGATTACATAATGTTAAAATGCTTAATTTGTTGTGTTACAAAGGAGACAACACACACAGATGTCATTGACCCACCAGTTCACAATTAGGTAAACTGCCCTAACTTTGAGAAGTTTGGTCAATTTTGATCTCAGGTGGTCCCGGCAACATATACAGGGAAGAGACAGATGTCACCACCTTGTTTCCAGGTTATTTGACCTTAAAAATTAAAAGTACATCGCAATGGATTTACCAATATTATTAAATGCATTGAAATCAGTTTCCTTATTGGTGTGATTATGTAGTGTTAAAATGGTTGCCTTGCAACATAACAAATGAGATGCAATAACATCCATTTTGTAAAAGGTACAGACAGATGAGTAATAGAATATAACACAAGAGCAGAAATGAAATCCAAAAATGGTTAATTTTAGGATAAGTGTGTTACCTTCTTTGTGTTGGATTCTCTTAGGAGGTGTGATGCGAGTTTGTATTTCAGTAACTTCGTATTTACCACTTCCCTTGTTATCTTTTCGTTCTTTTCGTTTTACTTGTGGACTTCTGGAGGTGGAACAGGGAGAGCAGGTTGTTCAAAAGGTTGTAAAGCATCTGGCTTAGGGCCTATTTTTGGCCCAATAAACTCTGGATCCGGTGGTTCTGGATCATCTGTAACTAATTTTGGCTGTTCAGCACGTTCCGGATTAAAAAAGCATACATCAAAAGGTTTTATATCAACATAGTCATAACTAAAGTCACTATCATCTGAATTATATTCTTCGTCTTGATTATCATCAGCACGATTTGTCAATGAAAGGTTATGGGAGACCACCCGCTTTAGTTGGGCTATCCATTCCTTGAACACAAAAATTAATTCAAAATCATTAATACTTAAAAAAAAAAAGTCACAATTATATCTCACAGGCAGGTGTGGCCAGGAACAAAAGATTGCTCCCACTGTTGTTGCAGCCTGGTCGTTGGAGCACTAACTGCTTAAGTGAATTTAGAATTTTGTATTCAGCTACATCTCGTACGCCTCTGCAGCTCACAGAAAATATTGTTTTATTGTTGGGAATATATTGTAAGTCCGGCATCGTTAACAACATGGAAATTTTAACCTGCATAAACAATTACCTTTTGCAAATAAGATTTCCAAAAGAACAAATCTATTTGGAATAAATGTTTTGAAAAAATTTGTGTCCTTAAAAGTTTACAAAAACGTAACTGCCAAAATTACAGTTAAAGACTGAGAAGTTATCTCTATAGTAATACATATATTGCGTCTAACGCAACATCCATAATGATCAGAAAAAAAGTACATTGTAGTGAGAAGCACTCTACCTAGCGAGCTATATTCATGCTGTCAGTTTGGTATAAGTGTTTTTTATCCCAGCCATTATTATTGTATCGTATACCTGTACTTAAAAGCCTAATCGCAGTTCTACTTGTTCTACAAACTGAACACATATTTTGAGAAATTCTAAAACAGGTAATTACTATTAACCTTAAAACATAACAAATTTAAATCATACATAATAGCAAATTACAAAAATTAGAGAATAAAAAGTAAATACCTCTTGTTCTCTTTGAGAAGGCACGTTGAAATAATACGGTCTCCCTTTAGTAGTATTTACATTTGATTTAAGAGAAAAAACCCCATTTATGACCCTTGCTTTGTCTAGCCTCTTCCACACTAAACATAAAAATACAACAGTAAGACAAAAAAACAAAGACGTATTAGTATTAGAAAATAAAATGTATCTTAAGAGAAAAACATTTTGACAGAAAGAAATTGACAGGACATTTAAATTAGTAAACCAAATTTTCAAATTTTCTTCCTGCTAGCAAATCTAAACCAAAACTTGATATATTGTTGGCTTTTAGAAATCTTAAATGTGACTTAAAATTTTATTTATTCCATTTAGCAATGGAATGTCAGTAACTACTAATAATTTTCAAGAAATCACTTAGACATTTGATTGAATTTAAATACATTCCAATATGTAAAAATAATTTAACATGAATCCCAGGGTGTTACTATAGGTTGAGCTGCCATCAAGGAATGTTTTTCCCTGTTGTTCAGTTTCCTTTAATGATTTTAGTGTTGCCACATCAGCTCCCAATAATTTTCTTTTACAAATTAAGGAGGATGATGCTTTTTAGGAAGAATCCTTTAAATAAAACATCACATCATCTCCATTATATCTTTTTGATAAATTGTAATTATTCGTTTAGGAATATTTCTTATGCACTATATTGTATGCTTAGTCTATTTATAACTCAGTGTATACTAGGATATAAACTTGCTTTTTCAAAACAATGTAATACTGGTGGTAACAACCAAAATAGTTACCAATGTATTGTACGTGATGTATTTATATTTTCCTAATATTATTTGTAAAACGTATAGTAAAATTCAGAGGAGAATACAGAAATTTAAACAAGTTAGTTCAATTTTTTTACAAAGTCACTAAGAAATAAGTGTTAAAGTATGCAAGGCGTTAAAGAGCGTATTTATTAAGTGCATAAAATCCCATTTTAAAAATTCATTAAAACCAATATGTAGAAAACCATGCAGGGACAGGTCTATATATTAGCCACTTTTATTACTGATATTTAAAGCGGGTTTACTTAAAATGACATGTTTCATAAAGTGACCGGTTTACACACCCTGTGTTAAGGTCAAAATTTCTGCGCGCTTTGAAAAAAATATTTTGAGTATTTTAACCCTCTCCTTGGCCTTTTTTTTAAAGAACTACAAATTTTTGTATACCACATGTTCAACTCTACGCTGGAGAGCATATTTCAATAGATTTTTGTTGACCAGCCAAATAAGAGTACTGTTTTATGAAAGCGTGTGTGAGTAAAAAAACAGAATAAAATTCAGCACAAGATAACATAAAATTATACTATAAAACATAAATTATATTCTTTATGTGAATAAGGCATTTTCAGTTTTTATATAACTAACAAAAA
Organism: Hydractinia echinata; assembly: GCA_030067915.1. Lineage (NCBI taxonomy): Eukaryota > Metazoa > Cnidaria > Hydrozoa > Anthoathecata > Hydractiniidae > Hydractinia > Hydractinia echinata. The sequence continues at coordinate 474,022 of JASGCC010000128.1, forward strand.
TTTCATAGCTCAGTGATTTGTTATTTTACTAGTTTAAAAATAGTATAAAAGTTTTTCTGCACAATTTATCTACATTCTAACTAGTTAAAAACACATCACAAACATTACAAAATCTGCTTCCACTTATAACACCATCCATGGATAAACAAAGTTCACCAGAAAATAGTATTTTCAAAGGTCTTTTAAAGTAAACCATTCTTTTAAGCTAAAATCGTTGACTTAAAAAGAGCAGCTTATTCCATTTCACATCTGCTTTTAATTTGAAAATTCACAGTGCCAGGCACAACAACTTCCTTTAATCTAACTTAACCAGAGCAAAGTCTTAATGAAAAAACATTATGCGTATTCTTTCTCCAGCTGACAAATAACTTTGTACAAACACCACACATACCACGGCTTCAAAATTTAATTTTCAATCAGCATGGAAATCTCTTCACAAGTCAGTTGCAACTAATTTATCAGGGGGTAGTTGCACAATTTTGTCAAGTTCTTATTTCTTTGCTGTTTTATGACCTTGGTAATAAATCTTCAAAAGTAAATATGTTGCAAAAGTAAATATGTTGTACAACAAAGTAAAGCATCATTTGTTTCTGTTTTTAACGGTTTTTAACAGTATTTCACAGGCCACTACCCCTTAATGAAATATTCTCTACATACTTCGACGTACTTTGTCAAAAATATGGAGGTTGTCTTATGCTTTTTAGGGTCACATGTTACCTTTAGTTATATTTTTTACCCCCTAATACAACAAGTACGTAGAAGTACACCGAGATTAAATTAGGGGGTATGTGCTACTATTTTTTACGGTGAATAAAAGCAAATAACTGAATTTTGTGCCCCTAATAAAACAACATGCAAAGTAAATCGCAGGATAATTAGGCAGTTTCTTACATATTACGCCATATATCATTGATGAATATGCACTCAACTATATAATTATATACATGTGTGTATTATGTGTAGAAATTCTATAGAAATTTAACCCAGCACATTTTTAAGAGAGAAAATTTCAACAACATGGCGAAAATTAAGTACATCCACCCAACTAGCTTGACATACCCTAAATCCGCCACTGAAATTGAGTATTATAAAGTTGATTTAATTTATTTTCTAAAATAAGAATAAAATTAACTTTTAATTTGAAAAAGAATTAAGGAGGACAATTGGGTAAGTAAACGTGGGGACTTGATAATTCCTGGGGCAAAACCGAAGGGTAGACCTAGAAATACCTGGCAGAACATAATAAAAACAGAATTTGAATGCAGAGGAATCTAGATCAGATTAGAAGGTCAGATTAGAAGGTCATATATAATAATATACCCTGTCCCAATCAATACAAGCATGGAGACATCAAAATTATTCTGTTGAACGTGTACTAAATGGCATGCCCAGCAGAGTTAATACCAACAGGGTGACACAAAATAACTCAGAGGTTTCAATTTACCTGCATCAATATTTTATTGAAATACACATTTGCAACAGAGTTTATGCTAGTTAGTTAAACATTAAAACTAAAGCGTTGGAAATTTAAAAGTACTTGTTTCTTCCTAGCCATTGCAATGTTTATATTCGTATGGAAACACAATGTTTAAAGAATTAAAAGAGATCAAAGAGAGATGAAATTCGAAATGATTTATTGCATTCTGTGTTGAAATAAATTTCAAATAGTTTTAGATAACCACAATCATGCTGGATATAATTCAGTTCACATGTCAAATGACAGATGTGTGATAATACATTTATTTTACTCTTACCTGAAGCCCACTAAGGAGAAGTGCATCCTTAGGTGATTTACTATTGTGATCTTTGAAATAGTACAAGTAACCATCGTGTACAATGCAGTATCGTCTGATGACTGGAAAAAAATGATTTATTTTGAAAATATAGTAGCAATATGTTAAACCTTCTAGAGAGTACTAAGGAAATGCATGTAATAAGAAGTTTTTAACCTTTTAAACTTTTTTGCTAGATAATGATTTCTTTTTTAGATAAAGTATATTTCAAAGAAAAAGGGAAGCTGTGTTAAGGGTCTTTTAGCGTTTTTAAAGTAAAACGTTTTTTCTGTCGCCCAACCATGGCGTACAACATTTTCTTACTTTGTAACCTATCTTAATTAAATCTTGCGATGCGATCCCTGATGTGTCAATAACATAGCTTTAGTAGTGTGTTCCTTATACCTTTTAGCATTTGGAATTGTAAAAAAGGGTTTAAACATAAAAAGTATTTAACACATAGGGTTTCACTAGAAAAAAAGTTGTTTTTTTCTGCAAATATAATTTTAAATCGAACTTTCCCTTTAAAGGAGAACTATCTGTGAAAGATTTATTTTAAAACATGATGAATAAAATTACTTTCAAATAATCATAGGAGACACAGTTTTTCCCCGTTTACCATTCCCTTATTTCTTTAATTCAGAATGCGTTTGTTATATCCCCATGGAATAGTAATTTACTGAACAGAAAACCCTCATTGACACTGTCATAGCGGTGAACGTAGTACTACTTTGACCTTAAATATCTCAAGAACCAAAGCTCACAAATATAAAAAAACTTACACAATTCATATTCACACTATAATGAACATTTTAAGCACAACTTGTTATCAGTTGTCAGTTCTCATTTAACCTTTTCTTATAACCTGATCAAACATAATAGTATTTTATTTTTTTGACGATTTGCATTTTGTAAATCTCCTTGTATATCTCACATACCCAGCATTTAGCTTGTTTCTAAGGCCCTTGACCAAGGAACTTTGTATGTTCCTTGTCTATTGATCTGAAAAGGCATTTAATATCATTTACCCATGATACTCAAATTATGGTATGCACAGACATTCATGTAAATTCTTGTTATTCTATCTTATCTTTAAGTCGAAAAAACTCCAACGATATTAAAAATAGTGTACAGGGTTCGGTTCTTGAGCTTCTTCTTTTTTAATATATAAACAAACGATTTTTTTTCTTGTTGTAAATTTTAAAGTTTTTTCTTTCCAGATGATCTCATTTTTATTTAACTTGTTTAAAAATTTTATTGCAAAGGACTAATTCCATTCTTTCTAAACAGTGCCTTTATGTCACCCAGAAATATTCCTGTTCAAAATTATTTTGCTCTTTTTTCAATTCGATTTTTGATATTGTTGCTGGATTTCGTGCCATATCATTCTTTTTAGTTAATCTAAGCTTTTCAAGAACAGGCTTTACCTATTACCAGGTCACAAAATTTTGTTGTTTGAAGGAAAACAAAGCTTCATTCAACCCAATTTTACCTAATGGTAGCAATGAGCGATTTTTGTTGGTCTCATTTTGTTGTTAGGGCAACAATCTATAATAGAGTAAGAATTACACTATTGTTGTCCTAGTTGCCAGCATGAAAAGGAGAACTAACAATTAGTAACAAGTTGTACTTAAGATGTTTATTATAATTTGCTAAAATAACTAATTTTCTGGGTTTTCCAGGAAGAGTTTTTAAAGAAATACGACAATTTTTAACTTAAGCAGCAAGTCAAAAATTGTAATCATAATTGATTCCATGACTTTACTCTTAAAGAATTATAGCAATATTTTACAGTGAAATTCTAGATTTTGTTGAATGTCTTTCTATCTATATACTGTGCTATAAAGCAACATGGTCAAAAATGTTACTTCTCATTTTAATTTTCAGGCTAACAGGGTTATAGTATTTGAAATTTTAAAGGAGACAATATTTTGGAATGAGATCAAAATTACAAAAAACTTACATCCATTTCCAAATCTACCATTTTCTTGTTTCAATAACCATCCACCAAATGCACGTGTATCCAGTAAAGATTGAGCGCTAATAGATTTCAAAGTCTTTCCAGCCATTCTTTTGTATTTCTTTATTAAATCTTTTCTATTTTTGTTAGATAACCATGATGAGTTCAAATTCCTAATGTACATAAATGTAAAAAACAAGGCAGAATAGGCTTGGCGCAAAACCCTCCTTTATTATGGTCAGCCAAAGTCTGCAGACACATGCGATCATACGTGCACGTGCAAGCAGACATGCAAAATTGTTTAGCTGAGCGATAAGTGGCACATGCAAATTTCACATACATAATAATTTGTTAACCCTTGATGTAAACTTGCTGTATATATTTAGCTCCATAAAAAAACAATGATCAATTTATCTTTACATGTGCATGATCAGCCTTTCTAATTTAAATTTTTTTTGCGTCAGCAACTACGTTATACTGTTTTGCATCGGCATTTACCCATATCATGTCGACAAAAAAATGTTGAAGTGAATTTTCATGTTATGATTCGCCTTGGCAATCCACAATTTCACGTTGGCTAAAACGGTGACATAAAGTTTTACTTCGGTGTCCTGACGTCGGCAAATTGCCTTTAAATTATTTTCCAAGCCAGCTTGTTTACAATTAAACTTCTTTAATTCTATTTAGGGTAAATAAGCAAAATGCTCAGCCAACCACTTTTAATGATCTTTATTAATTCTTGCAATGAAAAAATCGCTTTGGGAAAATTTTGCCCACATGAACTTTTTTTCAAATCACCTCAGCATTTTCTGTGTACCGACGTGAATTAGAGAGGCTGATGATATAACATGATATAACACTTGCATAATACACCGTTACATTTACATGATGTAACACTTGCATAATATTGATTAGGGGACAATAAAATTAAAATATTCAAGATTATTAAGAATAATTTTAGTAAAGACCACGCTTCATGTGCAATAAGTCGCCATAGCTTGTCTAAATTAAACTACATGTGTGTATTGCAAATTTTTCAGATTGCTTACCATGTTGACAATTCTAAACTACTTGTGCAACATAAATTTAAAGTGCAACTCTAACCTTCAACAATTTATCAAGAAATTTCATTATTGATATTTGTACATTTTTAGGACTGACAGTATATTAGACAGAATTGCAATTTTAGACCGTAAATCAGTGTACAGGGGGGGGGGGATAAAGAACTTCCCCTACATAATTAAATTTGGTCTACAAATTTCTACAAAGAATTATCAACCTATGGCTACAACTATTTTCTACAAAATAAGGCGACATCACACCTGGTCATCATCATTCACGGCTTAACGTCTGTTTTCCATGCTAGCATGTTTGACGGGGTATATTAATGACCCTCTTCCATTCTGATCTAGACTGTGTTAGATCTAAACACAAATTCCTCTGCATCAAGTCTGTCCTTATTATCTCCTGCTAAGTTTTCCTTAACTCTGGGCCGTCGCAAAATGTCTGTGTAAAACCGTAGGTAAACAAACGGCCTTATCTTTAAATGAGCACTGAGATGGAGTTCAATAAAATCACCATTATTATGGTAGGCTCCATTCACGCTGTTCTTTTTGGCTTGTTTTTCTTTGTAAAACATGGCATCAAAAATTGTAAAGAAATTTTGGTTCTGTTTAAAAAGGTGGCCACGTGTAAAAACATCCGTATCACTTTCTCCACTTAGATTTAATTTTCTTCTATTCTATTCGCCATTGTTTTTGGAGACCAGACAAAACAAAACAGAAAGAAGAAATCACAGCATTGCCTCGTGGTTATTAATTATGGTAATTAATGCTTATCACGCTCTTTCTTTTTTTATTAGCATGACCGGGATTATTGCATATTATAAGCCAAAAAACCCAACAGGGGAGAATGCTCAGTGATAGATGAAGATAGTTGAAGCACTATGGAGATAATTAAATTTAGAGCATGAAAGGGGAAATTCTGAAAATTTAGGTATTAATCTGATACTGATACTGTCTCCATAAGGAAGCAACTAATTGTTTGAACAAAGGAAAATAATCAAAAAGTAAGACAGTTAGCGAGGCGAAGCTGTCTTCAGAAACAACAACAAGAAGTGGTCATTGTTGCAAAGAAGTCTGATTTCAGTAAGTTGAAACGTTTAAATAATAAAGAATAACACAGAAACTTCGATTGATTTATCTGATTTATCATGTTCAGAACATGATAAATGTATTAATTTGTTGATACATTTATAAAAGCATTACGACGGAAACACAGCTACGGATACTCTCCTTCATTCATTATTTTTTCTGTAATGGCATGAATCCAGCAACCATGTGATCGATTTTGTCGTGCGTTTATTATCGCATGATTCGTGCAATGAAATGCAATGTCGGTTCTGTAGGCGAGGAGAAATTGGGGTGAGTTTGTTATTTCTATGAAACATTTGAACATGTTCTGGTTGTCAGTTTTCAATAAAATTTTCAGGGTAATGTTTTCTCATGTATATCTTTCAATTTTTACAATAAATTCACCTAACCATTCTTATATTATTCCTTTGTGAATAATATAAGAATAAGTTAAGATCTTTCTGATTCACTGCCCATGTCTCACTACTTTATAACAAAATGCTTCTTACACAGGCCTCATAAACCTACCTAATCAACAAAGGACGTAACTCTCTGAAAACCTATCCTGCAAGTAACACTGACATCTTCCGACACCCCTTTCACTACCCAGCATAGGGACTGAGGAAAGAGGAATATCAATTGAATCAGAATAATTTTTTTTACATAATTTGAATCAACGATAATGAGTAAACAACGTTAACTTTTTGGTAGTTTGGTTAGAAAAACAAGTGAGACCTTTATAGTTTATAAAAATACAAAAGTGGGAAAGAGGGATTTTATAGAACAATATTGTCTGCAAGAGAAAAAGATAATGTGTCTTGCTCCTCCATGGCTATATTTCTAAGCTTCTTCAGTGCAACCAATTTTTTAAATTTCCCAATCTGTAAGACATTTATTTTTACTTACAGACCATCTTCTTCCCCTTAACGCAGATCATGTTAAAAACAATAGCACACAATTTTTTTTCAAAGACCTTATATTAAAGTCCTAGCAAGTGTAAACATTGACAAGTTAACAGTGCATAGGTCGGAATGAAGAAGGTGTAAATCATTTTTTATGGCTATGAACTTTAAAATTACACATTTACCCCAATATTTTTTGAACAGGATCAGCCCTTAAAATTAGCGTCGGCATTCGGCACTGCCGACGTAATTGCCGACGTAAAATACGAAAATACCGTAGTTGCGTCAGCAAAAAAATTGCCGACGTAATTTTGTTGTGAAATTTAAAAAAAAAAAAACTCGTTTTCAACATCAACGAAATCAGTAAGTTAGGTCATTATCGCTAAAATTATTGTTCTGTAAAGTTCTGCTTCATGGTGAACTGTGCCGGTGACAAGCATTTTTGAAGCATGTCACTGGCGACTTCTGCGATATACAACTTATTAATGCCCTGACCTTCAGTTCGTAAATAGCACGTGCACGGCGTACTTCCTAATGAGTTCATCTCGAAACATAGAATGCCAGTTAGCAGTGAACTATTAACTTAATGAAGTACACCATCGGGAAGGTAGGTCAATGGGACTTGTACTCCGTTTCCATTTGTCATCGTCTTAGGAGATCAATACATCGAATTTATGTGAGGTCTAGCCCCAATACAAGGTGAATGACGAAAGTTTTTGCCAGCCGAAAAATTGATTATAAAAAAAAAATTGCTGACGCAATGCCGACGCAAATCAGTTGAAATGTATCTCACGTCGGCAGTTTTATTGCCGACGTAAAAAAATTCTAATTTTAAGGGCTGCAGGATTGTATAACTTAAAAATAACTTTACTCAGGTAGGAAACCCCACATTTACGCTAAAACTGATTTTTGTGTTTGTTGTATTTTTGAGCAATACAAAACCTTCGTTCAAAAGTAGCTCACCCAACAACAACGAAATGAGTCGACTAGATAGGAGTTTCTTTTCTATCTCTTCGCTTGATGCCTGCAATAGAGTTTCTAAAAGCCAGCTCACTCTCCAATTAAAATTAATGGCTTTAACAAAACTTAAGCCAAGCAGGCACAAGTATTTCTATTTTTTAATCCTCTTGTCAGGGGACATCTGCCTCAACCCAGGTCCTGTTAAGTATCCCTGTTCTTCATGCTTAAAACCTGTGGCAAAAACACACAAAGCACTTTCTTGTGACAAGTGTGGATTATGGGCTCATAAAAAATGTGAGCGTATTTCTGATAAAAAATATCAACAATTTATGAAGACTCCTGAAGATAAACTGTTTTTCGTTTGCAGTCCCTGTCTTTCTCGTAATTTGCCCTTTGCTAATGAGGAGTCATTTGGTGACGAAATTCCGGACAACATCAATATTACTATTGATGAAAACTTTGATTTTGAGGCAATCAGAAATGGGAAGGGCTTAAAAATGGCCCATCTCAACATTAATGGTCTGTCATCCAAACTAGACTATGTTAAACTTCTGCTACATCAAACAAAACTTGATGTATTCTCCATCTGTGAAACCAAAATTGATGACACCATCACTGACAATGACGTTAAAATTGATGGCTATGTTTGTTATAGGAATGATCGGAATAGACGAGGTGGGGTGTTCTGATTTTTGTTAATGAAAACTTGGATAGCCACCTTTTGAAACACCTTTACTTCGAAAATGTTGAATCACTATGGGTGAAAGTGTGCCTGAAAAAAACTAAACCTATTTACGTGTGTGGGGTTTACAGGCCACCTGGAGGTAGTGATTTGCAGAGTACCGAAAACCTGTGTACTCATTTTAAACAGTGTTTTAACAAGCTCTCAAAAGAAAAAGAAGTTTTTATCTTGGGAGATTTTAACTGTAACATGCTTTCAAAATATGCTCTTTCCTCCAAAATAAAGGAATTATGCTCCACTCTTTTCCTAAAACAACATATTACGGAGCCAACTCGTGTTACTGAAAATAGTAGCACTCTTATAGACTTGATACTTTCTAACAGTTCTTGTATTTCTAAAACTGGTGTCATGGATTTAGGCATCAGTGATCACAATTTAGTTTATGTGATCAGAAAATTCAAAAGGCCAAAATTTGAACCTAAAACATGCAAGGTTCGTAGCTACAAGAACTTCAGTGAAGAGGCTTTTCTGAAGGACCTCAGGAATTTAGACTGGTCATATTTTAATAATTATGATGACCTTGATGAAGCATGTGAGAAACTGAATAAAAATGTTAAAACAGTGGCTGACAAACATGCCCCTTTCAAAACACATAGATTTTCTGGCCGTGTTGAGGCATGGGTCACTGATGAATTAATAATAGCCATCAAAGAAAGAGACTTCTTGAAACGGAAAGCATCAAAAACAAAATCCATCATAGACTGGGAAGCTTTCAAACAAAAAAGGAACCAGGTAATAGGTCTCAAAAATCGACTCAAAAACGAGTACTATAATGACGTTTTGCAGGACTTTCAAAAAAGGCCAAAACAACTTTGGAAAACCCTAAAAAAACTGGTTCCTGATAAGTCAGGCAATACTACCTCGATAAAACGAGTAGTCCAAAACGATGGTACAGAAACTTCTCACCCAAAAGAAATTTCCAACACATTCAATTCATTTTTTGTCAGTGTTGGTGCCAAACTAGCCTCTAAATTTTCTTCTGACACTACTAATGTTAATCCACCTGTTAGCAGACACGATTTTCGGTGGGCTCGTATTGAGACCAAAAGTGTTGAGAAAATAATTAGTTCACTAAAACTTAATAAAGCTACAGGCTTGGACGGAATTGGTTCACGACTGCTAAAAGCAGGTTCGTCAGTTTTAAGTATTTATTTATCAAGTCTTTTCAACAAATCTTTATTTACTGGTTATAGGCATATTTCAAATAGATTTTTGTTGACCAGCCAAATAAGAGACTGTTTTATGAAAGCGTGTGTGAGTAAAAAAAAACAGAATAAATTCAGCACAAGATAACTAAAAATTATACTATAAAACTATAAATTATATTCTTTATGTGAATAAGGCATTTTCAGTTTTATATAACTAACAAAAATTTCATAGCTCAGTGATTTGTTATTTTACTAGTTTAAAAATAGTATAAATTTTTCGCACAATTTATCTACATTCTAACTAGTTAAAAACAAATCACAAAACATTACAAATTCTGCTTTCACTTATTAAACACCATCCATGGATAAACAAAAGTTCACAGAAAATAGTATTTTTCAAAGGTCTTTTAAAGTAAACCATTCTTTTAAGCTAAAATCGTTGACTTAAAAAGAGCAGCTTATTCCATTTCACATCTGCTTTTAATTTGAAAATTCACAGTGCCAGGCACAACAACTTTCCTTTATCTAACTTAACAAGAGCAAAGTTCTTAATGAAAAAACATTATGCGTATTTCTTTTCTCAGCTGACAAATAACTTTGTACAAACATCACACATACCACGGCTTCAAAAATTTAATTTCAAATTCAGCATGGAAGTTCTCACAAGTCAGTTGCAACTAATTTTATCAGGGGTAGTTGCAACAATTTTTGTCAATTCTTATTTCTTTGCTGTTTTATGCCTTGGTAATAAATCTTCAAAAGTAAATATGTTGCAAAGTAAAATATGTTGTACAACAAAGTTAAAGCATTCAATTTGTTTCTGTTTTTTTAACGGTTTTTAACAGTAGTTCAACAGGCCACTACCCCTTAATGAAATATTCTCTACATACTTCGACGTACTTTGTCAAAAATAATATGGAGTTGTCTTATGCTTTTTAGGGTCACATGTTACCTTTAGGTATATTTTTACCCCCTAATACAAACAAGTACGTAGAAAGTAAACACGAGAATTAAATTATGAGGGTATGTGCTACTATTTTTTACGGTGAATAAAAGCAAATAACTGAATTTTGTGCCCCCTATAAAACACATGCAAAGTTAAATCGACAGGATAAGTTAGGCAGTTTCTTAATATTACGCCATATATCATTGATGAATATGCACTCAACTATATAATTATATACATGTGTGTATTATGTGTAAGAAATTCTATAGAAATTTAACCCAAGCACATTTTAAGAGAGAAATTTCAACAACATGGCGAAAATTAAGTACATCCACCCAACTAGCTTGACCATACCCTAAATCCGCCACTGAAATTGAGTATTATAAAGTTGATTAATTTATTTTCTAAAATAAGAATAAAATTAACTTTAATTTGAAAAGAATTAAGGAGGACAATTGGGTAAGTAAACGTGGGGACTTGATAATTCCTGGGGCAAAACCGAAGGGTATAGACCCTAGAAAATACCTGGCAAGACATAATAAAAACCGAATTGATGCAGAGAATCTAGATCAGATTAGAAGGTCAGATTAGAAGTCATATATAATAATAACCACTGTCCAATCAATACAAGCATGGAGACATCAAAATTATTCTGTTGAACGTGTACTAAATGGCATTCCCAGCAGAGTTAATACCAACAGGGTTGACACAAAATAACTCAGAGGTTCATTTACCTGCATCAATATTTTATTGAAATTACACATTTGCAACAGAGTTTATGCTAGTTAGTTAAACATTAAAACTAAAGCGTTGGAAATTAAAAGTACTTGTCTCCTAGCCATTGGCAATGTTTATATTCGTTATGGAAACACATGTTTAAAGAATTAAAAAAGAGATCAAGAAGAGATGAAGTTCGAAATGATTTATTGCATTCTTGTTTGAAATAAATTTCAAATAGTTTTAGATAACCACAATCATGTGGATATATTTCAGTTCACATGTCAAATGACAGATGTGTGATAATACATTTATTTTATCTTACCTGAAGCCACTAAGGGAAGTGCATTCCTTAGGTGATTACTATTGTGATCTTTGAAATAGTACAAGTAACCATCGTGTTACAATGCAGTATCGTCTGTGACTGGAAAAAAATGATTTATTTTGAAAATATAGTAGCAATATGTTAAACCTTCTAGAGAGTACTAAAGGAAATGCATGTAATAAGAAGTTTTTAACTTTTTTTAACTTTTTGCTAGATATATGATTTCTTTTTAGATAAAGTATATTTCAAAGAAAAAAGGAAGGCTGTGTTTAAGGGTCTTTTAGCGTTTTTAAAGTAAAACGTTTTTCTGTCGCCCAACCATGGCGTACAACATTTTCTTACTTTGTAACCTATCTTAATTAAATCTTGCGATGCGATCCCTGATTGTCAATAACAATAGCTTAGTAGTGTGTTCCTATTACCTTTTAGCATTTGGAATTGTAAAAAAGGGGTTAAACATAAAAAGTATTTACACCATAGGGTTTTCACTAGAAAAAAAGTTGTTTTTTTCTGCAAATTATAATTTTAAATCGAACTTTCCTTTTAAAGGAGAATATCTGTGAAAGATTTATTTAAACATGATAATAAATTACTTTCAAATAATTCATAGGAGCACAGTTTTTCCCCGTTTACCATTCCCTTATTTCTTTATTCAGAATGCGTTTGTTTATATCCCCATGGAATAGTAATTTACTGAACAGAAAACCTCATTGACACTGTCATAGCGGTGAACTGAGTACTACTTGACCTTAAATATCTCAAGAACCCAAGCTCACAAATATAAAAAAAACTTACACAATTCATATTCACACTATAAGAACATTTTAAGCACAAACTTGTTACAGTTGTCAGTTCTCATTTAACCTTTTCTTTATAACCTGATCAAACATAATAGTATTTATTTTTTTTGACGATTTGCATTTTGTAAATCTCCTTGTATATCTCACATACCCAGCATTTAGCTTGTTCTAAGGCCCTTTTACCAAGGAAAATTTGTATGTTCTCTTGTCTATTGATCTGAAAAGGCATTTAATATCATTTACCCAGTGATACTCAAATTATGGTATGCACAGACATTCATGTAAATTCTTGTTATTCTATCTTATCTTAAGTTCGAAAAAACTCCAACGATATTAAAAATAGTGTACAGGGTTCGGTTCTTGAGCTTCTTCTTTTTTATATAAATAAACAAACGATTTTTTTCTTGTTGTAAATTTATTAAAGTTTTTTCTTTCCAGATGATCTCATTTTTATTTAACTTTGTTTCAAAAATTTTATTTGCAAAGGACTAATTCCATTCTTTCTAAACAGTGCCTTTATGTCACCAGAAAAATATTCCTGTTCAAAAATTATTTTGCTCTTTTTCAATTCGATTTTTGATAGTTGCTGGATTTCGTGCCATATCACTTCTTTTAGTTAATTCTAAGCTTTTTCAAGAACAGGCTTTACCTATTACCAAGGTCACAAAATTTTGTTGTTTGAAGGAAAAACAAAGCTTCATTCAACCCAATTTTACCTAATTGGTAGCAATGAAGCGATTTTTTGTTGGTCTCATTTTGTTGTTAGGGCAACAATCTATAAATAGAGTAAATTACACTATTGTTGTCCTAGTTGCAGCAGAAAAGGAGAACTAACAATTAGTAACAAGTTGTACTTAAGATGTTATTATAATTTGCTAAAATAACTAATTTTCTGGGTTTTCAGAAGAGTTTTTAAAGAAATACGACAATTTTTAACTAAGCAGCAAGTCAAAAATTGTATCATAATTGATTCCATGACTTTACTCTTTAAAGAATTATAGCAATATTTTACAAGTGAAATTCTAGATTTTGTTGAATGTCTTTCTATCTATATACTGTGCTATAAAGCAACATGGTCAAAAATGTTACTTCTCATTTTAATTTTCAGGCTACAGGTTTAGTAGAAATTTTAAAGGAAGACATATTTGGAATGAGATCAAAATTACAAAAACTTACATCCATTTCCAAATCTACCATTTTCTTGTTTCAATAACCATCCACAAATGCACGTGTATCCAGTAAAGATTGAGCGCTAATAGATTTCAAAGTCTTTCCAGCCATTCTTTTGTATTTCTTTATTAAATCTTTTCTATTTTTGTTAGATTAACCATGATGAGTTCAAATTCCTAATGTTACATAAATGTAAAAAACAAGGCAGAATAGGCTGGCGCAAACCCTCCTTTTATTATGGTCAGCCAAAGTCTGCAGACACATGCGATCATACGTGCACGTGCAAGCAGACATGCAAAATTGTTTAGCTGAGCGATAAGTGGCACATGCAAATTTCACATACATGAATAATTGTTAACCCTTGATGTAAACTTGCTGTATATATTTAGCTCCATAAAAAAACAATGATCAATTATCTTTACATGTGTCATGATCAGCCTTCTAATTTAAATTTTTTTGCGTCAGCAACTACGTTATACTGTTTTGCATCGGCATTTACCCATATCATGTCGACAAAAAAATGTTGAAGTGATTTTCATGTTTATGATTCGCCTTGCAATCCACAATTTCACGTGGCTAAAAACGGTGACATAAAATTTTACTCGTGTCTTGACGTCGGCAAATTGCCTTTTAAATTATTTTCCAAGCCAGCTTGTTTACAATTAAACTTCTTTAATTCTATTTAGGGTAATAAGCAAAATGCTCAGCAACCACTTTATGATCTTTATTAATTTCTTGCATGAAAAAAATCGTTTGGGAAAATTTTGCCCACATGAACTTTTTTCAAAATTACCTCAGCATTTTCTGTGTTACCGGACGTGAATTAGAAGAGGCTGATATATAACATGATATAACACTTGCATAATACACCGTTACATTTACATGATGTAACACTTGCATAAATATTGATTAGGGGACAATAAAATTAAAATATTCAAGATTATTAAGAATATTTTAGTAAAGACCACGCTTCATGTGCAATAAGTCGCCATAGCTTGTCTAAATTAAAATACATGTGTGTATTGCAAATTTTCAGATTGCTTACCATGTTGACAATTCTTAACTACTTGTGCAAACATAAATTTAAAGTGCAAACTCAACCTTCAACAATTATCAAAGAAATTTCATTATATGATATTTGTGTACATTTTTAGGACTGACAGTTATATTAGACAGAATTGCAATTTTAGACCGTAAATTTCAGTGTAGGGGGGGGATAAAGAAACTTCCCCTACATATTAAAATTTGGTCTACAAAATTTCTACAAAGAAATTATCAACCTATGGCTACAACTATTTTCTACAAAATAAGGCGACATCACACCTGTCAATCATCATTCACGGCTTAACGTCTGTTTTCCATGCTAGCATGTTTGACGGGGTATATTAATGACCCTCTTCCATTCTGATCTAGACTGTGTTAGATCTAAACACAAATTCCTCTGCATCAAGTCTGTCCTTATTTATCTCCTGCTAAGTTTTCCTTAACTCTGGGCCGTCGCAAAATGTCTGTGTAAAAACGTAGGTAAACAAACGGCCTTATCTTTAAATGAGCACTGAGATGGAGTTCAATAAAATCACCCATTATTATGGTAGGCTCTCTTCACGCTGTTCTTTTTGGCTTGTTTTTCTTTTGTAAAACATGGCATCAAAAATGTAAAAGAATTTTGTCTGTTTTTTAAAAGGTGGCCTACGTGTAAAAAACATCCGTATCACTTCTTCCACTTAGATTTAATTTTCTTCTATTCTATTCGCCATTGTTTTGTGAGACCAGACAAAAACAAAACAGAAAGAAGAAATCACAAGCATTGCCTCGTGTTATTAATTATGGTAATTAATGCTATCACGCTCTTTTCTTTTTTTATTAGCATTGAACCGGTGATTATTGCATATTAAAGCCAAAAACCCAACAGGGAGATGCTCAGTGATAGATGAAGATAGTGAGCACTATGGAGAAATTAAATTTAGAGCATGAAAGGGGAAATTCTGAAAATTTAGGTATTAATCTGATACTGATACTGTCTCCATAAGGAAGCAAACTAATTGGTTGAACAAGGAAAATAATCAAAAATTAAGACAGTTAGCGAGGCGAAGCTGTCTTCAAGAAAACAACAACAAGAAGTGGTCATTGTTTGCCAAAGAGTCTGATTTCAGTAAGTTGAAACTTTAAATAATAAAGAATAACACAGAAACTTCGATTGATTTATCTGATTTATCATGTTCAGAACATTGATAAAATGTATATTTGTGATTACATTTATAAAGCATTACACGGAAACACAGCTACGGATACTCTCCTTCATCATTATTTTTCTGTAATTGCATGAATCCAGCAACCATGTGATCGATTTTGTCGCTGCGTTTATTTATCGCATGATTCGTGCAATGAAATGCAATGTCGGTTATGTAGGCGAGGAGAAATTGGGGTGATTGTTATTTCTATGAAACATTGAACATGTTCTGGTTGTCAGTTTTCAATAAATTTTCAGGGTTAATGTTTTCTCATGTATATCTTTCAATTTTGACAATAAATTCACTAACCATTCTTATATTATTCCTTTGTGAATAATATAAAAGAAGTTAAGATCTTTCTGATTCACTGCCCATGTCTCACTACTTTATACAAAAATGCTTCTTACACAGGCCTCATAAAACCTACCTAATCAACAAAGGACGTAAACTCTCTGAAAACCTATCCTGCAAGTAACACTGACATCTTCCGACACCCCTTTCACTACCCGCAAGGGACTGAGGAAAGAGGAATATCAATTGAATCAGATATTTTTTACATAATGAATCAACGATAATGAGTTAAACAACGTAACTTTTGGTAGTTTGGTTAGAAAAACAAGTGAGACCTTTATAGTTTATAAAAATACAAAAGTTGGAAAGAGGGATTTTATAGAACAATATTGTCTGCAAAGAAAAAAGATAATGTGTCTTGCTCCTCCATGGCTATATTCTAAGCTTCTTCAGTGCAACCAATTTTTTAAATTTCCCAATCTGTAAGACATTATTTTTACTTACAGACCATCTTCTTTCCCCTTAACGCAGATCATGTTAAAAACAATAGCACACAATTTTTTTTCAAAGACCTTATATTAAAGTCCTAGCAAGTGTAAACATTGACAAGTTAACAGTGCATAGGTCGGAATGAAGAAGGTGTAAATCATTTTTAGGCTATGAACTTTAAAATTACACATTACCCAATATTTTTTTGAACAGGATCAGCCCTTAATTAGCGTCGGCATTCGGCCACTGCCGACGTAATTGCCGACGTAAAATACGAAAATACCGTAGTTGCGTCAGCAAAAAAATTGCCGACGTAATTTTGTTGTGAAATTTAAAAAAAAAAAAAACTCGTTTCAACATTCAACGAAATCAGTTTAAGGTTTAGTCATTATGCGCTTTAAAGAATTATGTTCTGTTTGCAACATAACAAATGAGATGCAATAACATCCATTTTGTAAAAGGTACAGACAGATGAGTAATAGAATATAACACAAGAGCAGAAATGAAATCCAAAAATGGTTAATTTTAGGATAAGTGTGTTACCTTCTTTTGTTTGGATTCTCTTAGGAGGTGTGATGCGAGTTTGTATTTCAGTAACTTCGTATTTACCACTTCCCTTGTTATCTTTTCGTTCTTTTCGTTTTACTTGTGGACTTCTGGGAGGTGGAACAGGGAGAGCAGGTTGTTCAAAAGGTTGTAAAGCATCTGGCTTAGGGCCTATTTTTGGCCCAATAAACTCTGGATCCGGTGGTTCTGGATCATCTGTAACTAATTTTGGCTGTTCAGCACGTTCCGGATTAAAAAAGCATACATCAAAAGGTTTTATATCAACATAGTCATAACTAAAGTCACTATCATCTGAATTATATTCTTCGTCTTGATTATCATCAGCACGATTTGTCAATGAAAGGTTATGGGAGACCACCCGCTTTAGTTGGGCTATCCATTCCTTGAACACAAAAATTAATTCAAAATCATTAATACTTAAAAAAAAAAGTCACAATTATATCTCACAGGCAGGTGTGGCCAGGAACAAAAGATTGCTCCACTGTTGTTGCAGCCTGGTCGTTGGAGCACTAACTGCTTAAGTGAATTTAGAATTTTGTATTCAGCTACATCTCGTACGCCTCTGCAGCTCACAGAAAATATTGTTTTATTGTTGGGAATATATTGTAAGTCCGGCATCGTTAACAACATGGAAATTTTAACCTGCATAAACAATTACCTTTTGCAAATAAGATTTCCAAAAGAACAAATCTATTTGGAATAAATGTTTTGAAAAAATTTGTGTCCTTAAAAGTTTACAAAAACGTAACTGCCAAAATTACAGTTAAAGACTGAGAAGTTATCTCTATAGTAATACATATATTGCGTCTAACGCAACATCCATAATGATCAGAAAAAAAAGTACATTGTAGTGAGAAGCACTCTACCTAGCGAGCTATATTCATGCTGTCAGTTTGGTATAAGTGTTTTTATCCCAGCCATTATTATTGTATCGTATACCTGTACTTAAAAGCCTAATCGCAGTTCTACTTGTTCTACAAACTGAACACATATTTTGAGAAATTCTAAAACAGGTAATTACTATTAACCTTAAAACATAACAAATTTAAATCATACATAATAGCAAATTACAAAAATTAGAGAATAAAAAGTAAATACCTCTTGTTCTCTTTGAGAAGGCACGTTGAAATAATACGGTCTCCCTTTAGTAGTATTTACATTTGATTTAAGAGAAAAACCCCATTTATGACCCTTGCTTTGTCTAGCCTCTTCCACACTAAACATAAAAATACAACAGTAAGACAAAAAAACAAAGACGTATTAGTATTAGAAAATAAAATGTATCTTAAGAGAAAAACATTTTGACAGAAAGAAATTGACAGGACATTTAAATTAGTAAACCAAATTTTCAAATTTTCTTCCTGCTAGCAAATCTAAACCAAAACTTGATATATTGTTGGCTTTTAGAAATCTTAAATGTGACTTAAAATTTTATTTATTCCATTTAGCAATGGAATGTCAGTAACTACTAATAATTTTCAAGAAATCACTTAGACATTTGATTGAATTTAAATACATTCCAATATGTAAAAATAATTTAACATGAATCCCAGGGTGTTACTATAGGTTGAGCTGCCATCAAGGAATGTTTTTCCCTGTTGTTCAGTTTCCTTTAATGATTTTAGTGTTGCCACATCAGCTCCCAATAATTTTCTTTTACAAATTAAGGAGGATGATGCTTTTTAGGAAGAATCCTTTAAATAAAACATCACATCATCTCCATTATATCTTTTTGATAAATTGTAATTATTCGTTTAGGAATATTTCTTATGCACTATATTGTATGCTTAGTCTATTTATAACTCAGTGGTATACTAGGATATAAACTTGCTTTTTCAAAAACAATGTAATACTGGTGGTAACAACCAAAATAGTTACCAATGTATTGTACGTGATGTATTTATATTTTCCTAATATTATTTGTAAACGTATAGTAAAATTCAGAGGAAGAATACAGAAATTTAAACAAGTTAGTTCAATTTTTTTACAAAGTCACTAAGAAATAAGTGTTAAAGTATGCAAGGCGGTTAAAGAGCGTATTTTATTAAGTGCATAAAAATCCCATTTTAAAAATTCATTAAAACCAATATGTAGAAAACCATGCAGGGACAGGTCTATTATATTAGCCACTTTTATACTGATATTTAAAGCGGGTTTACTTAAAATGACATGTTTCATAAGTGACCGCGTTTACACACCCTGTGTTAAGGTCAAAATTTCTGCGCGCTTTGAAAAAATATTTTGAGTATTTTAACCCTCTTCCTTGGCCTTTTTTTTTAAAGAACTACAAATTTTTGTATACCACATGTTCAAACTCTACGTGGAGAGCATATTTCAATAGATTTTTGTTTGACCAGCCAAATAAGAGTACTGTTTTATGAAAGCGTGTGTGAGTAAAAAAACAGAATAAAATTCAGCACAAGATAACATTAAAATTATACTATAAAACATAAATTATATTCTTTATGTGAATAAGGCATTTTCAGTTTTTATATAACTAACAAAAATTTCATAGCTTCAGTGATTTGTTATTTTACTAGTTTAAAAATAGTATAAAAGTTTTTCTGCACAATTTATCTACATTCTAACTAGTTAAAAACACATCACAAACATTACAAAAATCTGCTTCCACTTATAACACCATCCATGATAAACAAAGTTTCACAGAAATAGTATTTTCAAAGTCTTTTAAAGTAAACCATTCTTTTAAGCTAAAATCGTTGACTTAAAAAGAGCAGCTTATTCCATTTCACATCTGCTTTTAATTTGAAAATTCACAGTGCAGGCACAACAACTTTTCCTTTATCTAACTTAACCAAGAGCAAAGTCTTAATGAAAAAACATTATGCGTATTCTTTTCTCCAGCTGACAAATAACTTTGTACAAACACCACACCATACCACGGCTTCAAAATTTAATTTTCAATTCAGCATGGAAATCTCTCTCACAAGTCAGTTGCAACTAATTTATCAGGGGGTAGTTGCACAATTTTTGTCAAGTTCTTATTTCTTTGCTGTTTTATGACCTTGGTAATAAATCTTCAAAAGTAAATATGTTGCAAAAGTAAATATGTTGTACAACAAAGTTAAAGCATCAATTTGTTTTCTGTTTTTAACGGTTTTTAACAGTATTTCACAGGCCACTACCCTTAATGAAATATTCTCTACATACTTCGACGTACTTTGTCAAAAATATGGAGGTTGTCTTATCTTTTAGGGTCACATGTTACCTTTAGTTATATTTTTTACCCCCCTAATCAACAAGTACGTAGAAGTAACCCGAGATTAAATTAGGGGGTATGTGCTACTATTTTTTACGGTGAATAAAAGCAAATAACTGAATTTTGTGCCCCCTATAAAACACATGCAAAGTAAATCGCAGGATAATTAGGCAGTTTCTTACATATTACGCCATATATCATTGATGAATATGCACTCAACTATATAATTATATACATGTGTGTATTATGTGTAGAATTCTATAGAAATTTAACCCAGCACATTTTAAGAGAGAAATTTCAACAACATGGCGAAAATTAAGTACATCCACCCAACTAGCTTGACATACCCCTAAATCCGCCACTGAAATTGAGTTATTTATAAAGTTGATTAATTTATTTTCTAAAATAAGAATAAAATTAACTTTTAATTTGAAAAGAATTAAGGAGGACAATTGGGTAAGTAAACGTGGGGACTTGATAATTCCTGGGGCAAAACCGAAGGGGTAGACCTAGAAATACCTGGCAGACATAATAAAAACAGAATTGAATGCAGAGGAATCTAGATCAGATTAGAAGGTCAGATTAGAAGGTCATATATAATAATATACCCTGTCCAATCAATAACAAGCATGGAAGACATCAAAATTATTCTGTTGAACGTGTACTAAATGGCATGCCCAGCAGAGTTAATACCAACAGGGTGACACAAAATAACTCAGAGGTTCAATTTACCTGCATCAATATTTTATTGAAATACACATTTGCAACAGAGTTTATGCTAGTTAGTTAAACATTAAAACTAAAGCGTTGGAAATTTAAAAGTACTTGTCTTCCTAGCCATTGCAATGTTT
Source organism: Hydractinia echinata (assembly GCA_030067915.1). NCBI lineage: Eukaryota > Metazoa > Cnidaria > Hydrozoa > Anthoathecata > Hydractiniidae > Hydractinia > Hydractinia echinata. The sequence continues at coordinate 495,245 of JASGCC010000128.1, forward strand.
ATATTCGTTATGGAAACACATGTTTAAAGAATTAAAAGAGATCAAGAGAGATGAAATTCGAAATGATTTATTGCATTCTGTGTTGAAATAAATTTCAAATAGTTTTAGATAACCACAATCATGCTGGATATAATTCAGTTTCACATGTCAAATGACAGATGTGTGATAATACATTTATTTTTACTCTTACCTGAAGCCACTAAGGAGAAGTGCATCCTTAGGTGATTTACTATTGTGATCTTTGAAATAGTACAAGTAACCATCGTGTACAATGCAGTATCGTCTGATAGTGACTGGAAAAAAATGATTTATTTTGAAAATATAGTAGCAATATGTTAAACCTTCTAGAGAGTACTAAGGAAATGCATGTAATAAGAAGTTTTTAACCTTTTAACTTTTTTGCTAGATAATGATTTCTTTTTTAGATAAAGTATATTTCAAAGAAAAAGGAAGCTGTGTTTAAGGGTCTTTTAGCGTTTTTAAAGTAAAACGTTTTTCTGTCGCCCAACCATGGCGTACAACATTTTCTTACTTTGTAACCTATCTTAATTAAATCTTGCGATGCGATCCCTGATGTGTCAATAACATAGCTTTAGTAGTGTGTTCCTTATACCTTTTAGCATTTGGAATTGTAAAAAAGGGTTTAAACATAAAAGTATTTACACCATAGGGTTTTCACTAGAAAAAAAGTTGTTTTTTTCTGCAAATATAATTTTAAATCGAACTTTCCCTTTAAAGGAGAACTATCTGTGAAAGATTTATTTTAAACATGATGAATAAAATTACTTTCAAATAATCATAGGAGACACAGTTTTTCCCCGTTTACCATTCCCTTATTTCTTTAATTCAGAATGCGTTTGTTTATATCCCCATGGAATAGTAATTTACTGAACAGAAAACCCTCATTGACACTGTCATAGCGGTGAACGTAGTACTACTTGACCTTAAATATCTCAAGAACCAAAGCTCACAAATATAAAAAAACTTACACAATTCATATTCACACTATAATGAACATTTTAAGCACAACTTGTTATCAGTTGTCAGTTCTCATTTAACCTTTTCTTTATAACCTGATCAAACATAATAGTATTTTATTTTTTTTGACGATTTGCATTTTGTAAATCTCCTTGTATATCTCACATACCCAGCATTTAGCTTGTTTCTAAGGCCCTTGACCAAGGAACTTTGTATGTTCCTTGTCTATTGATCTGAAAAGGCATTTAATATCATTTACCCATGATACTCAAATTATGGTATGCACAGACATTCATGTAAATTCTTGTTATTCTATCTTATCTTTAAGTCGAAAAAACTCCAACGATATTAAAAATAGTGTACAGGGTTCGGTTCTTGAGCTTCTTCTTTTTTAATATATAAACAAACGATTTTTTTCTTGTTGTAAATTTTAAAGTTTTTTCTTTCCAGATGATCTCATTTTTATTTAACTTGTTTAAAAATTTTATTGCAAAGGACTAATTCCATTCTTTCTAAACAGTGCCTTTATGTCACCAGAAATATTCCTGTTCAAAATTATTTTGCTCTTTTTTCAATTCGATTTTTGATATTGTTGCTGGATTTCGTGCCATATCACTTCTTTTTTAGTTAATTCTAAGCTTTTCAAGAACAGGCTTTACCTATTACCAGGTCACAAAATTTTGTTGTTTGAAGGAAAACAAAGCTTCATTCAACCCAATTTTACCTAATGGTAGCAATGAGCGATTTTTTGTTGGTCTCATTTTGTTGTTAGGGCAACAATCTATAAATAGAGTAAGAATTACACTATTGTTGTCCTAGTTGCAGCATGAAAAGGAGAACTAACAATTAGTAACAAGTTGTACTTAAGATGTTTATTATAATTTGCTAAAATAACTAATTTTCTGGGTTTTCCAGGAAGAGTTTTTAAAGAAATACGACAATTTTTAACTTAAGCAGCAAGTCAAAAATTGTAATCATAATTGATTCCATGACTTTACTCTTAAAGAATTATAGCAATATTTTACAAGTGAAATTCTAGATTTTGTTGAATGTCTTTCTATCTATATACTGTGCTATAAAGCAACATGGTCAAAAATGTTACTTTCTCATTTTAATTTTCAGGCTAACAGGGTTATAGTATTTGAAATTTTAAAGGAGACAATATTTTGGAATGAGATCAAAATTACAAAAAACTTACATCCATTTCCAAATCTACCATTTTCTTGTTTCAATAACCATCCACCAAATGCACGTGTATCCAGTAAAGATTGAGCGCTAATAGATTTCAAAGTCTTTCCAGCCATTCTTTTGTATTTCTTTATTAAATCTTTTCTATTTTTGTTAGATAACCATGATGAGTTCAAATTCCTAATGTACATAAATGTAAAAAACAAGGCAGAATAGGCTTGGCGCAAAACCCTCCTTTATTATGGTCAGCCAAAGTCTGCAGACACATGCGATCATACGTGCACGTGCAAGCAGACATGCAAAATTGTTTAGCTGAGCGATAAGTGGCACATGCAAATTTCACATACATAATAATTTGTTAACCCTTGATGTAAACTTGCTGTATATATTTAGCTCCATAAAAAACAATGATCAATTTATCTTTACATGTGCATGATCAGCCTTTCTAATTTAAATTTTTTTGCGTCAGCAACTACGTTATACTGTTTTGGCATCGGCATTTACCCATATCATGTCGACAAAAAAATGTTGAAGTGAATTTTCATGTTTATGATTCGCCTTGGCAATCCACAATTTCACGTTGGCTAAAACGGTGACATAAAGTTTTACTTCGGTGTCTGACGTCGGCAAATTGCCTTTTAAATTATTTTCCAAGCCAGCTTGTTTACAATTAAACTTCTTTAATTCTATTTAGGGTAAATAAGCAAAATGCTCAGCAACCACTTTTATGATCTTTATTAATTCTTGCATGAAAAAAATCGCTTTGGGAAAATTTTGCCCACATGAACTTTTTTCAAATCACCTCAGCATTTTCTGTGTACCGACGTGAATTAGAGAGGCTGATGATATAACATGATATAACACTTGCATAATACACCGTTACATTTACATGATGTAACACTTGCATAATATTGATTAGGGGACAATAAAATTAAAATATTCAAGATTATTAAGAATAATTTTAGTAAAGACCACGCTTCATGTGCAATAAGTCGCCATAGCTTGTCTAAATTAAACTACATGTGTGTATTGCAAATTTTTCAGATTGCTTACCATGTTGACAATTCTAAACTACTTGTGCAACATAAATTTAAAGTGCAACTCTAACCTTCAACAATTTATCAAGAAATTTCATTATTGATATTTGTACATTTTTAGGACTGACAGTATATTAGACAGAATTGCAATTTTAGACCGTAAATCAGTGTACAGGGGGGGGGGATAAAGAACTTCCCCTACATAATTAAATTTGGTCTACAAATTTCTACAAAGAATTATCAACCTATGGCTACAACTATTTCTACAAAATAAGGCGACATCACACCTGGTCATCATCATTCACGGCTTAACGTCTGTTTTCCATGCTAGCATGTTTGACGGGGTATATTAATGACCCTCTTCCATTCTGATCTAGACTGTGTTAGATCTAAACACAAATTCCTCTGCATCAAGTCTGTCCTTATTATCTCCTGCTAAGTTTTCCTTAACTCTGGGCCGTCGCAAAATGTCTGTGTAAAACCGTAGGTAAACAAACGGCCTTATCTTTAAATGAGCACTGAGATGGAGTTCAATAAAATCACCATTATTATGGTAGGCTCCATTCACGCTGTTCTTTTTGGCTTGTTTTTCTTTGTAAAACATGGCATCAAAAATTGTAAAGAAATTTTGGTTCTGTTTAAAAAGGTGGCCACGTGTAAAAACATCCGTATCACTTTCTCCACTTAGATTTAATTTTCTTCTATTCTATTCGCCATTGTTTTTGGAGACCAGACAAAACAAAACAGAAAGAAGAAATCACAGCATTGCCTCGTGGTTATTAATTATGGTAATTAATGCTTATCACGCTCTTTCTTTTTTTATTAGCATGACCGGGATTATTGCATATTATAAGCCAAAAAACCCAACAGGGGAGAATGCTCAGTGATAGATGAAGATAGTTGAAGCACTATGGAGATAATTAAATTTAGAGCATGAAAGGGGAAATTCTGAAAATTTAGGTATTAATCTGATACTGATACTGTCTCCATAAGGAAGCAACTAATTGTTTGAACAAAGGAAAATAATCAAAAAGTAAGACAGTTAGCGAGGCGAAGCTGTCTTCAGAAACAACAACAAGAAGTGGTCATTGTTGCAAAGAAGTCTGATTTCAGTAAGTTGAAACGTTTAAATAATAAAGAATAACACAGAAACTTCGATTGATTTATCTGATTTATCATGTTCAGAACATGATAAATGTATTAATTTGTTGATACATTTATAAAAGCATTACGACGGAAACACAGCTACGGATACTCTCCTTCATTCATTATTTTTTCTGTAATGGCATGAATCCAGCAACCATGTGATCGATTTTGTCGTGCGTTTATTATCGCATGATTCGTGCAATGAAATGCAATGTCGGTTCTGTAGGCGAGGAGAAATTGGGGTGAGTTTGTTATTTCTATGAAACATTTGAACATGTTCTGGTTGTCAGTTTTCAATAAAATTTTCAGGGTAATGTTTTCTCATGTATATCTTTCAATTTTTACAATAAATTCACCTAACCATTCTTATATTATTCCTTTGTGAATAATATAAGAATAAGTTAAGATCTTTCTGATTCACTGCCCATGTCTCACTACTTTATAACAAAATGCTTCTTACACAGGCCTCATAAACCTACCTAATCAACAAAGGACGTAACTCTCTGAAAACCTATCCTGCAAGTAACACTGACATCTTCCGACACCCCTTTCACTACCCAGCATAGGGACTGAGGAAAGAGGAATATCAATTGAATCAGAATAATTTTTTTACATAATTGAATCAACGATAATGAGTAAACAACGTTAACTTTTTGGTAGTTTGGTTAGAAAAACAAGTGAGACCTTTATAGTTTATAAAAATACAAAAGTGGGAAAGAGGGATTTTATAGAACAATATTGTCTGCAAGAGAAAAAGATAATGTGTCTTGCTCCTCCATGGCTATATTTCTAAGCTTCTTCAGTGCAACCAATTTTTTAAATTTCCCAATCTGTAAGACATTTATTTTTACTTACAGACCATCTTCTTCCCCTTAACGCAGATCATGTTAAAAACAATAGCACACAATTTTTTTTCAAAGACCTTATATTAAAGTCCTAGCAAGTGTAAACATTGACAAGTTAACAGTGCATAGGTCGGAATGAAGAAGGTGTAAATCATTTTTTATGGCTATGAACTTTAAAATTACACATTTACCCCAATATTTTTTTGAACAGGATCAGCCCTTAAAATTAGCGTCGGCATTCGGCACTGCCGACGTAATTGCCGACGTAAAATACGAAAATACCGTAGTTGCGTCAGCAAAAAAATTGCCGACGTAATTTTGTTGTGAAATTTAAAAAAAAAAAAACTCGTTTTCAACATCAACGAAATCAGTAAGTTAGGTCATTATCGCTAAAATTATTGTTCTGTAAAGTTCTGCTTCATGGTGAACTGTGCCGGTGACAAGCATTTTTGAAGCATGTCACTGGCGACTTCTGCGATATACAACTTATTAATGCCCTGACCTTCAGTTCGTAAATAGCACGTGCACGGCGTACTTCCTAATGAGTTCATCTCGAAACATAGAATGCCAGTTAGCAGTGAACTATTAACTTAATGAAGTACACCATCGGGAAGGTAGGTCAATGGGACTTGTACTCCGTTTCCATTTGTCATCGTCTTAGGAGATCAATACATCGAATTTATGTGAGGTCTAGCCCCAATACAAGGTGAATGACGAAAGTTTTTGCCAGCCGAAAAATTGATTATAAAAAAAAAATTGCTGACGCAATGCCGACGCAAATCAGTTGAAATGTATCTCACGTCGGCAGTTTTATTGCCGACGTAAAAAAATTCTAATTTTAAGGGCTGCAGGATTGTATAACTTAAAAATAACTTTACTCAGGTAGGAAACCCCACATTTACGCTAAAACTGATTTTTGTGTTTGTTGTATTTTTGAGCAATACAAAACCTTCGTTCAAAAGTAGCTCACCCAACAACAACGAAATGAGTCGACTAGATAGGAGTTTCTTTTCTATCTCTTCGCTTGATGCCTGCAATAGAGTTTCTAAAAGCCAGCTCACTCTCCAATTAAAATTAATGGCTTTATCAAAACTTAAGCCAAGCAGGCACAAGTATTTCTATTTTTTAATCCTCTTGTCAGGGGACATCTGCCTCAACCCAGGTCCTGTTAAGTATCCCTGTTCTTCATGCTTAAAACCTGTGGCAAAAACACACAAAGCACTTTCTTGTGACAAGTGTGGATTATGGGCTCATAAAAAATGTGAGCGTATTTCTGATAAAAAATATCAACAATTTATGAAGACTCCTGAAGATAAACTGTTTTTCGTTTGCAGTCCCTGTCTTTCTCGTAATTTGCCCTTTGCTAATTAGGAGTCATTTGGTGACGAAATTCCGGACAACATCAATATTACTATTGATGAAAACTTTGATTTTGAGGCAATCAGAAATGGGAAGGGCTTAAAAATGGCCCATCTCAACATTAATGGTCTGTCATCCAAACTAGACTATGTTAAACTTCTGCTACATCAAACAAAACTTGATGTATTCTCCATCTGTGAAACCAAAATTGATGACACCATCACTGACAATGACGTTAAAATTGATGGCTATGTTTGTTATAGGAATGATCGGAATAGACGAGGTGGGAGTGTTCTGATTTTTGTTAATGAAAACTTGGATAGCCACCTTTTGAAACACCTTTACTTCGAAAATGTTGAATCACTATGGGTGAAAGTGTGCCTGAAAAAAACTAAACCTATTTACGTGTGTGGGGTTTACAGGCCACCTGGAGGTAGTGATTTGCAGAGTTCTGAAAACCTGTGTACTCATTTTAAACAGTGTTTTAACAAGCTCTCAAAAGAAAAAGAAGTTTTTATCTTGGGAGATTTTAACTGTAACATGCTTTCAAAATATGCTCTTTCCTCCAAAATAAAGGAATTATGCTCCACTCTTTTCCTAAAACAACATATTACGGAGCCAACTCGTGTTACTGAAAATAGTAGCACTCTTATAGACTTGATACTTTCTAACAGTTCTTGTATTTCTAAAACTGGTGTCATGGATTTAGGCATCAGTGATCACAATTTAGTTTATGTGATCTGAAAATTCAAAAGGCCAAAATTTGAACCTAAAACATGCAAGGTTCGTAGCTACAAGAACTTCAGTGAAGAGGCTTTTCTGAAGGACCTCAGGAATTTAGACTGGTCATATTTTAATAATTATGATGACCTTGATGAAGCATGTGAGAAACTGAATAAAAATGTTAAAACAGTGGCTGACAAACATGCCCCTTTCAAAACACATAGATTTTCTGGCCGTGTTGAGGCATGGGTCACTGATGAATTAATAATAGCCATCAAAGAAAGAGACTTCTTGAAACGGAAAGCATCAAAAACAAAATCCATCATAGACTGGGAAGCTTTCAAACAAAAAAGGAACCAGGTAATAGGTCTCAAAAATCGACTCAAAAACGAGTACTATAATGACGTTTTGCAGGACTTTCAAAAAAGGCCAAAACAACTTTGGAAAACCCTAAAAAAACTGGTTCCTGAAAGTCAGGCAATACTACCTCGATAAAACGAGTAGTCCAAAACGATGGTACAGAAACTTCTCACCCAAAAGAAATTTCCAACACATTCAATTCATTTTTTGTCAGTGTTGGTGCCAAACTAGCCTCTAAATTTTCTTCTGACACTACTAATGTTAATCCACCTGTTAGCAGACACGATTTTCGGTGGGCTCGTATTGAGACCAAAAGTGTTGAGAAAATAATTAGTTCACTAAAACTTAATAAAGCTACAGGCTTGGACGGAATTGGTTCACGACTGCTAAAAGCAGGTTCGTCAGTTTTAAGTATTTATTTATCAAGTCTTTTCAACAAATTTTTATTTACTGGTTATGTACCTAAATGTTGGAAGACTAAAAGGGTCTCGCCTATTTTTAAAAGTGGCAATAAAACAGATCCTACTAATTATCGGCCTATCTCCATTTTGCCAATTCCTATGAAAATTTTTGAAAAGTTAGTGCATGAGCAAATGTCTCATTTTATTTCTGAGCACAACTTCCTGAATGACAGACAGTCTGGATTTCGAAAACTCTTTTCCACAGAAACTGCAGTAGTCGATGTCTCTGATTTTATTCTTACTGAGCTCGACCAACATAACTTTGTTTGTGCTGTGCTCATTGACCTTAAAAAAGCTTTTGACACTGTTGATCATAAAATTTTGTTAAAAAAACTATGGTGTTTTGGCATCAGAGATGCTGCCTTTGACTGGTTCGAGTCCTACTTAACGGGCCGAATGCAGCTGACTCTTGTAAACGACACAGGATCAGATCTGCTTCATGAAGACGCTTTTGGGGTGCCGCAGGGATCTGTGTTGGGGCCCCTGCTCTTTCTTTTGTATATTGATACAATAGTCAGTGAGTGGCAGTCAAGTGTAATAGTGAATTGTTTCAAGGGCAAGGGTGATGCATTAGAAAGGGGTAACTATAGAGGTTTGAAGTTGGTTGATCAAGTAATGAAAGTTATTGAAAGAGTGATTGATAAGTTACTTAGAGAAAGGATTGATATAGATAAGATGCAATTTGGTTTTGTTCCAGGGCGTGGCACTACAGATGCAATATTTTTACTCAGACAGCTTCAGGAAAAGTATTTAGGAAAGAGAAAGAATCTCTATTTTGCCTTTGTAGATTTAGAGAAAGCTTTTGATAGAGTGCCACGTAAAGTTATTTGGTGGGCTATGAGAAAATTAGGTGTGGATGAGTGGCTAGTTACGATGGTACAGTCTATGTACAGCAATGCTAGAAGTCGTGTCAGGATTAACGATTCACTTAGTGATGAATTTAGTGTAAATGTTGGTGTACATCAGGGTTCTGTACTTAGTCCTTTGTTGTTTGTTCTAGTCTTAGAAGCGCTGTCGATGGAGTTCAGAACAGGTTGTCCATGGGAGTTATTGTATGCAGATGATTTGGTTCTCATAGCAGAGTCGATGGAAGAATTAGTTGAAAAGTTTGAGAAGTGGAAGAAAGGACTAGAAGAGAAAGGGCTAAAGGTAAACACAGCAAAGTCTAAAGTCATGATTAGTAGCATTGCAGCCAAGTGTGACCTTGTAGTTGGAAAGTGGCCTTGTGGAGTTTGCAGGAAAGGGGTTGGTAGTAACTCAATTTTTTGTCAGACTTGCAAGCATTGGGTACATAAGAAGTGCAGTAGTATTAGTGGAAGGTTAAGAGCTGACATTCAGTTTGTATGCAAGCGTTGCAAAGGTGAGATTATAGAGAATGAAGTATTTCCAGCTTTAATGATGTACAACAGTGGCTCGTTAGAGATAGTTGAGAACTTCTGTTACTTAGGTGATATGTTGGGCAGTGAAGGGGGTGTTGGAAGAAGTGTTACTTGCAGGATAGGTTCTGCTTGGAAAAAGTTCAGAGAGTTACTTCCTTTGTTGACTAGCAGAGTCCTGTCAATTGAGGTAAAAGGTAGGTTGTATGAGGCCTGTGTAAGAAGTGTTATGTTGTACGGTAGTGAGACATGGGCAGTGAAGCAGGAAGATCTTGACCGTTTAGAAAGGAATGATATGAGAATGGTTAGGTGGATGTGTAACGCCAGTCTGAGAGACAGAAAGAGTTCAGATGAGCTAAGAAGCAGGCTAAGTCTCCGTAGAATTAAAGATGTTATCCAGATAAAAAGATTGAATTGGCTGGGGCACTTGGAAAGAATGGAGGAGGATAATTGGGTAAGAAAGTGTAGAGACTTGATAGTTCCTGGGGCAAAGCCCAGAGGCAGACCGAGAAAGACTTGGCAGGAGGTTATAAGGACAGACTTGATACAGAGGAAGTTGAGTTTAGATCTAACACAGTCTAGATCAGATTGGAAGAGGGTCATTAATATACCCCGTCCAACCCATGCTAGCATGGAAAACGGACGTTAAGCCGAGAATGATGATGATGATGATTGATGACTTAAAATCTGTCATCAATTCAAACTACCACCATCTATATGCAGATGATACAATAATTATTTCGTCTCATAAAAACTTGGATACCCTTGTCTCCCAGGTCGAGTTAGAACTTTCGCAAGTCGACCTCTGGCTGAATAATAACAAAATGACTATTAATACGGACAAAACTGAAACAATCTTTTTCGGCAACCACAGCCAGTTAAAAAAAGTTGAGAACAAAACTATCAACTATATGGGTATTCCTTTGAAGAGGAGCGAAAAAGTTAAATATCTTGGGGTAACATTTGATCAAAAAATGCAATGGGAAAAGCACATTAATGACATAAATAGAAAAATACTAATTAAATATTCTAAAATTAGAACCATGACATCCTGTTTAACACCTCACACAAAAAACCTTTTAATTAATGCACTTGTCATGCCATATTTCAACTACTGCTCCTCGGCATGGGCTTGTGCCACCCAAGGTAGATTGGGAAAACTAGAAAAACGATTAAAATGTGTCCGTACCTTTCTTGGGAAAGAGAGGGAATATTCAATGAATAATTTACTCATCAAAAACGATGCCATATTAGTTTTCAAAGCCATGAATCACATTGCTCCTGATTACATGCGCTCAAAATTCCTTTTGACAAAAAACTGTCATAATCATCAAACAAGAGGAGCTTCAAAAAACAGGTTCACACTTCCCTTGGTCAACACGGAATTTGGCAAAAAAGCCTTCCCATTTAGAGCTGCAAAAGTGTGGAATAATCTTCCAGACCAAGTGACCTGTGATGGAAGTCTGCTTTCGTCTCTAATGTATTTGGCAAATTCTAATACTTTTTAACTTTTTAATTTTTGTTTTTTATTCTTTTTCTTTTCAATTTTCACAGATTATAAATGTTACTATGGTGATTGAGCTGAGGCAGTCTAAGGTTTATCATTTTTTGTTTCTTTTTTGTTCTAGTGGCCCCCAGTGGAAACAATCCACTAACTATAAGTTTTTGTGATTTTCTGGGCTAGCCACTTTAAATATTTATTATTATTATTATTAGCAGTAAGCTAGCCAGCTATATATGGTAGCTATATGGTAGCGCTAAGTTAGCTAGCTTAACAGCTGAGAAACAAAAAAGGTCCAAAAAATAGCAACAATTGAATTCTGGAGAGGCGTTGTAAATTAAATTTGCTGAGAAGTCTTTTACCTTTCGTTTCCTGCTTTAATCCAGGTTTCGTTCAATGTTCTCCAATGTTCTCCTTGTAATGATGAGACAGTCTTCCCAGAAAGTTGGAAATTCCGTTAAAAAATTTCACGCATTTGGATTTCGGAATCACTAAATACTTTTCGGATTTCTGTTCAGGGCCGGGATTTCCATTTCGTGTGTCTGTAGCGTTTGTCTGGTTGTTCTCGTGTTTTATTGTTCGCTTTGTCTTAGAACGTTTCTGCAAAAGAAAAGTCCTTTGGCGTCGTTCATTTTTCTTTACATATGTCACCACAAGTTAAGGCGAAAAATTTTTCATATGCCTTATTTAGCCAGCTAGCTAGCTTTAGACATAACACAACACAATAGTTTCTAGCCTAGCTAGCTAGCTGGCTAGCTAAGCTAACGAGCTGGCAAGGGAAAATTAATTTGCTGTCCTACTTGTAAAGGCATACATGCAGTACTTCTAAAAAGTCATGGTTATCAAAACCTCTCTAATAGCCCTAATACGCGTTTTCCGGAATTAGGATGCGATCTTTAAATTTTTTGCTTTTTTTTGCTTGTGTTAACATCATAGGATCTCTCAGGCCTTGTTTTGTAGCAAAATTATAGTTTTAAAGCATGCCTAATGCAATGAAATTTGCAAATTCAAGAATTATATATAACTAATACGAAGTCCAAGAGTAATTAATACTACTGCTCAAAGAGGTAGGTAAACACGAACATGCCAAGATGCACATGCTCTTTGCCTTTGCTACAGAGAACAATGAGTTCAAAGTCCAATTTACCCTAACACGACAGAAATTAAAGATGGTATCTTATTTTAAAATGATTGAGAGGTTGGAGTGGTGTTGCTAACCGAGGCAAAAACCTCCTTCCAGTAAACTGCCTTGCTGCCAGGTCAAACTGAAGTTCTTCCCGCCCCCCCCCCCCCCCCCCACAGACCCATAGTTTCCTGCAAGCCCCCAAGATGCACATGCTCTTTGCTACAGAGAACAATGAGTTCAAAGTCCAATTTATCCTACCACGATAGAAATTAACTATGAGTTGGCCATAATGATTTCAATGTTATACAAGGACAGCTGACTTTTGCGTTCCATGTATGCTTTTGAGAGCTCTTACCATGAAGTTCAGTGCAGTTGAGAAGAAGAAAATAGGCCTGGGAACAGGGTTGACATAATCTAATTCGCAACCGGTTACCCGGGGTAACCGGTTGCGAATTATATTATGTCAACCCTGTCATGTTTTGAGATTTTTTGATATTGTTATGCGATTAATAATGTCCAGTTTTTTTCAAGAATTCTGGTAGGAAATCCCCACTGACCTAACTCTAGGTAAGAATAAAACCCTATAACTCTTGTTGTCAAAAAGAAATCACACAAATAATTATACCTGCTGATAAAACTTTTTTTTGCAATCAGTACCCCCATTTTTTTCTACACTTATTTTCAAAACACCTTTTCAGTATTGCATTTAAGCTAAGAATAATGAATGTTAGAGTTTAATTAATTACTTTCCCAAAGATTTAAACTGTTCCTTTTAATCTGAAATCTTCTCCTGATTTACTTATAAAACATGTAGCTGATTTGCAGCTTTTTGCTATAAGCTGATCAGTTGTTTTGAAAGGATGTTAAATTGTTGTTTTTATATAATTGCAGATGTCACACATTCATAATCCAGGGAATTTGAAAAAAGGACTTTTTGAAACACTCAGAGAGGAAACAAAGCAAGAAATTAACCTAGCCGATATATCCATCATGGATCTCATTAAAGGAAGAGTAAATAAATCAACAAAAGGGAACGTCACAACCTGTGCTAGGTTGTTGATATTGCAATTGTTTGCCATTGTTTTTGCAATCTTATATCGTTGGATGCATGTGCATTTTTTGAAGAAATCAGGCACATATTTTACCTACATATGGCTGGAAAACGTACTTGTAGTTGCTATATTACACTTAGTTATGAAAACGCATCCCAGTTCATTGCCCATAGGTGTGAAAGGTACAATAAGGCAATTAAAATCAATATGGCCACTTCTTTTTTTGTACTCAATACAAGTAGTTGTTGGCGGATATGATTATATTTTGTTTACACGCAAGGCTGGTGGAACAGAATTTTATCAATTTTGTCTTGTTTTGGGCATTCCAGTACTAATGGCAGTAATGTATTCGTTCCGCAATATTGAAACTCCATCATATGTGTATTATGTTCTTATTGTGCTGTCAGGCTGGAAAGTTATGATGTTATTGCAAGATCCTGAATTTATTCTTCCATTTACCACAAGTGGTTGGTGTTTAATGTTTACCTTTCTTTACTGCTGTTATTTAGTAATGCTAAACACCTATCCACAGAACCCACCATTAGAAGTAATCTACTATTTATGTTTATCCATGGTTTTTTTCTTGCCTGTGTTTATTATTGCGAATAAGGAGATTGTAGTTGGAGATTCTGTTGTAGACATCAGCAAATGTGTTGAGGGAATTCTTAAAGGGTTTATGTTTGCAAGTTTGAAATTATGTAGCATGTTTTCCATGTTGCTTGTTCTGAAGAAATCAGATCCATTGACATGTTTAATAATCGTTAATTTTGCTTTTATCCCAGATCATTTTATGCAAGCGTTAGTTTACAAATTAGACTGTACTCTGGCCACTAGTAAGATTTGTGTATTAATGGCGATTGATTTTATTGTTGTACAGTTTAAACCGAACGTGCCTCGACTGGATCATGCTCATCCATCAGATCGTAATTTCGCACTCATGTCATGAACAGAGAATGGTGTTAAAGTAATGTTATAATTATATCACAAAGTTACAAAAGCAAACATTAGAATTAACCTTGTTGACATAATAGTAAGGAATAATGCAAGAGAATAGTCCATTGTATTGAAAACTTGCTACAATGTATGGTACATAAAGAAAGATATATATTGTAACTCCTAATTTTTTTTAACTACATGTGATAATGTAATTCTAAATGTAAACATTCTTAAGACGTTTTACTCAATTTTATCTTTTCTGAACTCTTCAGTAAATTGATATAAAGCAACTTCCATGCACAGGGGTTAATCCAGAAAATTACTTTGGGCATCGGTAATCCCTTAAATTCTCTTACAACCTTTTTGAGAAATGAGAAATTCAATTTGTTTGTATCAAACAGTTAATATTTTAAAGTGAACCTACAAGATCTAGAACTGTTACCACTATATTTTTCCCTATATCCATCAAAACAAGAAGTAACGCAGTTTTTATCTCTCTATTTTGGGCACCCAAATTGAATGTCCCCAAAATCGGTATAACAATGTCTAAATTGACTTGTATTAGCCCCTGATGCATGTGACATTTTCTTCTGTAAGGGTTTAAATTATTGTAGTGTTATGTAATAATGAACCTTAATGGTACTAATTTTGCAGGTACTTATTTTGTGTGTTTGTTTATTTTGCTCAAATTTATAAACAACAAATACTGCGAAAAATTATTCAATATACTATGCGCGAAAATTCATACCTGTAAAAAAATCAAGAATTCCAATAATTCATAAAATTTTATCTCAGCATGGAAAAAAATGCAATTTTATTTATACAATGTAGAAGATGAAACACTGCTGCTAAAACATAACAAAAAAGGATCATGTATAGTCAGCGGGGGTAAAAAAGAACAAAATTTAGAAACTTTCAGTTTAAATAAAAACTGCATATATTCTGACTTTTTTTTGTTGCCAAAAGTAAGAATAAGGATAGGGGAACAATACCAAAAAAGGTTGATCAAATTTCTTTTAGAGAAGTATGAAATTTTTTGAAAATTGTGATGTTTTTTTTTAAACCAAGAATGGGGTAAAAAAGAATAATTGAAAGTTAAAAAAAAATATATTTTTTTTTACCCCAACTGTATATTTTTTTTTACCCCAATGTCCATAAAGTACATTTTCCAGAAGTTAACACACAACATAAAGTTAGAACAAAAGATTAGATATATATATGTATGAAGATAGTTGTTGAAAATACGAAATGCACATAAGAAATGATATTAAAATGTAGCTCAGTAATATATCCAAGTAGAAAAATGCATGCATATTTGAGTTAAGTTTGAAGAATGTTCAGGTTCGATTCCTGTATCAAGCAATATTCACAGTATATATAGTTTAGTAATGGTAAATGGCTGTAAGATTTGGGATACAAGGACCAGCAAAACCAACTATTCCTATGTCTTCTTTCGTCGGCCAATCCCATTTTAAGTGAGAAGGGTCACTTGAATTTTCTACTTTCTTGAGAAACTGCATTTCCACCTGATCAGCATTTGCTTCAACATCTTCTGCAAAAACCTTCAAAAGCTTGCCCCAGTAATAGGTTCTAGGCTTTGTCCAGAATACAGCGAAGAATTTTCCAATGTTGTGATCATCTAAATGATCAAGGGTAGAGGTAGTGTTTTCTTGGCCTTGGTGATCAGTGTTTTCTTGGCCTTGGTGATCAGTGTTTTCTTGGCCTTGGTGATCAGCGGTTTCTTTTTTATCATTGGCGTCATTAATAACTCCTTGGTTTTCATTGTCTGACTCTCCTGGGATATCTACATCTTCACCACTTCCCTCTTCTTCTGATTCAGTGTCATCACGTACCATGCCCTTAAGCATTTTTCGGAAATCATGGCCCCTGTTTTTATATTGTTTATTTTTCTTGGCTTGGCTCTTAGCCTTCTTTGCCTTTGCTTTTTGTTGTTTTGTCTTTTCTTTCGATCTCTTCTTTTCTTTTTTTGCATTTTCCTCGTCTTCTTTTGCTTTCTTTTTGGCTGCAATTTTTGCTCGATACTCAGGACTTGTCAATACTGCTCCATTCATTGAAATTTTTTGTCTCTTTGGGGCATCTTTTCCACTTGACGTCGGTGTTGTTATTGATGACATTCTTCTTTTCAAAACCTTTTCAAGACTGTCCGTCTCTTTTGGGACAAGTGTAATTGCATACTTATAACCTGGAGGTGCATTACGCTCTAATAGCTTCAAGATCTCCTCTGGTTTCATTAATTGGTTGGATTGTGGTGTACTGCAGGAATAATTGCATCTGCCCTCCCTTCTTAAGGCTCAACTTATGGCGCTTCAAAAATGACCTTGTCCAGTCATGACCTGGCATATTATCCTTGAAACGTGTCTTTAAGTTTTTCATAACAACAAAGTCTTGGACTATTTGTCTGAGCTCTATGAGTGTTGGACCAAAGCCTGAAAAATAATACAATAATAATATTCATTTGTAGATTGTATGACACTCTCATAAAAGCACAGAAATAATACAATAATAATATTAATTTGTAGATTGTATGACACTCTCATAAAAGCACAGAAATTAACTGAAAGAAAACTGATGTATATACCTAGTTCTGACATCTTTTTGATGCATTCAGCTAGATGGTTTTCATCCTCTGCAGAAAGGTCATTCTTTCTATTGAAATGACCTTTTGCTTCCAAAACTCTTTTTCTTAACATTGAAATTGAAATGTGATACTTCTTAGCTGTTTTATACACCGTCGCCCCGTTCTTAACTTCATCTACAGCAGTGTTAATAGAGGCTTCAGTGTATAGTTTGGGTTTTGGTCTATATGACCTAACCATTTTAGAAAGTTTGTTGATTTACTTAATAATATGCAATTATATAGTTAGTAATCTAAAATGAATAGAAGTAAATAATTATTTTACACCTACCATCTCCAATTTTACCATTATTACTGTAGTGGGGTAAAAAAAAAATAAACATTGGGTAATTAAAAATATATTATTTTTTACCCCATTTATCAAAAAAAAATTGGGGTAAAAAAAACCATAACCAGAATAACAGCCTACTCAGAGTAAAATCAATATATACCAAGTAACACCCTATGATACTTGTATTATGACAGCATTAACAAAACTTTAACCCAAGTCTACCAAAAAGCTGAAATAAAAAGTTAATGCATGTGGTTTGAAAGTTGTTTGTCATAATTTTTCAAACATCCAAAGTTAAATAATCATAAATTAAAAACTATTAACCTTGAAAACTTAATACTTGGCCAAAATATGCTTCAGATATTCCTATAAATGAAAAATCAGCCAAAACTAAAAATTCACCATTATTCCCTAGGTTTACCCTGATTTTGTTGATGTTTTTTTTTTAACCCCGCTGACTATAAAATGTTTTATTGAGAGAAGGCTTTTCTTTCAAAATCGTTTGTTGATAATATTTTACTTTTAAATTAAAGGATGATTGAGGTCAAAAAAACAACCTTGGCTAAAAGTGAGCACTTTACCTTTCTGAATGAATTAATGTGTGTAAAAATTCTTAAAAATTTTTACTCATATATAGCTGTAAATTAGCATATTTTCCATGTGATTAAAAACGTGACCTCACCTGTGTGACAGTATCAAACCGCAAATATAACCATTCATTCCTGTGCCAGTGGTATCATGATCTTTTGCTGATAATTTGCAAAGAATCTGAAACGTTTCTTGACTATCTGCATAAATATCGATAAAGTTAATAGAAAATAATAAGAAATTAAAACAAGCATTTACAAAGTCTACCAGGAACCGGATCAACAAGAGACATTTATATGAAACTTTGTTTTGTGTAGCATCAAAGGTCAGTCTACGCGACGAAGCAGTTGTTTTTAAAAACCTGGTCTTATTTTGAGCTAACAAAGCAAACATATTTTCCATTTAAAAATTGTTGGAGAATCGTATTTTCCCCATTTTCAAGTCAAATAAAAAAAACCCAGGAAATTAGATTAATCATGTGTTGAAAATTTACAAAATGATTCCTCTTTAATTTTTTTAAAAAGCTCTTTTCTTTCTCAAGGTATTCACATTTTAAAGAATTTCAGATTTAATTATGCTGTATAAATTATGATGTCATATTTATAGTAATAGCAAATTTTGTCATTTTCTGTCATTAGTAATAGACCTGTTCAGAGATGTTCATTCAAACTTTATAAATTTTATAAAGGTGAATTAATGGACATAAAAATTTGTGCCAAAATGACACTCGCTTATTCCAGACCTCTTAATTTTTTGCTGATGACCCCATAAACTTGGGATGCGCATGTTGTTTTGCAATCAAATTTTGTGAGTAAACATATATAGGACCTATACAAGCAAAAAAATAAAAAGACTTTCTAACCAACTTTTTATGCTACATACTTTCAGGTGCTTAATACAAGGGGGGGGTCTTAATAGCTGGGTGGGTCAGAATTTTTTGTGCACACTATAGTGGCTTCCTTTCAAATCATCCTCGCCCATACAACAAAAATATGTGATACAAAGTAGATACATGCAGTGAGTAACAATAAATAATTGTAGTGCTAGCTTGCGTCAATGATGGTAAGTAAATACCAGCAAACACAGAATGTATGAACGTTAAAAACAAAAAATAACTTCCCCAAAAAAAATTTCAACCATCAGGAGCTTATTCATTGGACAAAATTAATAAGCGGGGGGTCATAATAAGGTGTGGGTGGGTGGAAAAAAAATGTGAGAATTAATAAGCGTCCCCCTTTGTATTAAGCACCCAAGAGTAATATGAGTCCAACATCATTTTATACCTTGGGTTCCCTTTAAGTTTTCTGTAGTCCAATTTTAGTTCATCTGTAAATTATTTGTGCATTATGCTTTTTATTTCTGTGTCTTTTCACTGTACTCAATATGTTTACAACTTGTTTAGCAAAATGAATGAAGTGGAAGATGTTGTAAATAATTTTAACAACCTGGCTATCAATGAAGTGGCTATTAATGAAGGTGTTGTATCTTCTACTGATGACAGAGAAGATGCGTCTAACTGTAAAACACATACGTGTAGTCACGAAGAACACTTAACAACTTCTGTAAAAGAAGAAAGAGAAGCACAACAAAAAAGTGCAACAACTGCGTTAATATATGATGAGAGGATGCAAAACTATTGGTGCAAGTCTAGTCCTGATCATGTGGAACGACCAGCACGCATAGAATCTATTTTCAAAAAGTTGAATGTTGAGGGACTAGCCTCAAGATGCATGTTGCTTACTCCAAGATTTGCAACTAAAGAAGAAATTCTACTGAAACACACTGAAAAACATTACAAAACAATTAAATCAGTTAAAAATAA
This sequence comes from Hydractinia echinata, assembly GCA_030067915.1. Taxonomy (NCBI): domain Eukaryota; kingdom Metazoa; phylum Cnidaria; class Hydrozoa; order Anthoathecata; family Hydractiniidae; genus Hydractinia; species Hydractinia echinata. Next base: position 514,670 of record JASGCC010000128.1, read on the forward strand.
AACTCTCAAACAGTTATTAAAACTTGAAGAAAATTACGATTCCATATACTTTCATAAAGAAGTGACAGAGGCATCTTTTCTGTCAGCAGGGTGCACTTTGGAGATTGTGGAACAAGTTTTAAAGGGTAATGTCACAAATGGTGCTGCTGTGGTTCGACCACCTGGTCACCATGCATTGTCTCATTGTTCAATGGGTTTTTGTCATTTTAATAACGTAGCTTTGGCTGCTATGTTAGCTGTTATTAAATACAATTTGCATCGTGTTTTGATTGTTGATTGGGATGTTCATTATGGTAATGGAATACATAAAATGTTTGAATCTGATCCACGGGTTTTATATTTCTCCTTGCATCGCTTTGATAACCAGTTTTTTTGGCCTTGCTTAGCTGAAGGAAACTACGATGCCATTGGGACAGGGGATGGTACTGGATTTAATATACATGTAGCTTGGAATAAGAAAGGGATGCAGGATGTAGATTACATGTGTGCATTTACACATATTTTAATGCCAGTTGCAACTGAATATGACCCAGAACTTATTTTGGTGTCTTCTGGGTTTGATTCAGGTCACGGTGATCCATTAGGTTGTTGCAAAGTTTCACCGACTGGTTATGCACATATGACCAAAAAGTTAATGTCGTTAGCAAATGGCAAAGTAGTTATTGTTTTAGAAGGTGGTTATAACTTGAATACAATTTCGAATTCAATGGCAGCATGCGTTAAGACTCTCCTTGGTGATGAAGTACCCCCACTGAAGTCAGGTGAAGCTAGTGTGAGTGCTGTGAATTCAATATCAAATACTTTGCATGCGATACAGCCATATTGGAAAACATTAAGTGTTATCGATGAGAGGTTTTCAATAGCAAATAGACAACAGGAGGAATATGTTTATGAGTCGTCATCAGATGATGAAAAGAGTCCAGAACTTATGTACGATTAGAATTTGTACTATTTTATTTAAAAGAATTTGATTATTTTTGCTATGGTTTTGCTTTTGTTGTATATTAAATGTAATTCAAAGCAGTATGCAATCTGTAATATCAGGAAAATGACATAATTCTTGCTACTCTTGATTCTCACTTCTACAAATGAAAAAACAGGTTGCTTCACAATGAACTGCGGAATTTTTTTGCCTGCATAAGAATACGTGTCAATGTATTTTTGTAGTATGATGTTTCTTTATTAACACTTTTTTTGTTATTTAAATTTGTGGTTAGAAGTGAATCTAATGTTTTTTCTTTGCTGTTATTATTTTTAAAGCATTATATTTTATCTAAAAGTCTTTCTAGCAATTGTCTGATAATTTATAAAAAATTTGTACAAAATGAAAATTTTTTGCATTTTTTTTTTGTACTAAAATTTCAATTGTACATACTTTTATGCACAATATTTATATTTTTTTTTGCAAAAACATTCTATAATAAACTGACTGAATATCTTTGGTAAATATGTATTACTAGGGTTTATCTATAATATAATAACGTATATGTCTGTCTGTCATGCAAAATGGTACCGCAAGTAGTGAAACGCACGTAATGTGGTATAAAATGAACAGGCGAACCCGTGGAATTTCCTACAGGCTACCGACTAGTTTCAAATAAAAAACAGTCGTCAGTCTTAAAGTAACATTTTGAAACACTGCAAATTTTGGATCTTTGTTTTTACATTACTTTTGTGTCCGTAGGTATTGTTCTTGTGCATAGTTATTTTTCTTGTGCATGTGTGCTTCAGTACCTTGAAATATCACAAGAATTATAATAAAATTCCTTAAAAACACCTCAGAAAAACCTTGAAATTCTTTTAAATGGATGGTGATACATGTTTTAGTGTTGACAGCAAGTAACTTACATGATTTAAATATGAAGAAAAACTTGCATTTTCCTTAAAAAAAGTTTTTCCGTCATCTGATAGAAATAAGTTATTTTCGTTCTACCTGTCAAATTTAAATTTGAAAGTTTGTTCTGTTTATTGTGCCTATGACTTATAATGTATAACAGTGATATACACTACAATGCATTGGTTTCATGCTTTATCTTTCAGTAAACTTTTCTTTCCTGATGTCAACAACAATAAAGAAGCGATTGGAACATGCTTTAGAAGCTGGGCAGGAAATTGATAAAGAACAGAGAAGTACCAGAATAACGAGGTATTTTTTAGTGTGTTGAGAATACATTTGGCAACTGAAATCAATTTGAAATTTATAAATTTTTGAAGTTGCTCTGAAATATTGTATCCATCTTAAATACCACAAAAAGGCTTTTTAAGAAATTTTCTGAAACTTTTCTGATAATTTTCTGTGTGCTGTGAGCTTTGAGCATCAAATTAGAAGAACCTAACTGCTGCTCTTAGCAGAAATTGTTTAATTCATTTTTCGTAACAAAACACAAGCACATGTTTTGTTGTATTTTTTAAATGTTCTTTAATTTTTTAAAAATTCAGTCCTTTTCACATTTAAATCAACCGAAGCTGAGTTCTATGCCTTAGTTAAAATACATTAAGACCAAGGCAGGAGGTTTATTTGTATTATAATGTATCAAATCAATGTTGACTCAGATCTAAAGAAATACTTTTTCCTTTACTTTTATATGCTCCCTCTTAAACTAATATTTATTAAATGTCCAATTTGCCACGTTGTGTCAGGTGAAACACGTACTTGAATTTTTTACTGCATGGAAACTATTAATTTAGAAAGTATAACTTTGCTCTAAATACTTGTGAAACAAATTTACTCCATTCGCATTAGATCTTTCTGTAGATTAATTAACACTCTTTAGCTCGTGTGACCATGAATTGAGTATATCAAACCAAAAAGAGATCAATTTAGGTGATGAAAATGGCATCTATACAATAGCTCTTAGCCAAGATGGTAGCGAAGCTGCTGTTGGTCTTGGAAGTGGTATATTGCAGGTAGGTTAAGGAAAGAATGTTTTGCAGAATTTATTTTCCTGTTGACCCCTAATCACAAAAATAAGTTTGAGGTTGGTTGTAAAACTAGTTTTAGCAAAATTAAAAAAGAATTGGCGTATCACGGATCACAAATACTTTTACGAGCAGAAAAAATGCTTTTACAAGTAGAAAAAATGCAAAAATCTTTTGCCTCAGACTTTAACAGAAGGAAACGCCCAAAAGTCACACTGTGGCAGAGTTTGAATTTTTGTTTAGCTTTATAACTGCAACAATTGGGAAAAAGTTCGAAAGCTTCGTACTGGATTGTTCACAAATCTACCTTTGCTAGCTGTAAAGTTCTTTCCATGCATCACTAACAACACACTTTTTACAGGCGGTAAGGAAATGAGGTTGGTGTGGAACATGCCTTTTGAATTTTAGCATGAACAAAAATAATTTGTTTTTAGGCTCAGATGGTGTTATAAAAGCGTGGAACCTGGAAACATACACACACACGAAATCAACCGAAGAGTCTGGAAATCAGATCACTTCACTGGATTTTAACAACACTGGTGTATATTTTGCAACTGGAGGAAAAGTGCGTCTTAAGCAAGCTTTTATTGCCTCACTTCATCATGAGATAATTCTGCAAAACATATTGTCTCATTGACTTTTACATGAAAAAATAAATCCTGACTAAAACCTTTGGAAATTTTAAAAATAACTCAAACATTCATTTTTTTTTCATTTTGTAATCTGCCTGATCATTTTGGAATATAAATGCTCTTGATTCCAAATGTGCTTTTCAAAACACGAAAGTTGATTTCTTTTAGTTTTACGAATTTTTGGACCCTTGAAAATGTTTTTTTATGATAAAGTCCCATAGGAAACAAAATCGTTTGGGGGAGGGGGGAGTCTTAAGGTGAAAGTCCACTTCGATCACAAAGGATGTATTTAGTTCTGCGCGGTCATCTTTACGAGCAGTACAGTGTCCACTGGAAACAGAAATTCGTGCACAAACTCAGAATGGCAGTGATTTAAGCATATTCATTGATCAAAATCATGAAGTTACGCCATCTTACCACTGCAGTGCTTACAGCGCTATTAAGTAATCAAAATAATTTGACTTTCAAAGCGATCAGCGCATGCAAAAGCCCTCTTAAATATTGCGCGATATTGAACACTTTAATGCGTGCAACTTGAACAGACGTGTGAAAAGATTGAAGTGGACTTTTGCCTTAAGTGTCTTTTCCAGGGCTAACATGGCTACACCGAGGGTTAGAAAATGTTGGTAATTCAAGAGTTTAGATGATTTAAAAACGCCAGAAATTATATATTATAAAATCTCATTGTTAGTTGTGATCGTTAATGAACTCAGTTTTTGTTACTTCGGTTCGAGACAGAATCTTTTTTTTTTAAAATGCTTTTATGTTATTTACAGCAATTTGTTGTTTCAATTTAAACAGCACCATAATTTGAAAGTAGCAAAGTTAAAATCTTTTATTTTAACTTTGCTACTGAGCTGAAAAAATCTTAACTTGTTCGAGATATTTCAATGTATGTTATTTTTTTACTTTTCTACAGGATTGTTGTGTTCGAGTATATGATAGTGATTCCATGGTGTTGACACGATCTTATACTGGAACTAACTCCTTAGATATTGATAGGTAGGTCCTTTTTTTAGTGTAGTACTTACAATTCAAACCTCGCCTTCTCGAACTGTCAAGGGATCGGACAAAACGTTTAAGATAACGCAAAACTTGATAATAGATAGCTTGAAGATAGCTTAAATTTTGGAGATTTGGCCAGCATAACACGCGTATATATAAAATAGTTACTTCTCTTCATGTAAAATAAATGTTAAGGCTAACTTTGATCGGAAATCAAGAAAAGAAATGTTCAAATGCACCAGTCGATTTTTTTGGTGTTATATAATTTGGAAAGTTTGTGATCAACTGAAATGTTTTCTAAAGATCAGAAAATTTGCAATAGCTAATAATTTTAGATAATGGATGTGAAATTCAATACTAATCATTACAACCGAGGCTAAAAACTCTTTTAGAGCTGTGCAGACTTTAATGTTGAATTATTGGAAATGTTTTAATTCTCTTACAGTTTAGAAGATGTAACTGCAACACCTGGTCATTCCAAGAAAGTTTTTGCTGTGAAGTTCCATCCAGACGATAGCAATATTTTCTTTTCAGCTAGTTGGGATCGGACGTTGAAGGTAACACTACTTAGCACTACCATTGCACAGCTATTGCAGTTTTTATGCTGTATTTTTCTTTTCCTAATTAGTGTTTCTTCTTTTTTTAGTTTTGGGACTTGCGCACAGATTATGCTGTTAGAACTGTCCATGGACCTTTTATCTGCGGCGATGGTTTAGACATCTTTCACAATACTGTACTAACGGCGTCTTGGCAAGCTCTAGATTCTCTGCAGGTAATCATGCGGTGAAAAAAAATTATTCAAATGCACAGTAACTATATAAGTATAGTGAGATTAAATGTTTTTGAAAATTCTTTAATATTTTTTATAAAAAAATTAGTTAAAAACTTTGAAAACAACGCCAAAAGATCATGTGTGCTTATGCTTTGATTCACTGAATTATATAGACATTATAGTCCAGGGATATAAAACGCGTTTTACTACCTTGAAAGGTAAAAAATTCTTGATACCGATGATGCACAAAACGTTGAAAATATTGCTGAGTTTCTGTTACATTTAGTGCCTTGAGTTCGTTATATCGAGATTTTAAGAGTTCGGGGTACGAAAAAATTTGTTCGTTAAATCGAGAGTTCACTATGTCGGGGGTTCGTTGTATAGAAAGGATTAATAAGAGTTTCTTAAGGCTAAATGGACTTTGGTTCGTTATATCGAGATGTTCACTACTATATCGTATAAGTGGTCTTGGTTCATGTTTTATAGGTATTTAGGAGCCTAAGTTTTTACCTTTCAATGTGGTAAAACGCGCTATATATGCATGGGCTATTATAACAAAAAAAAGACAAAAAAAGTCAGCAAAATGACAGAAAGACAAAGTCTCCTACCTTTTCTCATGTAGAAGGAACGCAGTGTCGCGCTCACGAAATTAAAAAGAAAAATGCTTTCAAACGATGGGTTACTTTTGTCTGCAAATGTCCAGCTGGTGAGAAAAACGTGATCAAAGTTTGAAATATTGTCAAAAAATTTAAAGAGGGATACCTATATGCTGAGCGAATTCAATGTCTTTGTTGGTGCACCAAATTAAACTAGAAAATATTTCAGATTTTAGAGTGGAAATTCAGTGATTTGAGTTAGCTATGAAGTGCAGTATTTTCTACTTTATGTTTTGTTTTTTGAATAATCTAAGCCTCAAAGGACAAACGAATTGCTGTTGAATTTACCAAACGTTATAGGAAACTTTCTCCCACTCCAGGCTAATCTTAACACAAGAAGAGTTATTAAAATGTATTGTATTCTGATGTTTTTATAGCTCTGGGACTATACGAGCGGTCAATTAATAAAGACAGTGCCATACCCCACGCTGGAACACAAAGGAGAATACTTGTATTGTGCTAGGTTTTTCGACGAGCATAATATAGTAGCTGGTGGCAGTGGAGCAAATGATTTGAAAGTGATCAATGTTATCTCCAATAAGGTATCCAATTTTTAACCAACCCTTTCTGGTAATATCAAATGGAAAATTGCCTTTGGACTCGGACACCATAAAAGTTTTTTTGTTTTTTTAATTCACCCATTTAATTACTTCGTTTTTTATAAGTTAAATCTTAAAATTTATACTTCAATGTTCAGGTTGTCGGTTCCCTATCAGGCTTTGGTCACCCTGTACAAGCTGTTGAAGTAATGGAAAAGAAAAATATGTTGCTATGTGGAACTAGTGGTAATTTACTGCAAACTGCAACTTTAATATGAGACTTGAAAAAAACTCTGCAAGAATCATTTTTGAGAAATAGAAAAAAATATTTTTTCTACATTCGAATAACTTTTTGAATTTAAATATTTTCATTGTCTTGAGTGAACTATAAAGAAGTCGTTGATTTGTTATGAGCAGTTGCTTAAAAAAGGGGGTGCGAAAAACTTGTAAATATAAATGACATGACAAACAGAGGAGCGCGAAATTTCGCCCTGGCTTTGAAAGTGGAGAACTTCATAAATTCGCAAATTTAATATATAAACTGGAGTACCTGTAATCCTGCATTCATTTCTTTCTTTAAGGTATTTGAGTAACTAACGTTAAGATACAAAAATATAAGTTAATATAGAATATATTTTCAAGTTAATTGAGTTGATTTATTTTAATTGGACTATTTATTGTACATTCCAAATACTTTGATGTATATATTTATATGTTCTATAGATGTAATATATTTTTAACATATTTTCGTTCAATATTTCGATGAATAAACTTCGTATATTTAGTTATTTACAACTTTTTTTAAGAATCCTTTCCTTAAATTCTTAAAGAATTATTAAATAACCGTGTCAAACCCTTCTAAGCATAAGCATAAATTAAGAGAAAATGTCAAAAATTCCATTTTCACGAAATTCACGAAATTTAATTCACATGAAGTATTAGGACTTGTTAACTTGTGAAATTTCGCCTTAAGTGGCATCAGTAGTTTTCGCGAAAAGGAATTTGCGCGAATTATCTAAATTTAGCAATTTATTGAACGATTCGCGAAAAATTCTTCTTGCAAAATATACGGTAGATATACCGTCAATTGCGAAAATAATTCTATCAAAAAATATTCGGTTTTGCCAGATTCGCGAAAATTTTATATTGTACGCATAAGGATGGAAATGAGAAAGTTTAATCATCCTCCTCATCAATTAGAACCACACTTTACTTTACCCTTTTGGTAATATGTTATCTCATGTTTGCACATTTCACCTCCGTTGCCTTTCGCTTGCTATATCAGTGTTTGTATTACTAGTAAATTTTCTTTTGTGTTAGCTGATTCGTGATAATTCTTGCAAAATGTGAAAAAAAATATTTAAAAGCAAAATCGCTAAAATTATTTCTTTAAGTTAATTTGAAAGAGTTGCTATCAAGTCAGACATAAAATTCGTGTCAATTTTTCCTCTTCGTCCATTAGATTACAATCACGAGAAACGACATAAAAAAGGGGCTGGGAACGAGGTTGGACTATGTCATTCCAATTCTGATTTGCTAGTCAATGGTCAAATTAATTAACATTAAAATTAAATAAAGACAATTATTTACTACCGTAACGTGTTAGTAAAGATCAAACCCATGATAAACAATTCATAGTTCAACATAAAATAGCGTTTGCGAATCGAGAAAATTGTCGATATTAAGTAGGCCTGGCTAATATTAATGTAATTTGAGGCTCAAATCAAAAATCGTTATGCTAATTCTTTTTCATAAGCATAAGGTAAGTCAACCCTATGTTTTTGGAACAGACTTAGTGTGAACGTACATAGCACAATCAACGAATATAGTGGAAGTGGAATATACAGTAGACTCTCTGTAATTCGAACTCGCAGGAGACCGAAAAAAAGTTCGAATTAGGGAGAGTTCGAATTAGGGGAAGTTCATAAATTTTTGTGAAATTTTGTCCAAAAATCAGGGTTGGTGGTAGTAAATAGACTTCATAGATACATCCATCTATATATCTTGAGAATTATATCTCCTATATTACTTCAGACGTATTTCTTATTTTGCAAAAAAGTCATGAATAGTGGTTTGCTTTTTGCAGTGTTGCTCCTCCTTATCGACAAAACGATCAAGGATATTTAGCAACCATTTCATCAAAGCTCTATTCGATGCTTCGTATGTTTCTGGTCTTATTCTCTTATTTCCTTGCAAACCACTTTGAAATGATTCCATGATTTTTACTTTATTCTTTTTCCAGGTGGAAAGAGTATTTTTAGGAACTCCAAATTGTGCAGCTACTTCTTTTAATGAAACTCCTTTCTCAAGTTGTTGGAGTGCCTCGTATTTTGTTTTCATAGACTTTTCACTGTGCCGACTTTTTGCTGGAAGAGTTGCCATCTTGTTGATTAATAACAAAAATATATCCTTTGTAGTTTGAAAAGAATCCTAGACCTTCGATTTTGAAATCGAACATGTAAAACCCTGTTTACACTCGATGAAAGATTAGCAGAGGGAGATAAAATGGCTACTTTACGTAATTCGATCTTTAAAAGTTCGATTTACGGGGTGAAATGATCTAAAGGGACCGGAAATATGGTTCGAAATATAGAGGTATTCGAATTATGGAGGTTCGAATTAGGGGAAGTGAATCATGAGAGTTTGTTAAGGGATTTTGACGGGACCAGAAGAATTGTTCGAATTAAGGAGAGGTTCGAATTTGGGGAAGTCGAATTACAGAGAGTCTACTGTATTTAAATAACATTATTACAATCACAAAAATTAAGATTTCGTTAGTTGATATTTATTGGTGTGCAAACTCTATTGGTCAATCTTCATTTGAACTTTGTACCGTGTGCTATGAGAGGTGTTTCTTCAACCACTGTTCTCAAACCAGGTGTCGTGGTGTTTATTGCAAAAAATGGCGTCTCTGGTACTAAGAATCCACTGTTGATGCGATGGATTTGACCAGACACAAACTTCGACAATAAAGGTGTTTCCGCCACTAGCTTCGTTCTTTTGTCATCTATACATCGAAGATTAGGAGTCTGTAGAATATTTGGTTTTGATGAACGCGTCATTTTGTTATATTCGGCATGATTTAGCTTTCTTGAAAATGATTGGTTGCCATCCCTGCCTTTACTATTTTTTTCTTCAGGATATAATGTTGGTAATGGATTCTCATGATCATCTAGTGAAAATATTCTTAAGTTTTGTACTGCCTATAAATATTCACGGAAAGAGGATCACCGAGCATAATGAACTTGAGGGTTATGCCTTTAGTTTTCGCGCTTTTAGACAAGTTTGTTAGTGTGCGAAATTAATACGCGCGAAAATATACTTTGTGAAGAAACAAAACCGATAGCGGAAAGGTGTTTTAAACGCATATTTTCGTCTAAAACCCGAAATCTTAATATTTTTTCTTTTTGTGGGCAAAATTGAATTTGCGAAAAAATTTACCCTTGCCAAATACGTTCATATTGCTATTGCGCTTAAATTAGTACGTGCGAAATGGGAAGTTTAGAATGATCTGGAACTCGTTAAATTGTATGGTACAACCTCGTACCCAGAGCTGTTCCACACCTTTGGTTTGCTTACAGGACATCTGCTGTCTCATCAACAAATCAAAAAAACTGAAAAAGCGTTATACGTAAATTTCCAAGGTTCAATCAATTCTGCCTCCAAGTATAACTATCGCTCGAGTAAAATTTATTAATGCTGATAAATAATACGGTATTTACCATCTAAGCAAGAATACATTGGCATCGTATAATCTGGTACTACATGATCATCTCTTGCATTTTTATCAATTAGTCCTTGGTAAAACGATTCTTCGAGGTCTTCAGGAAAGTGTACGTGTTCTAAACCAAAAAATAGTGCAGTAAGTAAAAATCAAATTTGAAAGCAGGTTAGAAAAAGAGATTTGATAATAGATGTGCGCACTCACGTAAATCAACATTTGATCTCTTCCGTTTGTATTGTTTATCATCAGGTTTTGTGAGTTTAAGGTCTGATCGTATTACATACACCGCCAATTCTTTGTAGTTCTTGTTTTTCTTCTGAATTAAGGAATCGTCGTTTTTAAAGTAAGTACGTTTTTTTCTTTTACCCAAGTAATCTGAGTGATCTTTCATTCTGTGAAAACTAGGTAGAAATGCAGAGAAAAATTGTAAAGGTAAATCAGTCCAAAAATTTGCATGATGGGTCTAGTTTTTTCTCTTCCCAAATGTATTAGTAATGGAGTTGCATATATCCTTCCGAATATTTGTGCCATGAAATGTATATAAATGGAAATATTTCTCTACTACAAGTCAAACTTGCGTATAGAAGACACAGAAAGCAGGACTTTCCAGCTTGATTCCTTTTACCACCAACATTAGGGAAAAAGGAAAATCGAAAAGACAAGAATAACCCTCAATAGAAAACGAATTTTCTGCGATCAAATACTGGCCGTGCTTATTGGTTGATTACTTGCAATGTTCTTTGCCCACGTGGTCAATATCGAACTTTTTTTTCCTCTCCAATGCTAACAGCGAATGGTTTTACTCACTCAAAAACCTGAAACAACTAGAACTTTTTAACTTGGGTAAGATATGCCCACGCTTCTCAAGACGCTTGTAAATGGTACCCTGGGTTGTCTTTTACCCAAACCTTAACCTCAAGGCTCTTCTACGTCAATTATGTGCGCTGTCTAGGCAGTAGGGACATATTCCTTTAATCAGTCCTGCAATAGCCTAATTAACTCAGCCCCCTTCAGGGATATAAAAATTCTGATCTCTCAAAAACTTAGTCTCAAGCACATTTCCCAAAACCATGGATTTAAAGCAATTATTAGCAAAGCTATCTATAAAATCCCAGGGATTTGTTGCTTTTTCCTATTAGAGAAGAGGACAAACTTTTTTGCCTTATGCTATCATAGTAAGGAAGAAAAAAGTCCTGAGAAATGGTGTGTTTAAATTTTTTAATGCTAGCACGGTACTTCCTTCTTGCCTACAACAAAATACTTAGCTTGATATTCCGTATTCAACCTCGATCTGGAAGTATCGTTATTTTACCCAATTTCCCCAGTCTTATTACCAGGACTCCTGAGTTTCCAAGACGCATTCTCCCGTCAGCATTCTATAGGCGTTACAGTTGCTATTTTCCCAGATGTTAGATAAAAACGTGGTTTTATAAAGGACCTCAAAAAAAAATTTAAAAAAACGAGTAAAATGGGAGTTACGGCCGGTTCTCACGCAAACGCAATAAAAAGACTGTGTAAACACCTTCGACGCAAGTATGTATAAACGCAAGTATAAACTCGACGTAAGATAAAGATTTTGATATTCTTGCGTTTGCGTCTATTGTTCCGTACGAAATTGACACGTTGTACGAGGTTGGTCATTTTTTGCGCTTGTACGAAGATGGACACTTTTGTACGAAAATGGGCATTACAATTGCTATACAAAAATTATGCAACGAATAATTTGGTTTAGAAATGAATATCTAAACATTGTTAAATACATTCAGTAAGCATAATAATACCTTAAATATTCTCTGAATGTTAATTTTTGACCATCATCGATTGTACCAACTTCGTACAACCTAAATAACTGTGTACGAGGTAGGGCCTACTTCAATTCTCCCACTTAACTTAAATTTTTTGATCCATACCAACTTCGTACAACTTAAATAACTGTGTATGAGGTTGGGCCAACGTCATTGCTCCTACTTAACTTGATTCTTTTTAATCCATACCAACTTCGTACGACTGAGATAACTGTGTACGAGGTTGGGCCTACTTCACTTCTTCTAATTTAGTTGAATTGTTCTGATTCGAACCAACTTCGTACAACTTAAATAACCGTGTACGAGGTTGGGCCAACGTCACTTCTCCTACTAAAAAGTTGAATTTTTTTTATTCATACCAACTTCGTACAACTGAGATAACTGTGTACGAGGTTGGGCCTACTTCACTTCTTCTGCTAAAGTTGAATTTTGTTTATCCATACTAACTTCGTACAACTTAAATAACCGTGTACGAGGTTGGGCCTATTGGTATTTTTCCAAAGAGACATCTAGATCGTAAAACGAATGTATTCTTTTTGAAAATTAAATAAAAGAAAAGAAGATATTTTTAAATTGTTATTATCTTGTCTTTTTCGCCGCTGCACGAAGATGGTCAGTTTTGTACGAAGATGGTCACTCTCGGCGCTACGGCAAAAAAGCCCAACTTCGTACAGTGAATGACATCGTACGGAACACTATAATTACGGCATAATTTTTATAGTGTGAACCAGAAAACGCAAGTGAACGCAGACGCAACAACAAACGCAAGAATATTATTTATCGCTATCTTTTTAAAAAAAATATCTTTACTACGGAAAGGAAAGATGAACTAAAATTCAACAAAAACTGCAAAAAAGCTTGTCCAAGAGTATTTAATTAACACGAACAAATGTGATGACGTACCATGACTTCATAAATCTGGACTCTCTGGGGCGAAAATAAGCAATTCGAAGTCCACTAAAAATGTGTAGAAGTCATGTTAATTTACAAGATTTGCACAATCCAGGGTAAATTCTATGATTGAAAAAACTGACCTTCTCTTTGTAACAAAAATGCTCTTCTTTGAAACCTCGAAACTTCTAGTGGACAACATCCAGCTAGTCACAAGCACATCTTCTCTTTGAAAAAGTAAACATTCGAAAATTTCCAAATTTGCCGCTTTAAATTTGTTGTTACGACCCAGTCCCCGTGTTTTGTTTTTCTCGATTGCCTACAAATAAAACCTTTGTATTTATTCCATAGTCAAGGCAGATGGTTGTTAATGAAATGGCGGCGCGGATGCGAAATTTAACACACTCGTATTCCATTCTTGCCATTGTACTCCTCCTGATAGCCTTCTATACGGTGCTAGTATTATTTCAAAAAACTTGCTAAAGATTTCTCCTAACCTATTTCATTTACTTTGATTCTTTAATAAATTTCTGCAACACACAAGCCAACCTGTGTACTCATTTTAAACAGTGTTTTAACAAGCTCCCAAAAGAAAAAGAAGTTTTTATCTTGGGAGATTTTAACTGTAACATGCTTTCAAAATATGCTCTTTCCTCCAAAATAAAGGAATTATGCTCCACTCTTTTCCTAAAACAACATATTACGGAGCCAACTCGTGTTACTGAAAATAGTAGCACTCTTATAGACTTGATACTTTCTAACAGTTCTTGTATTTCTAAAACTGGTGTCATGGATTTAGGCATCAGTGATCACAATTTAGTTTATGTGATCAGAAAATTCAAAAGGCCAAAATTTGAACCTAAAACATGCAAGGTTCGTAGCTACAAGAACTTCAGTGAAGAGGCTTTTCTGAAGGACCTCAGGAATTTAGACTGGTCATATTTTAATAATTATGATGACCTTGATGAAGCATGTGAGAAACTGAATAAAAATGTTAAAACAGTGGCTGACAAACATGCCCCTTTCAAAACACATAGATTTTCTGGCCGTGTTGAGGCATGGGTCACTGATGAATTAATAATAGCCACCAAAGAAAGAGACTTCTTGAAACGGAAAGCATCAAAAACAAAATCCATCATAGACTGGGAAGCTTTCAAACAAAAAAGGAACCAGGTAATAGGTCTCAAAAATCGACTCAAAAACGAGTACTATAATGACGTTTTGCAGGACTTTCAAAAACGGCCAAAACAACTTTGGAAACCCTAAAAAAACTGGTTCCTGATAAGTCAGGCAATACTACCTCGATAAAACGAGTAGTCCAAAACGATGGTACAGAAACTTCTCACCCAAAAGAAATTCCAACACATTCAATTCATTTTTTGTCAGTGTTGGTGCCAAACTAGCCTCTAAATTTTCTTCTGACACTACTAATGTTAATCCACCTGTTAGCAGACACGATTTTCGGTGGGCTCGTATTGAGACCAAAAGTGTCGAGAAAATAATTAGTTCACTAAAACTTAATAAAGCTACAGGCTTGGACGGAATTGGTTCACGACTGCTAAAAGCAGGTTCGTCAGTTTTAAGTATTTATTTATCAAGTCTTTTCAACAAATCTTTATTTACTGGTTATGTACCTAAATGTTGGAAGACTAAAAGGGTCTCGCCTATTTTTAAAAGTGGCAATAAAACAGATCCTACTAATTATCGGCCTATCTCCATTTTGCCAATTCCTATGAAAATTTTTGAAAAGTTAGTGCATGAGCAAATGTCTCATTTTATTTCTGAGCACAACTTCCTGAATGACAGACAGTCCGGATTTCGAAAACTCTTTTCCACAGAAACTGCAGTAGTCGATGTCTCTGATTTTATTCTTACTGAGCTCGACCAACATAACTTTGTTTGTGCTGTGCTCATTGACCTTAAAAAAGCTTTTGACACTGTTGATCATAAAATTTTGTTAAAAAAACTATGGTGTTTTGGCATCAGAGATGCTGCCTTTGACTGGTTCGAGTCCTACTTAACGGGCCGAATGCAGCTGACTCTTGTAAACGACACAGGATCAGATCTGCTTCATGAAGACGCTTTTGGGGTGCCGCAGGGATCTGTGTTGGGGCCCCTGCTCTTTCTTTTGTATATTGATGACTTAAAATCTGTCATCAATTCAAACTACCACCATCTATATGCAGATGATACAATAATTATTTCGTCTCATAAAAACTTGGATACCCTTGTCTCCCAGGTCGAGTTAGAACTTTCGCAAGTCGACCTCTGGCTGAATAATAACAAAATGACTATTAATACGGACAAAACTGAAACAATCTTTTTCGGCAACCACAGCCAGTTAAAAAAAGTTGAGAACAAAACTATCAACTATATGGGTATTCCTTTGAAGAGGAGCGAAAAAGTTAAATATCTTGGGGTAACATTTGATCAAAAAATGCAATGGGAAAAGCACATTAATGACATAAATAGAAAAATACTAATTAAATATTCTAAAATTAGAACCATTGCATCCTGTTTAACACCCCACACAAAAAACCTTTTAATTAATGCACTTGTGCATGCCATATTTCAACTACTGCTCCTCAGCATGGGCTTGTGCCACCCAAGGTAGATTGGGAAAACTAGAAAAACGATTAAAATGTGTCCGTACCTTTCTTGGGAAAGAGAGGGAATATTCAATGAATAATTTACTCATCAAAAACGATGCCATATTAGTTTTCAAAGCCATGAATCACATTGCTCCTGATTACATGCGCTCAAAATTACTTTTGACAAAAAACTGTCATAATCATCAAACAAGAGGAGCTTCAAAAAACAGGTTCACACTTCCCTTGGTCAACACGGAATTTGGCAAAAAAGCCTTCCCATTTAGAGCTGCAAAAGTGTGGAATAATCTTCCAGACCAAGTGACCTGTGATGGAAGTCTGCTTTCGTTTAAGACTTCCATCTCTAATGTATTTGGCAAATTCTAATGGAGATCACTTTTTAACTTTTTAATTTTTGTTTTTTATTCTTTTTCTTTTCAATTTTCACAGATTATAAATGTTACTATGTTTGATTGAGCTGAGGCAGTCTAAGGTTTATCATTTTTTGTTTCTTTTTTGTTCTAGTGACCCCCAGTGGAAACAATCCACTAACTATAGGTTTTTGTGATTTTCTGGGCTAGCCACTTAAGAATCCAGCTGGCTAGGCTAGCCAAGCAATAGCTAAGCTAAAAACTAGCCTAGATAGCTAGCTACCTAGGTGGTTGCTGAAATATATCAGATTTTTAGTATAGAAAAAAATGACATTTCGGGGAATAAATTTGTAAGTAACTCTTTAATGTGCAATAGATAGATGTGCAAATTTTTACATGGCTAGCCTCACAAATATGGAGGGATATTATACATACCCTGTCTATTATTTCCAGGAGGGCCCATGGCTTAGATGGGAGTCATAGAGTATTTAATGCTCAACCAGACAACAGCGTGCCATCTTCCCAATTTCCCTAACATGGCTTGGGTTGACCCGGGACTATGGCAACATTCACTCGCCCATATTGAATCACCGTCATGTTGTGTTAGAGTCATTTGGAGTCTAACACAACAATTTGTAAATTCACACGCACCATTTCAAACTACTTCTCAGGACTTTTGGCACTTACTGCCAGAATTTTAAAGCGATGCACAATAATAATGGCAGGTTGTGGGTAGGAAACGAACATAAAATATTTTTTTGCCGCTCTAGTTCTTCCAAATCTGAATGCCTCTTTCCTTAACAGTTGTATATATATAATATTTACTGTGATCAAAGATACACTATTGAATGTATATATATATACACATGCTTTTTTATAAGAACCAGTAAAATCTGACCTGAGGCTGACTTTTGGGGGTTTTTTTCAAGCCTTTGACAGCCTGATTTGTTCTTGTTTTTTTTTTAATAAAACTTGGTTTCCACTGTTGACTAACATGAAATAAAGTGCGAGAATATTTTTTTTTATTTCGCAACATCTAATCGATTATGCATAATTTCTACTGAAGAAAAAGCCAACATGCGAATATTTGTTCTTTCTAAAAAATTATATATATAAAATTGGTACGGAGATGGTATATATAGATCAAATTATATAATCTGGAGAGTGACATCATTTCAATCTTTTAAACCTTTCTAAGCATTTCTTAAACTTGATTGCTTAACGTATTTTATATAAAATGATTTAAGGCAGGCACTTTAGAACATCTAGAAACACAAAGTTTTAACTCAAACTCAAGGATGGATTGAGTATTTAGATGAACAGATGTTGCTTGCTTGCTTGCTTGCTTGCTTGCTTTTTTGTTTTGTTTTTTGAATATTAGATTTATTCACCCTTGGTACGAATTGACTGTGTACATGAAATATTGCCTTACCTCAAGTGGTTAATCTTAATATTTAACTAATGAAGATGCAATATCAGCTTAACATTTTCATCATAGTCTTTGTGTATAAGATGACATGCTGTTTGTCTTTTCCTATGTATGTTAGTGTTGTTATAGATTGCATATAATACAAAAAAATGGATAATAGTGCCAAAGAATATGCTGACAATGTTGAAGTTGAATTGAGAGAAAAGAATATCGAAAAATTAGCGGAATTATATAAAACTTTAGGTGAAGAAGAAAATATCGATAAAGCAAAAAGGATGTGTCTGAAATTGTATTCCACTTGTTTTGATGAAATAATAAAACAACTTAAAGACGATGAGCATCAAAACATTGAAGTGAAATATTACATGTGGCATTTTTTGCAATTATTGACAAGTTGTCCAGAGGTTAAAGAAAAGGTTCAGACTGATGAAGATCTTTTACCAAGACTTATAGACTTAAACTTTCACGCATGGGAGGACCAAAAGGAAGCATCCTTACATAGTATTACCATAAACTATATTGCATTTATCATTGGAGAAGCGAATGACTCGTTTTACAATCACATAGCTTCGACACAAACTATTCCATATTTACATAAATTATTTTCAAATTGCACTTTAAGTTGCCATGACAATCTTGTTGAATCTATACTTTTGGCTTTAAATTTACTTCTTGAAGGAACATCAAGTTGCAAGAAGCAATTGAATGATTTAGACTTTGCTAATTTAGTTATCAAGAAAATATATGAACGAACAGACTGCTCAGATGATCTGCTAAAAGTTGCGCATTTAACATATCAGAAGTTATTAATGCTGACAACGGATAAGAAAAGATTTGTGGAAACATTTCGAAAGGGTTTTACAGAAGAGAGCAAAAAGCATGATGTTTTTCAACCGCCGATAAAATGTTCTAATAGTGAATGTAAACAGACAGATGTGACATCTTTTAAACGTTGTTCTCGTTGCAAGCTGGTTTCATACTGTAGTCGTGATTGTCAGATAGAGCATTGGAAAAAAGGACATAGCAAAAAATGTGTCTTAAGTACTATCTGATCTATTTAGTTCTTGTGAATAGTTTTTGATTTTGAAATTTTAAAAATCTTGATGGGAATTTGACGCAGCTTGTTAGAAGAGCAGAATCAAATATATATAATGTAAAATCTTTTTTTTTTTCTTTTTTTTAAAATATAAATTGCTTTCCGTTAAAATCTATGATTGATGTGTAATGTTCAACTGATATGATGATTTCTATCATCACCTCTGTCTTCTCAAGTAAAATAGGGGGAGCATGTATTGAAAATTAACAAGATGCAGGCGCATTAAAAATGCACAACTATGAAACATCCACAATGCGACCCAATTCTACAATTTCTGCTAACAAAAATACAGCCTATCATCCATGGTTAAAAGTCGCGCGATTGAAACGTTTATGGTCTTAAACGGCATTTAGGTGACAAAAAATCAAAATTTTGATGTCACCATCATGTTCAGCATACTTATTTTGTTATCTGTGCCAAATTTTGTCGAAAATAAAGTAGTTTTAATTTCGGACCAATTTTGGCCTAAAATGACATTTAGGTGACAAAAAATCAAAATTTTAATGTCACCATCATGTTCGGCATACTTTTTTTGTTATCTGTGCCAAATTTTGTCGAAAATAAAGTAGTTTTAATTTCGGACCAATTTTGGCCTAAAATGACATTTAGGTGACAAAAAATCAAAATTTTAATGTCACCATCATGTTCAGCATACCTTTTTTGTTAACTGTGCCAAATTTTGTCGAAAACAAATACCAATTTTGGCCTGAAACGTCATTTAGATGACTTCCAAGTACTTAGAGAGTTTAGGTACGAAGTTTAAATCTGTGACGTTGCAATTGACCATTTGGGACATTTAGTTAGTTACGAGTTGGAAACCTATCCTCGCGGGCGAGATAGTAAAAAGAAAGAAAAAAAGTAAAAATAGTTACCAAGATGAGATTCGAACACACGGCTACTCCCGTGTCGGTGCTCAGAGAGCCAAAAATTTCCATTTTGGGACGGACAGCTGTATTTGAATACTCCTCGCAGGCGAGATAGTAATAATTGGGAGGGGGGCTAACTGGAGTGGTGGTGAAAAACGTAGACATTCCGAGGAAAACCTGTGTACTCTACCTTTAAACCACGTATATTTGGATCAACCGGGTACAGGCGAGGTCCTATAAATTGACCTGTGTCCGTGCGTTCTAATGTGACCAGCTTTTCTCAGAATTGGATCATTAGTTTGTTCTGATCTTTTGCACAAAGGTAGAGAACAATTGACCCTCAATTTGATGAAGTCAGTTTTTTAAAAATTTATTTTTCCAGGCTAATAATAGGGGATTCGTGGGCAAAATGAGTCAAAACGGTTCAAAAATACGGATTTTCGAAATTTTCTGAGGATTGGATTATTAGTTTTTCCCAATGTTTTACACAAAGATAGGGAACAATAGACCCTTGAATATTAGTCCTGTAGAAAAATAGGGTCAACCCGGAAAAAATTAGTATATAGACACATTATATATCATTGGAAAGCTTAGACTTTCAGGATTAAGAAGATTAAGAAAATCAACAGGGTCAAATTTGTTAGGCTGGGCACAATATTTTACAGACCGGAATAGACACGCCCTAAAAATCAATAAAACGCCAATAACTTATTTAAAAATAAATATATTTGCATGCCACTTCGTCATATATAAGATATTTATACAAGCTACTATTTTCATGTGAATTTTTTTTTGAAATGGCAGGTCTGAAATCTGGTCTGTAAATTACAAAAAGGGGGTCAAAAATTTTTAAAAATCGGAAAAAAGTTGTATTCTAAGGTCTTTTAAATCCTGGAAATGTTTTAAAGCTATTTGGATAAGTTGTTAAAAAGTTATAATCTCATAAGTATTCTACAGACCAGGCTTCATTCAAATCAAATAAACTTTTCAATTTCCGGAAATTATTAATTATTAAAGCTGTAGGGAATTCTAAATGTGTAAATACCCATCAGAAGCGTTCTGGAAATATCAGCTCTACAGTTGAAGTTAAAGAAACAAATGTCCAAGTGACAGAAACACCTTTCTAACAAATTATTCAAACAAAGGAGGATTCGTCAAGTTCCTTGCTAACCAGCTGAGAAGTCTCGGATTCCAGGTGTTTGAATGTCCAAGTGATGCTACGATCGTAAAAGTGGCAATCGAGATCGCAAAAATCGAAGATGTAACTGTCTATTTGGATGATACTGATGTAATGTGTTTGCTGGTTCACCACTTTTACCACTCATCTGATGTGAAAAATATCTGGCGGTTCGTGGGCAACGTGGGCAAACATCTCGATAGTAACTAGCATTGACACTATTAATTAGTAAAACATCCTTTTTTCGATAAATAGATTGTGTTGTTCAAAACATGTGTTAATTAATAAATTATGGTAGGTCTATTGAAGTTTCACTTGTTATTTCGTCATTTACCTTCTTCAATATTTTAATGAACATCAAGCAACAAGTAACCACAACTAGAGGGTCGATGCGTTGGAATTGAATCAGCGAAGTTGTGGACTCGATATAAACTTCGGCACACTTAAAACGTAGCGTTGTCAGCCCATCAATCGTGTCTCACGGTTAATGAAGTAAAATTGAACCCAGAAGTAAACATTACTCGTTAGGATGAAATCTTAAGACATTAAAGGTAAGGGGACACGAGGGACATTTTCATGCGCGCTATGCAACATGTCCCATAGCATGCGCATGAAAATGTTTCTCGTGACGCCACTTCTCATTTGCTGCAGAATGGTCTTATGAAAAACTTTGATTTAAATGTTCTTAAATGCTTTTTTAAGTTAAAGTGCGATTCCGTTATGGCGGCAGAAATAAGCAGAGGAATGGTAATTGACTTTACTTCTGCTAGATGATGATGAAGAAGAAGAACATGCTTTTTTATTTTTGGAATATACATTACTGCTATCCCATAACGCAGGATTTGTTTTATAAAAAGTCGATTGAAATGTCTTTTCCTCATCAGATAACTTTTTCTTTTCGTCCGATATTTTTGCTTTTTCTCCTATCTTCTCTTTTCACTTGATGTTCGACTTCTCAAGAAAAACAATGTTTACAATTTCTTGCATTTTCATTGGTCAATTACACTATGCCTCAAATGATTTTGCAAAATATTTCTTGCGTGATATGGGGACACGAGGCACAAATGTGCTGCAACAATAATTTTTTCCCGGGACATGTTGTAGAAGGTAGGGACACGAGCAACATTTACTATGCAACAAAATTTTCATCCAATTTTGTCCCGGGAGCACGGGCACAAAATAGATTCAGATCTATTTTGTCCCCGAAGTTGTGGAGCAACATTTTTTTGCTCCATTGCAGTAAAAAGTGGATATAGGACACGAGCAATTTTTGTTATGCGCGTGCAATGGAGCAATGTTGCATAGCACGCGCATGAAAATGACCCTCGTGCCCCCTTAGCTTAAACTTTCTCCTTCGAGCATTTTTATCTTATTTAACAGAACCGAATTAAAATACTAGATTCATAAAAGCAAAATCTCCTTCGATGCGCAGGAAAGAAGGAAATTAAGTTTCTTACTGTTTCCGTGACAGGAAGTATTGCATTTACGAAGGAGATGTCTTTACGAATGCGCCGGAACCGTGTACCCGGAATACAAAAAAAAGAGTGGCTTTGTTTTTTAACGTCAAAAATCTAAAGCAGATTAGGAATTTACAGGTGTCAAGCGTTTTGAAGTGGAAAGACGCATATTCGTGCTCAGCGTGTTTCACCTCACTATTCAGCACTTATAAGTTAATCAGTGTTTCACTTACACGCGGTCTGGTCTGCGAATTACAAATGTGTAAAAATATATGATGCGAGAATCTTCAAAATCTTTAATCCCTAAATCTTCAAAATAATCGTCAAAATCTTCTACCAACACTTCATAATTCTTTTCTTCCATAATTTTTATAAAATTACAACCGAAACAACGTTTCTATACTTTTATATTGATAAACAAACAACCAACAAACCAACAGTTTATCTCTTCTTTTATGTGGCTTTCAGCCTTCATAATTTGCTTACCGCGTGACCCAAGCGTAGTTAAGAGATATAAAAAATTGCGCCATATTCATAATACGGTATAGTGGTTACCTCCTCAATAATAACTCCTGCAAGTTACACAACCAATCTTCCCTACGACACAGTTCGTCGGAGGAAAAAGTCACAACACTGGCCTGGTGTTGAGAAATGTTACGCAATAATTTATGAAAAGGAGTAATGAGCCGTATTATAGTTTACGTGCCCATGCCGCATTCCCACACAAGACTCGAAATCTTGGGAGATACGAGAACTGAGTAAAAGCAAAATAAAAAAATTCTCTTTCAGCTTCTTATCAGTAAATTTCAGGAGTTTTCTGACTCTTTTCTAGAAGTAATTTAGTTCTTTCCTTCAAATTTCGTGTAACAAAAACAAAAGCTCAATAAAAAAAATGTAAATAACATGACGACTAACACAACAGAACCTAAGCAAAGAATAGTCTCAGAAAATTATTTTCCAGTCCTTTCCATATTTGCAACATTCCTTGAACTCCAGGTATTTATCCAATTTTCAGGATTTTATAGGATTTAGTGGCTACTCTGTTACGTGCGAGTAATGTGTTACAAGCGCAGATTTTTATCTCGCCGTCAGATACACAAAGATCATTCTATCCCTCGTTCCCAGGACCTTTTCAATCCGCTTTTAAAAATCACTGAATTTAATACTTTCGTTTTTTATAAAAGAAAATTGAAAGATTTGGGGATTTTTAGAGAATAGGAAGATTAATTGGGAAGGTTTCGTGTATGATTTATTCACAAGATACAATTAATAAAATCCTTATAACAAAACTGAAATTGAACTAAAGATTGGCAAGGTTAAATAAATTATATGCACTTTTTTCTGCTACACGTTTTTTTAGAAACACGAGGCTACGATTATATGTAAACCTTCTTCAACTGCTATCTAAGACAGTGGGGTCAGCTTCTGTAAATTATTAGAAAAACTCCTCCAAAGTTAAGAAATATCCTGGTTGAACTTAAAAAGTTTGTTACTTTTTAAATGTTCATGTATTACGACAATTTTTTTAAAAACTCAATTTGTCGAACTAATATTTTTATTTATTTTTGTGCATTTCATATTATTATATAGCGCCAAGTGGATTATTACATGAATATAGTCAACAACACACACCACATTGTTGTCCGATTAATTTGCATGAGGTTATTCTTCGCCTTTAAGTTCTCCGCCACAGATTTTTTCTTCACGGTCTATACTCTCTAAACTTCGGGATTTTAAATCTTTTCCTTCGACAAGCATCACATCCTCTTTTAACTCATCCATAAAGGAAACAGTTACTTTAGGAACTGTCTCATGATCGCTTTTTATGTTCAAGTTCTCACCAGAAACAGAGCTGTCAACGACCTGCTTGGATTCGCTTGTCAAAAGTTCTAACATAGCACTGGCTGCGATGTTGGCTCCACTTGTATCTACGTCTGTGTTCTGTTCGCCTTGACTTGTGACATTTCCGTTTACAAAATTTCCAACATCGTTTTTTATAAGTTTCGCAGCTTCCAATAAACTATCCAATGTTGAGCACTGTGGCGCCTCAGTACATTTCGAAGGTGAAAAGGCTAATTGATTCGCGTCTTCCTTACTTGATGAATTTGTACGTCGCCGTTTTCGCGGCACAGTTCTTTTATCCAATTCGTCGGCAAAGGAAGGTCGGTTTCTTAAGACTCTACCGCTTCTCGTGACGTACGGAACTGGTTCAGACGCATCGTCTTTCTCTTCTGTAACAATTTTTGGAGATTTCGTTACTTTAGTTATCGTCGTGTCGTTGCAAAACTTTTTTGTTGGCGACTGAACTGCTTCTTTTGGAAGAGATGGACGATTATTAGGTATGTCGATACGTGCCGGCGTCGTCATTCGAATAACGTCGTTTGCTTTGATGGTAACAGGCAACACTTTTTTCGGAACAACCGATACTAGCTTGGTATTTACAGGTACAGTATTCTTCACAATGGACGACGGTGCAGGGTGTTTAAAGGAAACTGGTGTCGGAGATAGTTTGACATTAGTTGATAATGTTGAGGCTGCAGTATGATTGAATTTCGAGAGCGAAATAGGCGTGGAAGTTGAAAAAGCTGTTTTCGCAATCAAAGCAGCTGTCTTTGAGTTAACCATAGTTGGTTTAGCTACGATTGTTGTTCGCATTTTTCCATTTTCATCAACAATGATCTTTCCAGTCTCTCGCATTGACGATAGCACAGACGTAAGATTGGAGCGGTTACTGGTTACTTTAAGTGGTTCAAATCTCAATTTCGCATCAGATTTAGCGACTTGGCCAGAACCTTCCAAGGTTTCTGCTGATTTCAAAAGCTTTTTGGCATCCACTGTGTTTCCTGTATCTTGCATTCTGGTCTTAGCAAGCTCTATGAGACTCCTTGAAAAACCCTTTCCATTAGAGAATCCAGAAAAAGCTGGTTGAGCAGTTTTATTGGTACGGACTGAAATCCCTACTGGTGTGGCTTGAAGTAGTTTCGCAACATTGATAACATGTCTCGATGCATCTGGTGTTACGGGCTTATTCGACGCGTAACTGATCTTCGAAGACGTTGGTGTAACAGCGAAATCAACATCGCTATCATCGATGCTAGCGCCTGCCTGCGATTGCTCTGTCGTAGTTGTTGTTGTCGTAGTTGTTGTTGAAAGAGCTGGAGATGACGAAGAGCTTATTTGTAATGCCTCTCTATTAGACTTAGGTCCAACAAGATATTTGATGGGTACGACGTTCTTATCACTCTTATTACCTTCTCCTGCTTCTTCGATCGATCTTGGTTGGATAGGTGAGAAGTCATCTTCGGGTGTAGTTTTGTGGGGTGTCCTTGGAACACTGCTTGAGCGAAGTGTAGAAAAATTAACTGGTGACGAGATACCGGGCTTTGATTGCTGACTTAGCACTCCAACTAATTTAATATCAGAAGCAGCCTTCTTCAACACCTTTGGGTCTTTTAACAACGCTTGATTAGGAAGGTGCAGTGTTATCGTGGCAGTACCTTTACCAGCGCTTTTACTTGACAAAACCGGGGACGTAAGAACACTATTCTTTAAGTGCACGTTAGTAATGCTTGTTGTTGTTTTCGAAGAAATGTTTGTTGATACGGTAACCAATTTTCTCCCTACATTGGGACTTAACAGAACAGAAGTCTTGCCACTTGAAAGCGAAGACGATTTCGTCGTGGATAAGACAAATTTCTGTTGAGCAAGGTACGCGGATAAAGCAGGAACATTGATGCCCTTTGAAGTCGCTGATGAAGAAATAAGGTTTAGATTGGTAGGCAATCTCGATATTGGTATGGTGAGGGTAACTGGTACTTTACGAACACTTTTCTCCGAGGAAATATTAGCCGTAATTCTAGTTGGAGACATCGATGTGGGTGTGATGTTCGCACGAATAAAAGACGCAGCCGTTGTCGAGATACGTGGCGGTTTTAAGGGCGGAGGTTTCGTTTTAATCACATCCTTAAGTTGAGCGGAAGCCACCTTTTGTCCCAAAGGTGATGGATAAGTAATATTTCTCAAAGGGTGAAGACCAGGTAATGGTGTTTTTATATCTGATTGACTTACGGATTTCGTCGTCTCTGGGACCTCCTTTCCTGTTGGCGAGATCGGATTACCTTCGGACTTAACATTATCCACTTTTAATGTTTGATACGTAACAGTAGTTGGTGCAGGCGATAGTTGCGGAGAATCCGGGCGACTTGTTGAATGTTTAGCAATGAGAGACGCAAGATATCTTAAATCATTTGCAGACAAATGCGTCAATATTGTTGAAGTGGTAACGCCAGACGACGAAGACGTGGTGGTGTGGTGATGTACCGGTGAGGCGACGTTTCCGAGAGCAGCGCATGTTACAACTGGTAACAAATTTGTCGCACTTTTATGTTCAGATTTATCTGATGCAGCGATAGAAATCTCAGCAGACGCAATTGAAGCCTCACTGGAGGATGTTTTGGCGGCGTTTGACGTTCCCGAACTTTTACTTTGATTCAAATATAACGCAGTTTTTCTACCCACACCGTGTGATGTGTTATTGCCTTGTTGAACCAAACTTATAAGTGAAGGAGACGCACCAACGGTGGAGGTGGACAACAATGTTCCACTGGAGCTCGCTATTATTGGCGTTTGGATGAGTTGGGTAGCTCCACTTGTAGCTTGTTGGAGATATACTATATTTGTGCCGCCTTGAAGTCGTACCTGGCCGGAAGCACCGGACAAGATAAACGTACCGGATGGTGCTCGTTGCAACGTCATCTGCGGTTGGGAATTCGTTGTTGCTATAAAGCCCAACTCGCCGCTGGAGAAACGCTGTCCGGAAAGATTTCCCGACCTCTGGTTGCCAAGATTTGCAGTAAATTTTTGAGAACTATTTAAAACTTGACCAATTCTTTGACCGCCCGTTTTTTTCGAGTGTCTAACTTTTTTCGGCTTATCTTTCAGCGATCTTTTAACACTAGGTTTTTGATCGACTGACTTAAGCTCGTTTGCACCAACATTGGATCCAACCACTCGGACATTTCCACTAATCAGTGTTTCACTCTGCAGCTGTGTGACAGGTATGATTGTGCTTATCGAGCCTGTTGTCAGCAAGCCTTGATCACCCAGCTGACTCGATGTTGACGCACTGGATGCAACCAGTGGTTGCAACATAGAGGAATTATCACTTGTTTTAACAGACAGAACAGCGTCAGCTTTTAAATTTTTCTTTTTTTTCTTCGTCTCTCCTCCCTCGCCATCTTCAACTTTCTTCTTGCGTTTCTTAGGTTGATTACCTTTAACAAGTGGAGCGCAGACAGCTGACTTCGGCTTGAACAATACACTTTTTAAAAACAAGTAGATTTCATCCTAAAAAACAGAATTAACTGAAATTTCACAAAAGATCGAACTAAACAAATTATTAAAGGTTATTTATCTATGTTGAGACGACTATGCACAATAAGATGACTAATCGTTAGCCTGTGGAAAAATCCACATTTTCCTCGATTCTCAGATTTTTGTTAGTTGTACATATTCTGGCCATCTCTATTTCGTGCATCTTTTTCGCCTATTAGCATAAAGAAATAAAATTCTGAAACATTTCGGACATACAGGCTATCAATATATGAGGTGCTTGAAAATACTGCTTGAGGTTTGATCACCCTGCATAGACTCTAAGTTTTGTAATTTCTTTAATAGGATGTTCTTCGTTTATAGCTACGCTGTTTTATCTAGTAGTTCACCAAACACATGACAAGTTTCATGACCACAACATTATCACGAGATTACCTGAATTAACTTGTCCACCATGTTTTGCGTCATTCCCAGAATTCGTTTTTGAGATTTAGTTAAGCGAAGCTACGGAAAATAAAGTTCATGCGAAATAACGGCGTAGTAAGGAGAAGATTTCGTATATATAACGCGAAAATACATACGAGTTCGTCTCCGCTCTCCATCACGATTAGGTTCGTTTGAGTTTTCATTTTTTCACGAAGCTCCTAAAAATTACATAACAGCACAAAGTAGATTGTATAATGAGTTGAACTCGATTTGGTTTAAAAACTACCATCCCTACCTCTGTGCGATCGATAGAATTTGACAGAGCGTGTGTACCAATTACATATAACACTGGACATTCAATTTGGACCAAACCAGCCCAAAAATCCTTAAAAAAAATAATTTGAATTTCCAAACACAAACAAAGGATAAAACTAAAATTATCTTACAGAGATCAATTATTCGCAAAAAATGAAGATAAGACCCATTCGCAAAATAACTCTCAGCTAAATATCACCATTCGCAATAATTCGTGGAAATTGTAGGAAAAAATCAAAGTTATTAACGATGTATTCTTTTCCAATGACGTGAATATTTTCAATATTGTGCTATTGTTTCTACAGCTCTCTTAAACTTAGTTATTCGCGGAAATTACGAAAAGCTCCTACGTGAGAATAAATCTCGTTAAAGTAGAAATTTAATAAACCACTACTTACTTGAGCATTATCCTCTTCCATGCTATTGCACGGAAACCCAAGGCATACAACAGCATCTACTTTATCTAAAGTCGCGACCTGTCAAATAAACATATAAACATTAAGAATGTTAAAAGTTTCTCATCTCCACGACAGCAAAGGTTGTTTCAACACACGTGACATACCTTGCAGGCTACAAGAGATCCGACGCCCCACCCAAGCAGAACGACATGGCGATCAGGAAAGCGATTTCGAAACTAAAGCAAAGAAACGTATGTTTTCAATGTTTAGAAACTATATATCTGCTGACATAGCTCTTTAAATAACAACAACATTGTCAAAACAGCAATTAAAATGAAACGTCCTAGAAAAAAATTGAATTCTTAGTATTCGGGAAAAAAAGATTTTAATTGGCACAAGAGGTAAAAACATTTAAAATTTCACTAGTAGCAAGCTTGCACACTTATTTCTGCGAGGTGCGAAACAATAAATTTTACAACTACTATTAAAAGCGGTGCACCTTTCATTTAGGACTCGTTTGGACTAAACACATTTTACAGCATGTTTAAAAAAACATTGTAGGCAGATATTTCGAAAAAAAATAGGAAAACAATTATGCGGCGTGACATTTTATTCATTGTTTTACTATAGTTTGGGAAGCACACTTAAAATTCCCATGATTTCCATATTGGGACCCTCGTTGACAGCCCATCTCCCTCGTTTCCAGTCCCTTAGTTAGCTGAATTCTAGAAGTCCAAATTTATTAGACTATCAAGTGAGTGTACTTGTAACTGTTTTGAAAAAAAATTATATCACTTACTTCAACAATCTTCCCTCTCACAGCACTTATACAATGCTCCAAATAATACTTGATGACATAGCCTTCAGGTGTACGATAAGCTGGAACACTTATAGGTATTGCTTTGCCAAAATTCATGAGTTGGTTGTTCCAAAACCTGTTTCTTTTAGTCGACTGGTGTGGAACGCTTGGTCCTGAAGGTATGGTGATGAGAAAAGGAGCGGTTGGAAACTTCTCCTGGTATATTAGTAAATAAGAAAAAGTAACAAACAAGGGTTTACAATTTGGTCAACAAACAAACTGGTTCATAGATAAACTCATCATTGAAAGTAAAGGCACGTTTTTAAAAAAGAAAAAAAGAAAAAAAGATCAAAAAGTGCACATGAAATTTTACTAATCTGTGTGTAGAGATAAATACAAACTTAACAACAACAACAACTAAAATAATAACACCAACAACAATAAAAACACCAACAACAATATCTGTGGAATAACAAAAGAATTTTTTTTTACCAGCACAACTTTTGTATGTAGCCCAACAGAAGGCTCCCATGATTTTCTAAGCCTGGATCCAAGCTGTGGAAGTCCAGCTGACATCTCTTTCTCACTTGCAGCCTTATCTGATAACAACACTCTCTCAAATAACGAAGGGACCTGCAAAGAAACAACTAAGTTAAGCATTTAAAAACATTGCAGATAGATTTATAAATATGAACTAGCCTCAATATACATGCCTTTCGTTTTAGGGATTGAAGAATTTCCAAATAACAAAGAAACAAAGATGATCCTAAACCATCAATCATTATTCCATGTAACCAAACAATGAATTTCGGATTCTATAAAAAAGGTATATATAATAAATAAAGAATAATTTAGTGAAAATATATAGCAGGCTATCATGTTAAAACAATACACTTTCAAATTCTTACCCACATTGCCGAACCAAATGATTTTCGGAATCTTTTTGTCGCCTTTTCCAATGCTAGTTTTCGAAGAACTGGTTCATTAATATTCTAAAAATTGAAGTACAATTGTGCAAGTCTAAATCTAATTCATTTATATTTTTAATACTTAAAAATGAACTTCAATTAAAAACTATTATAACAAATAATTATACAAGTAAATTCCTACCTTAGCATAAGCCAATTTAGCTAGTTGGTAATTATTAGTGGCCTTATATGTTGAGTCAAACAAACGAGCCTGTTCTTTGGACCAACTCCCTCTAAATAAAAAATAATAACAGTAAATAAATGAAGCTAGATTTTAGTAAAATTTGTATGAATATCCACAGTTGAACTGTACAGGTATCAGATTACAGGCTACGGTATTTTTTGTGTCTTTAGCACAAAACTAGCAGGCAACACTTGTTAATATAGAGATAAAAAGTGCACTATTACCTTACAATTTTTTCTTCGTCATCTTTATCAACATCTTTCCATAATGAGTTTAGATACGCTTCCACCTCATTCATGACATGCCTAGCTTTGCTACCATCATACCTAAATGCAGGAAAGCAAGATTGCCTTGTTAAAGAATTTCAACTTTTCAAAGAACATGCAAATCAAAAAACATGAAAAACAAACAATCAATACTTGATCAGAAGATCATCTGTCTTGTTGACAGATACAACATCAACATCATCTTCACTGTCAAATGATATTTGTTTCACTTTTTTCTTTGATTTTTTTTTAGGCGCAAGATCTTTTGAATGTAGTCGCAAAACTGTTCGTGGTGTTAAACTTTTATTATTACTCGTAGATAGGATGGGGTATGGTTTTGCGTAAGCATGGTCATCAAAGACAAACTGTATAATGACATTACGATCAAGTGGTGTTAGTTTTTTTGTTTCTTTAACAGGGGATGATGGATGCTCACCAAACATAAGATCAGGTGCAATAGATGGGATATCTTGAAATTGAAAATCTGTGTCAAAATAATCCATAATGTTCAGTGTTATTTTAGCCTAAACAAGAAAATATTTGAACTAATTTTATTTGGTCTAAACAAATCCGCTCTCTCAATATTGCTCACATAAGGAAAGTTGATTATCTCTAACTAGTTTCAAGAACCTTTTATAATCCATCTTCTTTTTGTCAAAAATTTAAATGACTTGTTTATCTTCTTTAAAACGGCTGAAGGATGGTTAGTGGGTTATCTTATGAGAAAATTGGAAATAATAATTACAGCAATGATTAAAAAAACACAAAATGTTTTTAGGCGAAGTCGATCTTTTATTAAAAACCCAACCGTTAAGCAAAGGGAAATAACAAACAAAGGCATGGACAGTCATGTGAAAAAATTGATTGACATGGTTGATCGACTTTCCTAAGTCCTGGTACACAAGCAATTATAATGGGAATTAAATAGAACAAGAATACATAATCAAGAAAACCAGACTAACATTTAATTTTATTTTTGAAAAAGAAATAAATTTAATATATTAAAGTTACAATGAACTATCTAAATTATATAAACATTTTGGTTATAGATCCATATTATTTTGTTTTCAAAGGAGAGGTTGTTTTTTTCTTTCATTAATGCAAATTGATGTATCTATGTATCACATATTTATCATATTTAAAGTTAACATACATAACAGAATTATCCTAATACCAGGGTTCAAGCTGCAAATATAAAAGTTATAGCACACATGCTGACTGTGGCAAATAAAGTTTCTTCCAGCTGTGGTCAGGAAGCACTGTAGGCCACTTGCTATTGATTCCTCGTTAATGGTAACTTTATTGCAACAACCATGATAAAATTAAGTGCTATAACTAGCAATTAACGTGTGGAAAATTCCACAGTTTGCCCATTAGTAAATTATTTACGTCACAGGGGACCCAAAACATTTTAAATGCAAAAATAAGGCTATTATTAAATTAGTTGTTGACCCGTGGAAAAATCCACAGGATCGTTTAAATTACATGCTATTTCGTGTGCCCATAGCACGACGCTTTTCTTGTGGACAGACAGAATAAGGCTATTATTAAAGAGTTGTGGGATTCTCAAATTACAAATTGCAACCTGCTGAATTTAAACCTGAATGCAGCCTTACAAAATTATAATATGGATAGTTGTTACAAAATAGTCAAAATACAGATATATACAGGTGTATTCTATCTATATAAGGGTAGTTACAGCTTTATAATTTATAATCTTTAGAGATTTTAGGTGGTTTCAGTGTTTAGAAAATAATAGAAAACATTATATAAAATTGATTACAAATTTTAGATTTTGACAAAATTTTAGAAAACACTGAAAAGTCATATAGTAATTAAAAGTCTTTATGAACACACATTTTAGATCTTTTTAAAAAATGTAATGATAAAGAATTACTTGGAAAAATAAGTTTGTCAGAATAATCAATATCAGGATATTTTGGAAGTAAATAAAATTTTGGATGCAATGGTTATAATTTAGGAGATTTTACAATGTTCTCCATTTTTTAGGTTATTTAGAAGATCTTAGGCAGTGTTGCCACTGTAACTTATTCAATCAGGAAAATCACCAAAACAGTACATTTACTCACTAAAAACGATTGAAAGAAAAACATGCACAACTTAATTTTATACAAATCATAACAAATATGTTAAAAACTATCTATATTTATATATATATATATATCAAAACTTAAATAGTGGAATTTCCTAACAAAAACTTAATGTATATATAAACATTTCTGATGTTTTAGCTTGGATATGTCTTCATGTATTCATGAGAACCTGATAAATATTCTTGATACAACTGATCACACATATCATTATCCAAACGTTCCACATAAAACTTTCTTGCCTCAAATGCACTGAACATTGTGGCAAATAAGCATCCAAGAAAGCCAAAACATGTAAAACAAAGCATCCAACATAAGGATCTGTGGTTTGTACAATTTCTCATTATGTCTCCAGATAAGTAACAAGAATTTTGATGAACGGAATAAAATAACACAAACACAATGAATGCTAAAGCAAACAAAGTTCCAAACAAGTGTAACGTCAAAGTATAATATTGTGTTAAAATCCGACATGATGGCGAGCGGTAGCTAATTACAACAACTTCCGGGCAAATGCACTTGGTAAAACCAACAATGAAGAACATCAACAATGATATAGAAAACAATAACAGACTCACAAACAACAAAGTGAAAGGACATTTGAATGTCTGCTTATAATTGGAAAGCTTCCAGTCCCAACAAGTTTTTTCAATTGTTTTATTAGATATACATAAAGCAATGTCTTTGCCTTTGCCAACATCAATCAGAATTGATGAAAAGAACGCTATCAATATAAACATTGAAATTACCATACATAATCTCTGAACAGCAGGGTTGACAGACACACTGATTGCCATCTTGAGTTAAAGTCCAATATTGCTAAAATCAAACAAAAAAATAAAAAAATATGAACATTTATTTACATACATTTAATACACAGTTGAATTTTTAAATTTTCAATCATCGGTAATTTTAGACCTGTCAAACTTTATTAACTGACTTTAACAGAAAAGTTATGGCAAGATTAAACTCATTTGCCTGTCCTATGCTTCAAATTTTTCGTGAAAGCTCTACAACTTAGGACCACTTGTAATAAAATGGTGCTAGTTTACTCCTATGCAAGGGTCTCTGATTTTTGATGATTGGCTGGTGACTTAGGATGTGATTGTCAGTTTGCAAACAAGTTTTGTAAGTCAAATTATCGCCTATATTATACGCTAACTGCGTGTGTGACTGTAACAAGCAAAGTGGATGTGTTCATTTTCCTTTGATGTAGCCAAAAAAGTTTGCCTTATTTGGCAACTTTCCTAAACATTATGGCACAACGTCAATGCATCCAGACCAACATCAATTAATTAAATAAGATTAGTGAAGTCATTGCATTGAACTTAAAGTTAAGGCTAAATAACTTGGAAACAGGTGAAAATAACTGATGCCATCTCCTGCAACTAGGGACCACCTGGGACAAAAATGGATCCAATTTCCGAAAGCTGTGTCAACCAACCTGTTTTGGAACAGATGGGTTGATGATGCATCAAAAACCTTTAAGTGTTGATATCTCTTCAACCGTTTAAAAGTACACGAACCTACAACTTCTTGATCGGTGTTGTATTATCCTCACAAGAGAGGCAACATGCAACAAAATTTCTAAAAAAACATTTATCTTTATCCATGGGTCCTTGCTGAAATCATCAAAATACGAATGAAGGATCTTGTCCATTGTTTTTTTGCAGTGGGTTTATCTACTAGTCTTATGCAATCGAAGTGGCTACAAGTATGTGACCGTATTTTTTTTGCTAGAAGTATGGCATTCACATATTTTTTCTTTTTTTTGCTAGAAGTACGTGAATGCGTAAAATGCTGGTCAGCGTACATAAAATCACCGCTGACACCCTTGGCGCATGGCGTGGAGAATATTGCAGAAAGTGCAAAATAGCATTCCTTGTCAGTTATTAACAAGTGTAAAAAGTGTTTGATTAAAAAAAAGAAATTTATTGAAAATTAATGTCAGTAACAAGTTTTGTAGTTTTAACTACAAAACTCGTTCGAGATCAATAGAAAGTGCAGCAAAAAGAGCTAACAAGAAAGTTTTTAGGAAAGATTTAAAGTATGCAGAAATAGACTACGCTTGCATTCACAGAGGAAAAGAATTTAAATCAGCTTTCACTGGAAAGCGCAAGCATAATGCGTAAGTTTTTTTTATATATAAGATTGCTATCCGTGTTTAATTTTTCTGTGAAAAGATTACATTATATACTATCACTTTTTTTTGAACTCATTAATTTTTAATTTAGATAACTAGATTATGTAATTTGGTTACCAGTGCACTTTCCAAAATTTGTATCGTCTGAATTATAAATTTTAGAACCTACAAAATGGAGTGTACATACCTTGTAAAGTGGGGGCAAATAGTTCTGGACAAATACCGTATATTAAATCGATTACAGGAGAACATAATGATCCTGTAACTAAAGTAAGTCACCTTGATTGTATGCACAGAAAAAAACCCTGACCGCTATATCATAGTTGCGACGAGTCAAATATTCCGTTTTTTCTTACAGGAATGTTTTGAGCATTAGCCTAAACAATGGAAGATTGAAGATGAAAACCTTTCACTGCAGGCATCAGAAATAGTAAAAGTAAAAGCCCACAAAAATTAATTTAGAACCATATTTCCAATCTGTGTGGAAAAATGTCATCTCGAAAGACCTTCATAACATGAGCTTAAAAAACAACGAGAGTGACCAAAATAATGTACAGCAGCTACTTGAAGAGATGAAAAGTGTGTCAGGTAAATTTGAATGAAAATTAGTGTAGCTATTATTCTTCCATGACAAAAAATTATGATGTGAAATTGCAAGATATTAAATAACAAATTTTCTTTAGGGGCAACTGTGGAGGTAATTGTTGACCACGATGACACATTAAATGCCATTTACTATCAGGATGATATTATGAAGAAGACATTTAACGCCTATCCAGATTTATTGATGCTTGATGCAACACCTAAGTTAAATGATCTGAGGATGCCCGTGTATATATTAGTATGCGTGGATGGCAATGGTGAGTCTGAAATTGCCGGGATCTGGATTGTCTTAAACGAAGACAAGGATACAATTGTCAACTTCTAGCCAAAAAAAGTAAAAATACGGTCACGTACTTGTAGCCACTTCGTATGCTACTACTCCAGCTCTGCATGTGCATGTCTGGACAGGCACATGCAATATTATTATGTCTTGTTTTATGACAAATAATATAGCTATTTTTTAATGTTGGACGTCAAAACTTTTAATTAGGTAGAAGTTAAACTATTGCACTTTCAATCATTTTTCAAGCTAGCTAAACAACTTGGAAACATTAATCTGCTTAATACAACACCTCATTCAGAGCTAGTTCATAATGTCATGCATAATTAGTGGAACTACTAAGTCCGAAATCTTAAGAACCAATTAAGATTTTCTGAATTAAATACGAATTCCTAGACAACTTTACCAAAGTTTTAAACATAAGAAATTTAACTTGGTTTTTCCGTGTGGGGTAAGTAGCTAAGCTTTAATAGGGGAAGTGCCACTGCTAAGAGAAGTGAGCCATAGTATAAAACGACAATACATTAAGAAATGCATAAATTTAACGCCACTACGGACAGTATTAATTTAATGTGGAGTGAAAACTAAACCATAAGTGTCCAAGTGAAAGTTCTCCCTTCTCTCACCTGTTGTCTGAAGCCATGACAAATAGTTGAAAATGTTTCGAAAAGTTGTTTGGGGGACAAAACTCTGAATTTCGAGTACTAGGAAAATATTTGAAATGCATATGATCTGTTATCTCGCAGATAATAACGTGTAAGACTTTTTTAAATTTTTTTTTTACTTTTTTTTATTTGCTGATATTTATTATATTTCTGAATTTATTCTAATTAAAGTTGATTACAATACCCCCTATTAATTACTCAGCCTCCATTTCAAATTAGCCTTTCACGAGGGACACAAAAAGATGGCAGAACTCGTGGATTTAAAAGTGTAGTAGTGTAGTGGGTTGTCTTGTTTTGCTGTTTAACTGTTTTTTATTTTTTTATCAGAACTTAGACAGACAGGGAAAACATAGAAAACATTTTCTTTTATTTTTTTGAAAAATCTTCATCAGTTCTCACATTATTATTCCAACTAGGGTATGTTTTAACTCTCCTAGAAAAACATCAATCTCAGGAAAAAAGGTAGCTAGAAACTCGTTTTTTTTACATTTTCGTATAGCTAGCTATCAAATTTCTGCTTAAAGCTTTTAAATTAAAATAAACTAAATTTGCAGTATGGATATACTTGATTTATCTTATAACTTTTTAGAAAGTTCTGTTAAGTTTTTATTTTTTTTTGCATTCAAAGAGTTTTCAAAGATGCTAACTTTATAGACAAGTTTCATTGTGATGCATGTTGTTTATATTCCACAGACCCCCTACTTAAATTGACAAGTAAAATAATGCAGGTGGTAAGCTGTGGACCAACCCATTCCAAACTTTATTTTCGATTTAGATCGTAAAATAAAAATGTAGTTTAGATCTAGAAGATATTCTTGAATCCAAGTTAACATGCTTGAAATTTATTGATCATTTTCAACAAAAATGACTAACATATTTAAATTCAGCATCAGAATTTATGAAATCATGAAATTTCTTAGGTTTATAAACTAACTGACCATGACCATGCAAATTAACTGCGGTGAAAATTAAAACCTAGGCTTTATTACCCATGCTTTATTACCCATGCTTCCATTGTTTACCCAACCAATATCATCAGTCAATTTCGAGTTTCGCGCAAATATTGACATGGCTTATGATTGTTTTATGCCCATGTATTACCAAATATTCCATCTTTCATGGGTGCTTGGTGGTGGGGATATAAAAATTTCCGCCGACACACTCGCTGTAAGTATGGTCAAAAATAAAATTTAATGATAACCCTCAATTTAATGATAACCCTCATCAAGCCGTTCTGTCATGGCAATTTTGTCATGATAAATGTCCAAGTATAAAACTTCTTGACTTGACTGAAAATGAGCTCAAATCTACCCTGAAGAAAGCACTGATTAACTAGTTAGGGTGTGTAAATAATAATAATAATAATAAATATTTAAAGTGGCTAGCCCAGAAAATCACAAAAACCTATAGTTAGTGGATTGTTTCCACTGGGGGCCACTAGAACAAAAAAGAAACAAAAAATGATAAACCTTAGACTGCCTCAGCTCAATCAAACATAGTAACATTTATAATCTGTGAAAATTGAAAAGAAAAAGAATAAAAAACAAAAATTAAAAAGTTAAAAAGTGATCTCCATTAGAATTTGCCAAATACATTAGAGATGGAAGTCTTAAACGAAAGCAGACTTCCATCACAGGTCACTTGGTCTGGAAGATTATTCCACACTTTTGCAGCTCTAAATGGGAAGGCTTTTTTGCCAAATTCCGTGTTGACCAAGGGAAGTGTGAACCTGTTTTTTGAAGCTCCTCTTGTTTGATGATTATGACAGTTTTTTGTCAAAAGGAATTTTGAGCGCATGTAATCAGGAGCAATGTGATTCATGGCTTTGAAAACTAATATGGCATCGTTTTTGATGAGTAAATTATTCATTGAATATTCCCTCTCTTTCCCAAGAAAGGTACGGACACATTTTAATCGTTTTTCTAGTTTTCCCAATCTACCTTGGGTGGCACAAGCCCATGCCGAGGAGCAGTAGTTGAAATATGGCATGACAAGTGCATTAATTAAAAGGTTTTTTGTGTGAGGTGTTAAACAGGATGCAATGGTTCTAATTTTAGAATATTTAATTAGTATTTTTCTATTTATGTCATTAATGTGCTTTTCCCATTGCATTTTTTGATCAAATGTTACCCCAAGATATTTAACTTTTTCGCTCCTCTTCAAAGGAATACCCATATAGTTGATAGTTTTGTTCTCAACTTTTTTTAACTGGCTGTGGTTGCCGAAAAAGATTGTTTCAGTTTTGTCCGTATTAATAGTCATTTTGTTATTATTCAGCCAGAGGTCGACTTGCGAAAGTTCTAACTCGACCTGGGAGACAAGGGTATCCAAGTTTTTATGAGACGAAATAATTATTGTATCATCTGCATATAGATGGTGGTAGTTTGAATTGATGACAGATTTTAAGTCATCAATATACAAAAGAAAGAGCAGGGGCCCCAACACAGATCCCTGCGGCACCCCAAAAGCGTCTTCATGAAGCAGATCTGATCCTGTGTCGTTTACAAGAGTCAGCTGCATTCGGCCCGTTAAGTAGGACTCGAACCAGTCAAAGGCAGCATCTCTGATGCCAAAACACCATAGTTTTTTTAACAAAATTTTATGATCAACAGTGTCAAAAGCTTTTTTAAGGTCAATGAGCACAGCACAAACAAAGTTATGTTGGTCGAGCTCAGTAAGAATAAAATCAGAGACATCGACTACTGCAGTTTCTGTGGAAAAGAGTTTTCGAAATCCGGACTGTCTGTCATTCAGGAAGTTGTGCTCAGAAATAAAATGAGACATTTGCTCATGCACTAACTTTTCAAAAAATTTCATAGGAATTGGCAAAATGGAGATAGGCCGATAATTTGTAGGATCTGTTTTATTGCCACTTTTAAAAATAGCCGAGACCCTTTTAGTCTTCCAACATTTAGGTACATAACCAGTAAATAAAGATTTGTTGAAAAGACTTGATAAATAAATACTTAAAACTGACGAACCTGCTTTTAGCAGTCGTGAACCAATTCCGTCCAAGCCTGTAGCTTTATTAAGTTTTAGTGAACTAATTATTTTCTCGACACTTTTGGTCTCAATACGAGCCCACCGAAAATCGTGTCTGCTAACAGGTGGATTAACATTAGTAGTGTCAGAAGAAAATTTAGAGGCTAGTTTGGCACCAACACTGACAAAAAATGAATTGAATGTGTTGGAAATTTCTTTTGGGTGAGAAGTTTCTGTACCATCGTTTTGGACTACTCGTTTTATCGAGGTAGTATTGCCTGACTTATCAGGAACCAGTTTTTTTAGGGTTTTCCAAAGTTGTTTTGGCCGTTTTTGAAAGTCCTGCAAAACGTCATTATAGTACTCGTTTTTGAGTCGATTTTTGAGACCTATTACCTGGTTCCTTTTTTGTTTGAAAGCTTCCCAGTCTATGATGGATTTTGTTTTTGATGCTTTCCGTTTCAAGAAGTCTCTTTCTTTGATGGCTATTATTAATTCATCAGTGACCCATGCCTCAACACGGCCAGAAAATCTATGTGTTTTGAAAGGGGCATGTTTGTCAGCCACTGTTTTAACATTTTTATTCAGTTTCTCACATGCTTCATCAAGGTCATCATAATTATTAAAATATGACCAGTCTAAATTCCTGAGGTCCTTCAGAAAAGCCTCTTCACTGAAGTTCTTGTAGCTACGAACCTTGCATGTTTTAGGTTCAAATTTTGGCCTTTTGAATTTTCTGATCACATAAACTAAATTGTGATCACTGATGCCTAAATCCATGACACCAGTTTTAGAAATACAAGAACTGTTAGAAAGTATCAAGTCTATAAGAGTGCTACTATTTTCAGTAACACGAGTTGGCTCCGTAATATGTTGTTTTAGGAAAAGAGTGGAGCATAATTCCTTTATTTTGGAGGAAAGAGCATATTTTGAAAGCATGTTACAGTTAAAATCTCCCAAGATAAAAACTTCTTTTTCTTTTGGGAGCTTGTTAAAACACTGTTTAAAATGAGTACACAGGTTTTCAGTACTCTGCAAATCACTACCTCCAGGTGGCCTGTAAACCCCACACACGTAAATAGGTTTAGTTTTTTTCAGGCACACTTTCACCCATAGTGATTCAACATTTTCGAAGTAAAGGTGTTTCAAAAGGTGGCTATCCAAGTTTTCATTAACAAAAATCAGAACACCCCCACCTCGTCTATTCCGATCATTCCTATAACAAACATAGCCATCAATTTTAACGTCATTGTCAGTGATGGTGTCATCAATTTTGGTTTCACAGATGGAGAATACATCAAGTTTTGTTTGATGTAGCAGAAGTTTAACATAGTCTAGTT
This sequence comes from Hydractinia echinata, assembly GCA_030067915.1. Classification (NCBI taxonomy): domain Eukaryota; kingdom Metazoa; phylum Cnidaria; class Hydrozoa; order Anthoathecata; family Hydractiniidae; genus Hydractinia; species Hydractinia echinata. Next base: position 555,408 of record JASGCC010000128.1, read on the forward strand.
TGGATGACAGACCATTAATGTTGAGATGGGCCATTTTTAAGCCCTTCCCATTTCTGATTGCCTCAAAATCAAAGTTTTCATCAATAGTAATATTGATGTTGTCCGGAATTTCGTCACCAAATGACTCCTCATTAGCAAAGGGCAAATTACGAGAAAGACAGGGACTGCAAACGAAAAACAGTTTATCTTCAGGAGTCTTCATAAATTGTTGATATTTTTTATCAGAAATGCGCTCACATTTTTTATGAGCCCATAATCCACACTTGTCACAAGAAAGTGCTTTGTGTGTTTTTGCCACAGGTTTTAAGCATGAAGAACAGGGATACTTAACAGGACCTGGGTTGAGGCAGATGTCCCCTGACAAGAGGATTAAAAAATAGAAATACTTGTGCCTGCTTGGCTTAAGTTTTGATAAAGCCATTAATTTTAATTGGAGAGTGAGCTGGCTTTCAGAAACTCTATTGCAGGCATCAAGTGAAGAGATAGAAAAGAAACTCCTATCTAGTCGACTCATTTCGTTGTTGTTGGGTGAGCTACTTTTGAACGAAGGTTTTGTATTGCTCAAAAATACAACGAACACAAATATCAGTTTTAGCGTAAATGTGGGGTTTCCTACCTGGGTAAAGTTATTTTTAAGTCGTAGGGAGATCATTCTACGGTTATGTGCTCTTCCAAAACTATATTTGAAGGATCTGAGGCAAGCCCATTTTCTTAGGATGTTACACAGAAGGAGCAGCAGGAACCCACAACACAGCAAAGCTACCATATTAGATGATAGATGGATAAAAAACTGACTGGGATAAAAACAATTTATTATCAAAAACAATAATTTAAAAACTAACAAAACAACAAATTAAGGAAATGAAAAGATATAAATGAAGTAAAGAAGGCAGTACAATATATAATAAATCAAAAAGGACTTAGCTGTCAAAGCAGGAGCTCTTCAAGCTTTAGTCTTCTTTTTTCTTTCTTCGACTTAGCGCGCCAAGACCGGAGCGTTTTAGATACGTCCGACCTCAACGAGAGCTAAGCACGGAATGATTTCCATGCTTAGCATGACACGAGACAACGTGTCTCCGTGGTTCCTTCATTATATATTGATTATGTTTGCTATTTTATTTTTTTTTATTTATTTTTTTCTCTAACTTAACCAGTTATTTAAACATGCAGATATATTGACGTTTTATTATTACAAACAGCTACTTTCTGTTTGTCCTGTCCTGTAATGTCATGTGACGTCATGTGTTGTTTAATGTTTGTGTTGTTACTGGTTACCAATATGACTCAATAGCTTGCTAACAGTGTTGGTATTCCAGGATAGGTACTCCATAATTTATCCATAGGCCATGTAATTTTTTTTCCATTATTTTTTTGAGTATCTATCGAAATATACGTTCTTTGATTGATTGATTGATTGATTGATCTGAGAATAGCAGTAAAACAATGCTACTAGCCAATGTGGAAAAGTTTTCAACCATAATTTGACTTTCTTCACCTAAAGTCTTCATTTTATTGCTAATCGATTTTTCAGGATTTTTTTTACACATGCACAAAAATCCTGTCAAAAAGTAACATTAAAACTCTTCTATTCTCCCAAATGCGGTGCTCTTCTTCCATGTTCTCCTTTGGTGTTTTTTTCATGCTAGGTAAGCTTTAAGGAAATCCAGTTAAACAAATAAAGTTGACTGAAATTCTTGCAGCTTTATTGATAAAAGAATAGCTAAAAATTAATTGCAGTGCCTTTTATATTTTATATTTATGAAAAAAAATTAAGGTAACAGCCATGAAAATTTAAGGCAATAGACAGCAATATAAGTGTGCCTATGTACAGAAAACAATGCATATATGAGGGAAAGCTCTGGCAACTTTTTTAACAAAATTCACGCTTTTCTTTTAATAACTCCTAAACTCGCCCAAATTATTTCTACAATGCAAAACAGTGATTTTAATTTTGTTAATTTATCTAAGAGTTTGGTAAATGTTATAGTCGTAAGTTGGCGAGGTGTGAGTCAGTGAGTTAGTGAGTTGCAAAATTTTCTGAATGCCGACATCCGGAAAAATATGCATATGTTCTTCTTGTCGCTCTCCACCGTAGAGTTTTAATTTTAAGGGGTAATTATATCATCATCAAATTATATTGTCAGACGTGATCATCAAAAGGTGTCCAGTGACAATTATGTCAAAGCAACGAGTTCGAGAAGGTGGTAAATAATATAATTTTCTGTTTTTTTTCTCTGATTAAAAAATTAATACTGAATTTAGTCACATTGGTCATTTTAAACTTGGGGCTTTCGATGAGTCATTCGTTTGCGTCTAAGCTTTTGTTTGAGAAAACTCATTTTATTAACCTCGAAAGAAAACTTAGTTAACTAGGTTAGAAACGTATCAGTGATCACCTTTTACCAGGGGCGGATCTAGGATTTTTTTCCGGTTAGGCAAAATTTAATATCAAAGGGTTGTGGTGTTGTACGAGGTAAAGCGGGCGTTTTGTGTTTTTGCTATAAAAGGAGCTAAAATCTTCCCAAAAGTAAGCTTTTTAGTTATTAAAATCTTTCCTACATTAGAAACGAAAGTTTGTTTATAACCCAATAAATAACAGTAACCTCCGTAATTTCAACTAAAATTTTTTATGGAGTAATTTTTTTTCTAGAGGCCACAAAATTAGGCTCAGGCAAATGCCTAGGCTGCCTAACCTTATATCCGCCCCTGCCATCAGGCATCAGTCCAGGTCTATTTCGGACTATTCCAGCAAAAAAAACGTGCTAACAATAAAACATTAATTTTTCCGGAAAAATAACCACATGAAAACGGCAGCCATATATTTTTTGAACTCGCGACTAGCCAACTCACTAACTCACCGACTCGAAGATTACCTATACTCTTTATCTAAAAACCCTTGAAATAAACAGAGTTGTGTGACTTAATATTTGTATATTTGTCAAGCAAATTTTATCGAATGTAACCTTTTTTAGGACTCTATGCCAACAAAGGTTATTTGGGATGCCTTTGCAGTATATCTTCCATTATGTTTTGGGGAAAGTTATGTATATACAGGACAAGGCTGTTAATAAATATTCCTGTTAGTAGGAAAGGCATGTTTGGCTCACACAGTTCTTATTAATAGGCAAAGCAATGTTGACAATGTTTTTTCTGAATTAGTAAGTTCCTACAGAAATTGCAAGATTAGTTGGTTAGTGCTTTTTTAATTTTTAAAAGGGATGCAGGCTTCTTTGGTGAAATTTTAAGCTTTTTTTCAAAACGCTGAACTCTCTTGAAACCCCCATGGTTTTTGCAGCAAGTTGGCACTGTCATATAGCAATTGCCACCGATTTCATCTAATATATGCTTTGGCTGCAAAGAAATTAGCCTAATTGCAAAACTAGTCTTATTCGCTCTTGTTTTAGATTGGCTAATGGAGCTATAGCGAAACTTCGACACTTTGTTCCACAATATGTCCTTAAATCTGTCTACCATGCTATTTTTGGTAGTCACATCATTACTGCAATGAATTTTGGAGCCAACCAGGTCATCACTTCATTGACCGTATTTACTGTCTTCAACGTTGCGCAGTGAGACTCATCTCATTTGAACAGCAACAATCCCACTCCACCCCCCTTTTCTTTAATCTTGGCATTTTGAAATTTCCTGATTTGGTTCATATGAAAAATGTATCTTTTCTTTACAATCTATTTCATGAGAATCTTCCTAAGGCAATTCTCTATACTTTTAATGTTGACTTTTCCCATTCTCATCGGACTCGTGGATCTACTCTTGGTCTGATAAATCCCCCCACTGTGTCCACCAAATCTTTTGGCTCAAATTCTATTTGACTACAGTCCATTCATTCATGGAATTTTGTTCAAAACGCTCTCCCTTTTACTGAACTAGTCTCTCTCACCCCACCCAAGCTAAAATCTATGATGACCCAGTTATTCTTCTCATTGTACAGCTAAGTATTAGTATAATCAGTACAAGTGTTATTATTGTTTTGCACACATTTATGTATAGAATGTATAAAATTTATATTTTTGTTTGGTTTGTTTATTTGTTAAAGGTGACCAACATCTTGTCATAGCCTCTGGCTAATAATGTTGGTCTCCTTGACAGTGTTAGCCCTATTTCAAATATTTTCTATTTAACCTAATCTTAACCAACAATGTAAAGCTATACTGTTGAATAAATAATTCTATTCTATTCTATTGCTATTAACCAGCTCATTCTCAGTTCTTTGTTGTTATGCCTTTCTTTCTTTGTAGTTGAAAAGGTAAAACATGGTACTGTATGCATTGTTTGAACATGCAGCTGGTTATGCAGTATTCAAGGTGAATTCCACAGAGGATATCGGAGCTTTATTGCCTGAAGTTCAAGTAGCTGTCACAGATCTGGAAAGATTTGGTAGAATTGTTAAACTTGTTGCATTTAGTCCCTTCAAAACAGCAGCTAATGCCTTAGAAAATATTAACAGTATATCTGAGGGTAAGATAGTTCTAAAAATATGTTTGTCGCCAGACTTTCATAGACATGTTTGCATTGTTACTTATTGATGAGTATATCTTTATGCAGGTGTTGTCCATGACGACCTTAAAGTTTTCTTGGAAAGTAATGTACCTACTGGAAAAAAGAAAAGCAAAGTAGCGTTGGGAATTTCTGATCCAAAGATTGGAGCAGGGATCCAAGAAAGTTGTAACATACAATGTGAATCGGGACCCACTGTTCTTGAAGTTCTTCGGGGCATTAGATTTCATTTTCATAAATTGATCCAAGGTAATGCACTCTATCCTTACATTTTAAAGACTTTTTACTCTTATTGGTTGTGTTATTATTTTACTTTGATTTTTCATTATGTTTATCCTAGGTCTTACTGCTGAAACGTCTGGGAAAGCACAATTGGGTTTAGGGCACAGTTATTCAAGAGCAAAAGTTAAGTTCAATGTCCACCGAGTAGATAATATGATCATTCAAACAATCGCATTAGTTGATCAGCTTGATAAAGATATAAACACTTTTTCCATGAGAATCAGGTATGTGTTTATCCGTGACTGTTTTCTAAAGGACGAGCTGTTGTGCTATTGCATTGGACGTTATTTACTTTAGGGGAACTAATTTTCGCAAAAAGAAAAATTTTCTTGAATTCGCTATTTTTTTTCCATTGCGCAAACTTTATGGTCCATAAAATATTTCAGGGCACTTAGTTTGTCATGATAAATTTATTATTTATACTTCTATATACAAAAGTAATTTATACGGAAAAGAGTCATTTTTGTTAGGGATAATTTCCAACATATTACAAAAATAATTTTCTGGAAATCAAAGAGCCGGGAAAATTAATTCCAGCAAAAAATTGAAATCTGTTTGACTCGCGGAAATTAGTTTTTGTTGTTATTGTTTCTAGAGAGTGGTATTCATATCATTTCCCAGAGTTGATTAAAATTGTAAACGACAACTACCTTTATGCAAAAGTTGCTCAGTTCATAAAATCTCGAAAGGATTTCACCGAAGAAAAACTAGAAGGATTGGAAGAAATTGTGATGGACGAAGGAAAAGCTAAAGCAATCCTTAACGCTTCCAAAGCTTCCATGGGTGAGCCTTTAAAATAGCATAGGTTTTTACAGCTGCAGTAGCTGTTCACTGTTTACCAAGCTTTATTCCAACATTGCAGTTTATGTAATATGGCTAAAGGTTTTTATGCATTGTGTTTCTTGATTCTTTTACAGACAAATGTATATCTTTGTTTACAGGGATGGACATTTCGCCGATAGACTTGATCAATATTGAAAGTTTTGCTGAACGAGTTATTGGTTTGGTGGATTACAGAAGAAAGTTACACGAATACTTGCAATCCAAGATGAATCAGGTTGCTCCAAACTTGCAAGCTCTTATCGGAGACCTTGTAAGTGAAAAAAGCATGATGACAGCAACTTACTAGTTGGCGATATATTTTTATGTGACTAGTTTTTTTCTTTCAACCTTACTACGTTTGTGAGCATTTTTCTTCGTTATTATTTTAGGTAGGTGCACGTCTTATCGCACACGCAGGTAGTTTGACAAATCTTGCAAAATATCCAGCTTCTACAGTGCAAATCCTTGGTGCAGAAAAAGCGCTCTTTAGGTGTGTGTTTATGGGTTAACATTTTAGCTATTGTAAGGTAAATTAAGCTGCTTGTAATTTTTATTTACGTTCTCTGTTGTCTGTTTAGAGCACTCAAAACGAAAGGAAAGACACCTAAGTATGGTTTGATCTTTCACTCGACATTTATTGGAAGAGCTGGTGCTAAAAACAAAGGTCGCATATCCCGTTATCTGGCCAATAAGTGCTCAATTGCTTCAAGAATTGATTGTTTCTCAGGTATGTATTTTTCATAGCATTGCATACGTTTCCGTCATTATGTTGTGTTTTTTCCTCAACTCGATTTTTCATAACGTTTTAGAAAATCCAACAAACTTGTTCGGTAAGAAGCTGCACGAGCAAGTGGACGACCGCTTAAAATTTTACGAAACTGGTGAAGCTCCAATCAAAAATGCTGATGCTATGCAAGATGTGATCCAAGAGATTGCTGCATTAAACGAAGTTTCGAAGTCTGCTGATAAAAAGAAGAAGAAGAAGAAGAAAAAGAAGAACGATGAGAATGAGGAGGAAGAGGTTACTTTATTATTAATAAGGGGAAATTTCTGTGTCCATTTAAGTTCAACAAGTAAATTCTTTATTGTGTTCATTGTTCAATAATGAGGCTTTACGGTATAAAAGTGTTTGCAACAAAAAATTTTGCAAAAGTTTATTCCCGCAAAATGTTCCAATAAGAAACAGTCTCTGAGAATGTCGCTGCCTTATACCTAATCCATAAGAACTAGTCAGAACTAGATGATGCTCTTCAGTAAGACCGTATGACCTTGAAAACATAAAAAATAAATACAATGGAAAAATATTTTTCATTTCGATCAATCAAAAAATGTATGAGGTGCAAATTTTGAACATTTTATTTGGTCAGGTTGTCGAAAAAGAAAATTTATCGGCGAAGAAGAAAAAGAAGCGAAAGGTTGAAGAAGTAGACGAAGAGGAAGAGGAAGAACCTAAAAAGAAGAAGAAAAAGGTTAGTTTAGTTACAATGGAATGCGAATGTTTGTGAAGACTGTTTTCACGGTCAATTTTTTTGAATTCCTTTCCCAAAAGTGATAATTTAGGCTATTTCTTACATTTCTTACATTTACTTAATTTGAACTTCTTATTGTTTCCAGCGAACTTAGAACTTATCATCTGTCTAGGCAACAATTAGCACAGCTTTTTGTTGCCTACGTCAGCATGAATCTTTTTTTTTGATATTTCGGCACTTCGCGGTTGTGGATTATTTTGTCCAGTGCGACTAGTACATTTTAAACCCTGTTCCAGCATACGTTTGTATATGTAGAATTTGCATTTTTACAGCCTCCCTGCCGCGAAGTATTGGCGAGTTGATGCTTCTTACGTTTTTACTTCGTACGTTTAAAAAAAAAAGGCTGTTGCGCCAATATATGTGAAAATTTATTTTTTCGTTTAGAACAAAGATAAAAGCCTTTCAGAGACTGCTGACTTTGATACAACGGTCGACGAAATTGTTACGAAAAAGAAAAAGAAGAAAAAAGTAAAGGACGCAGAGGAATGATATTTTTGTGACAATTTTTTTTAACATTTTATTACTGGAAGTAAAAATGTAATTGAAGAATATTAGAAACTTCCATTTGCGTTTGTGCTGTGAATAGTTTTTGTCTCATATTAACAAGTCTTGTAGTGCTGCGTATTATAGTGACAAAACTGCTGATTCACACGTTTTTTTATAAGAACAAATTATATAAGAACATATGCCTATAAAATTCGAGAACATATTAAGAAAATTTAGGAAATGTTCCTTTATTCTTCAAAAATGACAAAATAATAGGAAAATTAATAACATTTTGAGAACATTTTCAAATTGAAAAAAGTAAGAACATTTGGAAAGCTTCCTTCAATTTAAATGTTCTAATAAAAAAACGTACAGTCTGTACAAGGTCAGCCTTACTAAATATCTTAAAGGTAGAAATTCTTGCGATGAACAGGTGCAAAAACTGCCAGTTCCGGGTTAGTTCGTGAAAATGCATGCCCCTAAGGTACCTTATTCAAACGAAATGCTGATCTGGTGTCTTTTTTCAGAAAACATTAGCACGGCTGACTTTATTTTTTGTATGTACTTATATTGAAAGATACAGATGGGAATATCACTGCTTTTGTCCTTCAAGTTTCCCGCATAACATTGGATGTGGCAGCCATCGCCACTTTCATCAAAGTAAAGCAAGTAAATATCGCAGCACCTTGAAATTGTTTCTCGATTTGGCGAACCAATGAGAAAATGTTACCGTGACAAATTTTTTGGCGAAGTTTAACATTTATATTTAGGATTGTGTTTGAAAATTTTTAATTATCCTTGAATGATAATCAAACTCGCGGCGTATGTTTATGTAGTCCAAATATCATTTACCGTAAATGATATAAAACTCTTTTATTAAGAATAGTTAAAAATGAACTGAGGGTCAAATATTTTAAGGCCAGAATTTTCGCGGATTGTGTCATACGCGAAAGGTTATTCCATGGAACTAATTTTCGCGGTTATTAATTTTTGGAGGATTTTTTACCCACGAAATATTCTTTTTATTTATCATTCGCGATAATTAACACCCGATATTTATTTGTTATTTAAATTTGTTGCATTAAGACAAATTGTAAAAATAAATACCGCAAATGCTCTTAGAAGACTTTCATCAGCCAAAATGTAAAATCTGCTAGTTTTTAACTTGATGCCCAAGCTTTCTTCGAAGACATGAAAATTTACCCATTTCAGGTGTTCTCACTGAGGCTACTATTTACTTGCAAAATTTCCAAATCTAAAAATATTGATTTTATTAAGTTGTGTCGCACTGGTTTTCTTTTGTTACACACTTTCCTTGTATATTCTACGACAAAAAGACAATGAGAAAGATAAAAAATAAATACTGTTTAAAAAAGTGGCATGATCATCCCACCCAACATTTCGCTCAGGTAAAATGGTGCTAATAAAACTTCTTAAAAAGGAATTTTCAAAATAAACAATATTCAGCTGGTTTTTTTTATATAAACATAATATCTTTAAATAATTATCTATAATCTATTAAAAAAGTTAATATAAAATTCTATGGGAATAACTTAAATTTAATATATTTACAAAAATTTTCCCCTCAACTTTTCTTTAAAACTAAAAGAAATTCTAACACTGAGGTCGTCAAAATCTTTTCTTCCATTTTATTAGTTTCTACTTGTTAGATTCTTCTCATTTTCATTTAACTTCTGATTTTAATGCGGAAGTACCCAAACCGTTTGGATATTAAAATTAGTTATTAGAAGTCAAAATACCGTCACGCGAAAGTTGACTAAAAGCATATAATATCCACGAATAAAAAATGGTGGACATTTCATCAAAACATATAATGCATATCGATTAGAATATAATTCCTGTATACCTATTGAGAGAACGGTGTTAAATCTTCCATATTCCTATGATTCCGATAATGATTTTGAAAACACATCCTGACAAATTTTCTAACAATGTGGCAAAATCTACAGAATAAAAACTCTTTCTTTAAATAAAGCCTAGATACCATGAACTCTTGATAACAAACATTTCAATTTTCGAACCATATTCTTCTCCTTCTCCTTGAACCGCATTATTTTGCCTTCTTTAAAGGTTGGTTATATCGAGAGTTCCAAGGTTAGATAACTTCTAGCAGTTAGTAAGATAAAATATCCAATTACAAAAAGGTTTGCTTTAAACGTTGAAATGAGAAATGTAAAAAAGTTACAATAGTACACATAGAAACAGTACGTTCTTTTCTGGAAGAACGAATATTTATAAATTTTGGTCACATTTGCGAGAAATCATCCTCGAAAAAAAACTGCTTTGTAATTTGTGAAGACATCCTCCTTCATTTGTTGAAAAAATTGTTTTGATTTTTTTTTGTATTTACTGGAGCTTTAAAGAAAGATTTCTTTTTTTCTAATGTTCGACTAATAAATCCAGAATGGTAAAATAGATGATAAAGGTTTAGAAAAGATAAAAAGTGAAGTCAAATTGGGGAGAAAAAAACACGTCCAAATTAGTCTTTAGATGGTGGTAGGTTCGTCGATATGTTGTGAGAATTACTGTCCAAATTTCAGTTTTGACAAAAAAGTAGTGACAGTTTGATCACAATAGATGGTAACTAAGCTTCCGCCATCTGCAATGCTAATTCGTCTCTCTTTTTACGTTCGCCTTTCATGTGTTTTTGCTGTTCCACTAAATCAGCTTCCCAGACGAGAACAAAGCCAAACTCCTTCATATTGCCATCATCTTGACTCAGATGCTGCAATTGTCGAAAACCCAACCCTCCTGTAATTACGGCAGCCGATTTTCCCATGAGCTTGGGTGCAACTACTATAGCACGAACTGCAGACGTGTGACGTGAAAACATAGCTAAAGGCTTATATGTTGATTTCAATAAATCAATTAAAATAACATCGCCCCCACCGCAGCCTACCCAAAGCACCCTCTCAACAACCGTCATTGTTACTACGCGACAGTCTCTCTCAGTTCTTTCGTCGCCATAGCGATCAATCAGAATCTGAGAGCAGTCTATTTTGCTTTGAGCTTCATCGCAGTTTTCAAAATCCCAAACCGAGATAACACAGTTGTCTTTGCAGGAGATTAATACTCGATTTCTCGATGTTTCGATACGCGATACAACATTCTTCTCCGATACCTGCCAATATCTCGATACGCTGAATGTGTCCAAGCTAAATTCGACGACGTACAGACCGAAACTAACAAGAAGTTGATTGCCAACAATAATGACACATGAGATGGAGATCATGGACATAGGTAGTTCAGCTTCGAGCATTCCTTTTAAATTGACGCGCCTTGTGGGGACATCTAAACATAAAACACCATTTACAAGCCACTGGATTTGATTCCAAATTTGGCAACAGGTTATAAAATGGACGTTTATATTATCTGAATCATTAAAACATGCAAAATATAGAGGTAACCTTACCGGAATCGAGAATTCCACTCGCCGAATAAAAAATCAAGCTTCCGTTAGCTACACCAACAATAATTAAGTCTCTATTTAGAATTACTCGCAAACACAGAATCGAGTCTTCAGCTGACGATAACCGACGTACTTCTTTCTTCGTGATGCCATTGAAAACCATAATGGTACCAGCAGTTGTGCCAACAATGATTAAGTGCCTGTATGAGGCCATGCAAAAGATTCTTGTCTTTACTAACATTCCTTGTACAGTCTAAGAAATAAGTTTTCGTTAGAATAGCAACTTTTTTATGCTACGATTACTTTTCGGTTACTTCAGAATTTAATGCTTTACCTGTTTTTTGTCCGGATTTATTGAAAACCATGAAAGCTGATTACCTCCAGAATTACACTGCCCACTTGCAACCCAAACCTCTTGCTTCTCTTTACCATCTTCGATATATTTTCTAACAGCCATACATTCTACTGATTGCTCCTTACAAATTGCAGCTTCACGTTTTAAACACAACAGATCAACACTAAGCAAGGCATTTCGAATATCATTCGCCGATGGACGCTCGCCTAAAAGTAAAAAGAAAAAGTATGCAAAATTATTTTTATTTTTAAGTCTCAAGCAGTTGGGTCCAGTTCCTTAAAATTTGTCGTTCATAGTTAATATGGGAGATATATTTTCGACTAATCAAGGAAGTTAAAATATCAAAATTTTCCTTTGACGATTCAACTCAAATCATGGTGGGGCTTCACATAATGGTAAATTATTAACTATTCTTTTCATTTACCCACTCCAACCCTCTCCAAAATAAAAACAACTTGGTTATGTTGTGAATTCGCACCTGGGTTTGCCAGGATACAGCGTCTGATCAAATGTTCCATGTCAGGCCAGGGGGCACTTCCATGGGACGTGATTTTCGTAATAGCCTTATTACTCATAACAGCCTCATCAAGTTCATTTTGAAACGATTTCTCTCCAAACGGCATAGCTCCTCCTGCTACGACTTGATATAAGGTAATTCCGAGCGAGAAAATATCGACCTGAAAAATATAATAAAATGCGACGGTTAAAACACACCAAAACAATTGTCTGCCGTAGATTTGTATCAAGACAAACCTCTGTATGGTATTCCCCGTCTCCTTTAGCAATCTCAGGAGCTTGGTAACCAGATGTACCTTTTTGAGCAGCCAAGCCGAGAAAGGTAGATTCTTGAGAAATGCCATAGTCAGTTATCTTCACATTGATCAACATACCCATAGATAGAGAGACCACTAACACGTTACTCGGCTTCAAATCTCGATGTACGATATTATTTTGATGGAGATATGCTAAACCTTCGGAAATCTGTAAAAAATATCCAGGTCTCCTTATTCAGTAAAATTGTTCTTACACGACTCGGAGTTTTTAATACTAGCGCCTAATTGAGAACAAACTAGGAGTTGTATAGCAAAAAGTAAGAAGTCGCACCTGAACAGCAATACGATGTTGCATCCCACGACTTAAGCCACGCCCTGACGTGAGAGTGTTCTCCAAATTACCAAGGGGTGCGTATTCAAGTAGCAACAATCGCGGTCGTAAGCATACACCGATCAGAGACATTAAACACGGGTGGTGAAGACGACACAATATGTCGACCTCCTGACGAAGCAAACGATTCGGACAACTACCAGTCGTTTCACCAAAGACCTGAATAAAGAAAAAAATATCTAAATAATTTACGAAAAAAGTATATTTCTCCAACAAATACTAGACTATTGTTTCATTATAACATTAAAATAACTGATTATTGTTTAGAAATGGATAGCTTCACTTAGTCGCTACATAAGTGTTGATTCAAATTGTTACTACAAACCTTTACTGCCATATTCGTGCCGTCCACGCTCGCTTTATAAACAGAAGCAAACGAACCACTCCCTATCAGCACGTGCATTCTCGGATCATCAAATTCTATAGGACACTCTTCGTATATCAAGTCACGATTTAAATCACCAAACACAGAATCTGGTGCAACCGTGGAGATTAAACGTGGTCCGCAGTTTGGACATTCGATTGTATCTGAAGTGTACGAGGCTGTGACACATTCATTTAAGTGAAAGGTATATGGTTCGTCTTTATCCAAACAGGAGTAGCAAGGACACAGCCTCTTAATCACTGTGCTAATTCCCTCGATAGAATCACCTGCTAACCCTGGGTACCATTCTTCTACTAAAGAATCAATAAGATCCACCAAAACACCAAGTAGTTTGAAGCCATACTGAGTAACAGATGTAAAGATTTCAAACATGCGACGATCATTGCATGTCGACACGTCGCTCTGTTGTCCAATGAGAAAAAAGTTTTCCCTAGACCAAAGTACGTATATTCCTTCTTTCCAATACTTGATTTCTGGAATCTAATTGTTCAAAAAAGAATTTAATATAGCATACTGCAAATGACGTAAGAAACGCCAATTCTTCCATAAAGGCTGGGAATAAACCTCAAAAAATTATCCATGTTGATTGACTAGCGACTAGGTGTATTAGACGAAGCCTATAGGGGGAGGGGGGGGAGTTACCAAAATTCGGACAGCATAATTTAATCCTTACCTTGTCCTAATAATTTTGGCACAGCTCTGTTTTTCAGGCCACATATGTAATAAAAAGAAGTTTTAGAATTTGGATTTAAGATGAATAAAATTAATTCCGCCAAAATCACTTCCCCTTAAAATACAAAGTTTGTTATTAAAGAAAATATTTCTTGAATTGCAGCATACGTTACCTTTTTAAACGCCGTTATGACGGAGTCAACGTACGACAATATTCTTGTGATTAGTCGAGCCCAAAACCCGTTCGGAATGTACGGAAACGAGTAGATGCGCGTCACAGCGCCTTTGCCAGACGAGAAATGTTTTTGCAACTCCATTACATTCTTTGATGGCTTAAGTTTCAGTTTTGATGTTACCAAATACTTATCGCGTGAAAGTGGGAGCATAACTTCAAACTTACGAAGCAATCTAAAAAAATATAGTGTGTAGAAGATACGTGAACACACAATGAACCTGTATGGAAATGAATTGATGAGTAAACAGACAGACGGATGGGTTTGAGGGTAGACGGAGTAATGGATGGACATAAGGTCGTATGGTTGAACGAATGAACGAATGAACGAATGAACGAATGAACGAATGAACGAATGAACGAATGAACGAATGAACGAATGAATAAATGAATAAATGAATAACTGAATAAATAAATAAAAGAATAAATAAATGAATAGATGTGAATGAATGAATGAATGAATGAATGAATGAATGAATGAATGAATGAATGAATGAATGAATGAATGAATGAATGAATGAATGAATAAATGAATAAATGAATAAATGAATAAATGAATAAATGAATAAATGAATAAATGAATAAATGAATGAATAAAGCTCATCGTAGTGACTTAGAAAGCTTTTTCTTTACCTGAAATAGCGATCTAAAAATTCTTTTGGATAGGTTCGCTCTGGAAAAAGATGGACAGCATTTTCTTTTAGCATGATGCCAAACTCGTCAATGTAAGGGTTGATTTCTTTCACTGTCACAACACGTGCCATCATTTTACACAACCACTGAGGGTCAATGAAATACAGATGTGAAAGATTGCAAGAAATATCGTCAAAATGCAGAAGGGAGCCTAAAATTAATAAATATAATTAAAAAAAACATTTCATGGCCTACTGTTTTTCATTTGGCACAAACAAATAGAAAAATAAATAAACAACACAGATATATCGTCATCACTTTGTAAACATTGACATGCCGCCATGCAAATCGTTTGCTATAATTAAAAAATGAACACAACGGGTTCAAGCACAGCTAACCTGTTTCTTTCAGAAATTTCAAAGCACGCTGAAACTCGTCTTTGTTCAGGTGTATTCCACTTTCCAATGTTAGCTTCCACAAGTGACTTTGTGAGCAAATGGGCAGTAAATCCTTTTTTGACATCTTCGATGCTTCTTCCCGAATCATGCTTTCCAACTGTACGTAACTTTCAGGGACAAGCTGCTTGATTATCTTCTGTCCTTTGTATGTGAAGTTGCTTACAATTTCGTACAGCTCTTCCCGGAGAGATTCCATCGCGCTGTTTTCTTTCGTACAGTTAACAATCGCTGTCTTACAAATCTGAGGAAAACCTGGACCTTGTAGGTACTCTTCAACGTACTTGTGTTCGGAGCTGAGGTAATCTTTCTTGCGCTCTTTCGGAATTTTGTCAGCATGTGTTCCTACCAGTATGACTAAAGAGCCGGGCGCTACAGCCTGTATGTTGAGCAGCCATGGTGTGAGAGTGTTGATTTCTTCAACTCCGCGACTGACGTCATAAACAGCAACGTACAAAGCCCTGGGTGAAAGGAAATATTGATGCGTACTGTAGAAATCTTCTTGACCAGCGAAATCCCACGTGTTCATTATGAAAGATGGAAGTTTTTTATTCTTCGGTTTTAAAATCCAGTCATTAACGTCAACACCGACGGTTGAAGTCGGGTAATCGGGATGCTTCTTTTGTGCTAGTTGCCGAATTAAAGTCGTCTTCCCACGGCCTGCTAAACCGACAAACATAAATTTTAAGCGATAATACGGCACGGCATTTTTCAATTTTGACTGTAAGAACGATACAATGTCACGAGCAGAACCTAAAGATGCTGAGTCATGGCGAAGTTTTAAGCCGTCTAATGGAAAGACGTAAAGATTGATCAACCGTCCAATCTCATCAGGCAATGTCGTTATTGCGTTATGACTCACATCCAGAGAGCTGAGACTTGTAAGGTGTCCGATTTCGCTCGGAATTATTTCCAGATTATTATGAGAAAGGTTTAGTATGGATAGCTTCGGCCAATGTATAGCGACATTTTTAATCAGATTAAGTTTTCGAATTCTGTTGTGGCTTAACAACAAATCGCGTAGTGATTTCGACGCCCAGTACTGCGTTTCCGGTAACTGCGTAATCATGTTGTGCGACAAATCGACAAATTTTAACGACGGTATCGATAGAATTAATTGTGGAATGAAAAACGGTCGCTTGTCTTTAAGTTGATTATGAGATAGCTTCACCGTGGATAAGCGAGACAAAGTGTTCGGTGTGTATTTCGGCAAATTAATAAGCTGATTATGCGAAAAGTCAACTTTGTCAAGCGAGGTACATTCGCTGATAAATGTACCTGAAACGCTCGCTAAGTAGTTTCGACTCATATTCAATTCAACCAGAGCACGAAAACCTTTGGCAGAATTAGGGATTTCTTTAATCTCGTTTTGTGATAACAATAATTTCCCAAGACGTGGGAAGAATCGACCTATCCATGACGGAAATTCGCGAAGTTTATTCCTACTCATATCAAGTTTAGTCAAAGATATCGCAACTTGTAGAAGTGAAGGTTTAACATTAGATACCAGATTATTCGAGATGTCTACAGTCTCGATTCTCTGGTGCTTAAAAATTTCATATGGAAATCGAGAGATTTGATTGGTGGATACATTCAATACTTTTAATCGAGGCAAGGATTGACACAGCGATGCCGGCATTTCTGTCAACATGTTATCACTCAAGTCTAAACATTCAAGCTTATGGAAAAACTCGCTGATAAGAGTACTGGGAAAAGTCGCCAGATTGTCTAGATCCCTTATGTTGTTATGGGAGACGTCTAACTGTTTAATGTCATCACTTATTTCTTCGCGAAATGGCGTCAAGCAAGTTTTCGCCCTTTGGCGTGGAGAGTTTTGCTTTTTCATTTTACAAGGTGGTGCTGCATCAGGCGTTTGAAATGGTTCGCATCTTCCTAGTTTTTTCATGAGGTTTAAATCGGAG
Source organism: Hydractinia echinata (assembly GCA_030067915.1). NCBI lineage: Eukaryota > Metazoa > Cnidaria > Hydrozoa > Anthoathecata > Hydractiniidae > Hydractinia > Hydractinia echinata. Next base: position 572,290 of record JASGCC010000128.1, read on the forward strand.
AGTGATTTCCGAATAGCTTCGCGTGTCCTTTCTACCATGACAGGTGTCACACATCTGTCAACTAAATGTCCTACACAAAAGTCCTTATCTGTCATTTCAGATGCCAGCATTCCATCTGGGTGCCCCGGGTAAAATTCAAGTTCTTCCTTTGGTGACGTCACAATGGTGTGTTTCTCGCCCGAGTTTCTTCGTTCTAATCTAGGATCCAGCGTATTGTATGGAAGAATAGCGCCACTTCGAGTGTTGATTTGGCGACCACCTGAGCATAATAAATCATTCGTACTCAGATCTGACGAGGAACGATTTCTCAATGGTGCACTGTTCATGGACTCGTGAGAACGGCGTGGAGTTCGGAATGGGTCCGTCTCTTCCTTATTAAATGACGTAGCTCTAAGTCTATTTCGCATCTTGACGCTTTTGATGGGCGTCACATTCGCAGATGTCGGCGGATTAGTTCGGCATACCTTCGACGTTAAGGTTGGAAATAACAATTCTGGCGGGACTTCTTTAATCTTCATAGCACTCCATGTTATGGCACCATTTTCTTTTTCATAACCAAGATGACGTAATAAGATGCCTGCCATGTCCCAATCCTGTTCTTCCAAACACATAGTCAAAGCTGTGGCTGCTTCAGAAGCATCGTAAGATAGCAAAAGCTCAACTAGTTTCGTATTTCCACTTAACGCGATTGTGCAGAGTGCGCTCGGATTACCTGCGTCCACGTCCGCTCCAAGTTGAAGCATATATTCAGCACATTTTATGTGACCTAAAAAACACGCCCTTTGTAGGACCTCATCTCTGGATGATTGTACAATTTTCTTTTTATCAGAAGTAATCTCTATTAAACACTGTTGTGCTAATAATGTTATCTCGTCATTTTTCTTGAAGTCTTCAATGATTGGAAACAACAGGTCGTGTATTTTCATCTCGATCGCTCTTTTCTTGATACTTTGCGAAATCTCTTCTATGTGCTCCACAAGAAGGTATAACGCTATGCAGCCTTCCGTTTGAACAGAAATAATGTCCTTGAATCTAGACAGAAAGAATAATAAACCTAGCGAGAGGTGCAGTGGCAAAAGTTTCTATATATGTAATTTTTGGGGTATCAATTTTTGCTAGCACTGATACACTTATTTTAAATTATCACATGATAGCAACATCAGCTATCGTTTTTTGTCATATAAAAAATATGAAATAATCGAATTTTTATACATTTAAAAGTTCTTCATATTGTCCATGGTGTATGAAATGACCATGCGTATGGTCTACGCCCTATGTAGTGGAATGGAAACGAAACTGTTGTTTGTAAAGAAGTATCAGGTAGAAGTAACTTAAGTTCGTATTTTGATAAACTACAATCAACCTGTACATAGCGGAAACGATAGGTGTCCGCTATGTGCAGGTTTGATTGTAAGTACTTATATAGGAGGGAGGGGATACATATGTAACTTCACAATCAAAATTAATTTACAAACCATGGACGCAAAATAATTTTACCCAATTTCCAAGTTTCCGTCGATACTATGCTAGAAACGTGATATTTTGGCGGGTGCGTTTTAGCGGAGGGGAATAAGAATCGACAAAAGGTGGACATATTATTTGCACAAGTGAAGCAGCAACGCTGTAAACATACACAAAATATGAAAATAAACCAACACTTTTTTTGCAAGTGTCAGCGTATTATTCTTCATAATTCAAAATATCTCAGCTGTGCGTTTAAACTCTCCTTACAATTAGGATCAGAATTCAGACGGTCACCGAGTTTCAAAACTAACAAAATTACAACGGATTAAGAATAAAGATTAAACTTTCATGTATGCTTTCATACCCGACATTTTATTACCAATTTTATTTTACGTGAATACCGCAGACAGTGAAACTTTTTTCCCGCTTTTTTAATCCCTATGGGTATTAAGGGTTGTATAGCTACAAATTGCAATTTTAGAAACACGAAGGCTCAGCACAAACAAATTATTCCCACACAAAAAGCGTAATTCACGTAGAATTTCCAATGACGAAAGCAGCGACAAAGCGTTGCTACCTTCGAAAACAATACTACTTAATTAAAATGTCCCGGGAAAATACTCCTGACCTCACACCACCTATTTACGATTAAAAAAATGAATTTTTTATATAAGTAATTTTTTTTTAATAAAAACATATTTATTATGATGTCATAGAAACGTGATTTGGAATTGAATAGCACTTTCAGCAGAGAGATAAAAATAAAATTGTTCTGAATAGTTTCATCAAATGATGGATGACAAAGAAAGTGATAGTAAAAGTTACCGTAGCATAGCATCTCGAATGATTTGAAGTACTTCCAAAGAGACAGCAGCGTCTGATACAAAACTCTGATCAGCCGCCATGAGCTGCATAATAATACATCCTAAACGCTGAACTGTCTCATTTTCTTTGTTTGTAGTCATGACATGACGTATGTCTCGTACACATTCGAGCTTCAATAATGGCTGTTCTTCTGAAGTTGAGAATATAGCTGAAATATAACAAAGTCATCGCAATTTTTCTTCTTCTTAAAGCAAAAACTTAAATGTCCAAGAGAAAAAATATTGTACTTCCCCAATAAACGCCTTAGGGAAAAAATCTAGACCTTGTTAAAATATGTAAAAAAAAAAAATAAGTTTCTTTTTCTAATTTTGTTTAGATAAGAGAAACGACGCACCTTTTGATAAACAACCCTTAGAATTAGCCCCAACTCAAACCAACGCCCAGATAAAAAAAATCCAGATTTTTTTACAAGTTTACATTATTTTACGCCCTAGACATAAAATTTAAGCAGAGTTACTTTTCTTACTCTAACATATTGCCTAGCAGTGAGCGAGATTCGAGATGAAACAGAAAGGATAAGAAAAAAATACACATACCAATCGCTTCTAAAGCCATTTCTACCAAATCCTCGCAAAATACATTTTCAACAGCAATACGAAGAATAATATCAGGAATCCTCAAATAAACACTTTGTCTTTTCACTATCTCAAGATCGGTAGCTAAGCAAGCAAGCAGCCCTGTAGATTCCTTCAACACAGTGAGATTAGTGAAGAACTTTAGATTTTCGGCAAGGATAGTCAATATATCGTACTTATACATCAGCTCTTCCTGGTACGGATTTCGAAAGGCTAAAGCTCGCAGGGCGTGACATCCCCAGCCGTGAATTTCAACGTCATTAACCAAGGCTCGCATTTCTTTTATAATAGACACGTACGCTCCTTTCGCCACCAAATATTGCTGTAAAACCTTTGAATGAACAGCCATTTGAAAAATGGCCGAGCACGATGCTTGAAAAACGAAGACATCTTTTGAGTGTATATTTAAAGCAGCTAAAACGCTACTGTGTAATGGCAATAAACTGGCGCTCTCTTCTCCTATAAAGTTACACACGCTCGGATTCGACGCGATACGACTCGATAGCGCTTGACACGCTGCTTGTTGCACTTGCGCGTTGTCTTGATGTAAGATCATGGCGGCGAAAATTTCCACAAGCCATTGCGAATCAGTTGTACCTAAATAAAAATACAAGAAAACTTCAGCCATGTGACTTAGTGAACACGACCATACTCAAGTTTCACATTTCTTACCCCAGAACTTTTTTAGAACATTTAATGCCGAATTTAATTTTAAGTTAGTTTGACTGTAGACAGAACAGCGATCTACATCCATTGCTTGATTTTAATAACTGATTACTCAAGAGTTTGAAATCACGTTGATATAAAATCGCGTCATTGCGCAAGTCACGACATAACAATAGACCAATTAAAAGCATTTTCCTTCCCACTGTTAGGCGTTCTTTGTAACCATGGTTCCATCAAAAAAGATTTTTTATAATTCAAGAGATAAAAAGCCTTAAATAAATAAGCTCTGATAACAACAACATCATATGGAATATTTGACTGACAGTTTTAACGACATTCATGGGAACAAATAAATAAAGAAAAAGAGAGAAATTGCATTACAGGAGATTCTTTGAGACAGAATTACATCGGAATTAAGTCATGGTACGAGGAAGCAATATGCAACAGCGTAAAGCATTCCGATCTTCCTTCCTGTTAACACAATATTTGCTTAATATTATTATTAATTTCCAACTTGGACTGATGTTGCAAATTTCATGTTACGTAGACTTTGTTATTAATATCTTCTTAAAATGATTTTTTCCCGCCAAAACTTTTTATGATTGCTTAAAAAAAAACGTTTGACCCAATTTCGAGATTTTTGACCCCGCGAAAGTTTCTGCTCGCGAAAGTTTCTGTTTTCCAAAGTAATAGGTATGGGAAATTGTTTTATCTATAAATACAAAAACTTTTAGAACTAACGAAAATGTTAAATTATTACGGAAAAGACGCTGCCACCAAAAATGATTGACTACAGTTTTGTTTAGTGATTAAGTTTACACCCATAAGCAGCGGCAGATTGGAATGCGTTTAAGGTTATGCGCTCAATAATATCGACAATATTCCAATAAAATTATCGCAGCTAATGGGATTCCGCGTGTCCTGGAGGTGTGCATGCACCTCAGTTAAAATATGTAGCTAAAGAAATGTTGAAAAACTACCGAAAAATGTGGTTTCTTTCACAGCCGTGTACAGAAATCACGAACTTAGTTGAAGTCAACAACGCTTTTTATAATAAAAAAGTTGAAATTCGATGAAACAGCAATAAGGTGATAAATGAAGGCTTTTGAATAGCTAGCAGAAGTTGTCAAGAAGAAAGGAGTTTTATATCTGCACAGACATTGGTTTTAAAGCTTATATGTAACAAGAGAAGCAGAGGCGTAATCATAGTTTTCAGTTGGAGGGACAAGATTGTAAATTCGTTTACTTCTTATTGTATTGGGCAATAAAATGTTGAAATTTAAGCCTTGTAGGTTTGCTAAAATGCACTCATTTAGGATTACAGTATGAAATAGCGTCGACACGACCAAAATATAACAATTTAGTCTGAAGTGAAGTTTTTTCGTGTTTCATTATTTCTTAACCTCAATTGAGTACTCTTCTTAATGGAGTTTCACGGATTCAACGAAAAAAGCTTTCGCAATGATTGTTAACCTTTAGGTCATTTCATGTCTAATAAAAAAATAACAAAAATAGAATTTGTTGAGGTACATTATGAGAAAAGATCCTTCCTTAACACTAGCAAATCACATGGTATATTTTCGTTCAGCTATACTTTGGACAAAAGAACATTCCCTGTCAAAATATCTATAGAACGTACACAATGGTTTTTTATTCAAATCATTTTTTAAAGTGCCTTCACCTCAACATTACCTCCAATTAACAAAATACAAGGTTCGACTATATTGTTGTCTCACGCACAAAAGACGGTACTATGTAACGATGGTTGCTTCGTGTTTACTTGTGGTTTTCTACTCCGTGTTGCTATGTATTTGAAAGGTATTTTGTTGTCAATTGCATTTTCACGTGGTCTGTTAAGCACACTTGTGTATTGAATATCTTCCCTAGACGTCACTGAAGGGAAGACATTTACATGGCAAAAAACCTCGCACTCGTGCCAGGCCTTTTTTCAACAACCTGGGTGTCCGCTTTTTCACGAGATTTATATTTCCTAGTTTTTTCTGAATCTATTTTTAACGGATTATATGGCAAACGGATTTAGCGGTTACATGTGAAAATGATCGGTCGGAAAACAGAAACATTAGAAAAGATGATGAAATTAGTATCAGCCTGAAATTTTGTCGGCATGAATTAATGGTCAGTCCTAATTAATCGTCGGCCGTAATTTTCGTTCTCCACTAAAAATTTCATTACCTTGGATGGGATAGGTTGATGAGATATTGCAAATTTACAACTGTTGCCACTGCGAAAAAACTTCTTCGATGGATTAAACACATAAAACTCGGGAGTTTTCTGATTTTTGCTTTAAGGGATAATTTTTAAATTTGGCAATTCTTTTTTCATTATGGGTACCTGTGTTGAATGTGAGAAACAAGTTTTAAGAAACGAAATCCGTAAGCCTTGATCACACTACGTTACCTAGCAACACATGAAACATTAAATTAACAAACATGTTTTGGCGACAAAGAGTAACTTGTACAGATCTTTAGAAATATTGTTTTAAAGTTGTTCCAAGTCAAAGCAAAATAATCTGAATCAAAATTTTTATGAAGCAAGCGTGATAAAAAACGAAGAAATTTGAGAAGGTGAACTGGAAACTAAAAACAGCTAACTAAAAACAGCTACCAGCTAAACCTACTGTCAATACCAGATTGACAGTAGGTTTAGCTGGTATTTCATTTCTTGTTGTTCTGGAATGACAATGACTTAGCTGGAGATCTGATTACACAAACAAATGTTCCAATAAAAAAAGTTAAAAAGATTAACTTTGTAATGTGACTGAAATTGAAATGAAATTTTCTGTGACCTAGACATTTTACCAGTGCAAATATTAGTATTAAGTTCTGCCAGTTTATTAAGTTTATGAAGGGTGTACATTCATACACAACGCTTTTTTTACAGCCTAGCTTAGATGTTTTGACGACTGACGAATTAAATCTCCTCTTTAATGATTTTATTTTTACAATGCCATTAAAAAATATCCAGATTTCATATCTTTAAACTGATATAATTTTAAGAAATTGAATGAAAATTGGTTAAAAAATACTTTTATAAAACAAAACAACAAAATCCCCCAACAACCTCACAAAATTTCAATTTGAACGTCCAGTAAAACTGAGAAAACAACTACAAAATATCTTGTTATGGACACCAACATATGGTTTTTTTCGGTTACGTCCTGAATGGGATTAATGTTTGCTAAGTGGTGAGAAAAAGCGCTTTGTTAGGTTTTAGTTTGATGGTTTAAAACGCCTTAATAGGGCGGCGCTCGCTTAGGAACAAAGTTGCCTTACAGGCGTTGTGAAAAGTTCTGATAATTAATTTCAGTTGACAGTACTAGTCTCTATTTGTTTAAAGTTGGCTTGGATATTCGAAAGGAAAATTGCTCTGAGTTTCAACTTGGTTATCAGGAAAACATTGCATTCATTTTTGGTTAAATTATAGTCGCAAGTAAAACAAAATTAAAAAACTCACTCACCCCAAAAGGTAACCATGTGTTTCACACGATCCTTCATTTCATTTTTGTTCTTTAAAATACTTTTCTTCGACGAAAACATTTCACTATACGTTGCTACGTGCGAGCCAACATAGCTGTACTTAGCAAATAACTACAATACTAAAGTATACTGACTATATGAAGAACACTCAGAGTTACGTCAGAAATCATCTACCTATTAACTGGTGCTACCGATTCCATTTGAAAGTTGTCAATAATAATAGAAAAAACTTTCAGTAACTCTTCAAACCAAACAAAACAAACTGAGAATTACTCGTGTATTAGGCTTTATTTTAATTTCTTTATTTAAGGTCATGAGCACTAAGTTGTTTTTACGGTTGAAGTTAGCAGCTTCGCAACACACAGATTTGCAATATAAATTATTCCCAGTGCGTGCAACCCTGCCGGTAATCATTTTGACGTTTATTTTAGTGAAAGAGGCCAGGAATCGCTACACAGCAGCATAAGGAAATATTATTTAACAGGAAATCAACGGGTAGGGTTAGAATAAAAAAAATATATATATAAATAAATAAACAAATTAAATAAATAAATAGTGCGGAGAAAAAATGCTGCACAGTTTACTTCTCTTCAGTCACACATCCACTTACTAAAGCAAACATGCGCTTTATATGGCGGATAAAAATTTGACAACTCACGGGAAGAGAACGACAACTAACTTGCTCGCATGTGATATAAACTCCTCGCCTAAGAATTTGTATCTTAATAAACGTGACTGACCTAGCAGTTGTAGTTTTTTTTACTCTTATGTGTCCATCTCGTTCCCAGCGCCTCTTTTCTTCTTCTTGAAAATACGGAAAAAGGCATTGGGAACGAGGTTGCTGGCTTGCTCCTAATTCCATACCTCTTCACATAACTTAAAAGTTTATTTTGAACAAATGACATCACTTAAATATGGTGGAGATACACAAAAACTCGTGGAAATCTTTAAGTTCTCTAAATTCGTTGTTTTTAGTGAACAAACAAACAAACAAAAAATGACGCAGATTTTATTTCTAGGTCTTCAGAAGGTGCGAGTTTGACAGCTCCACATGAAACATAAGTGAACGACCTCCGACTGTGGAGTCCACATGCTATTATATCTAACTTTGACCAGCCGTTTCAAAGAAGGAGCAGATAAAGAAAAAACTCATTCATTCAAAAGAAAAAAATTCATAATATTCTAACCTTCGTTCTCAGCCTCCTTTAGTTGCGTCAAAATATGGATAGCTGACGTTTGTATTGTGCTATCCTGGCGAAGATGACTCATCATTTTTAGCATGATTTCAATCGCATCGTGATCAAGAAGACTTTCACAATAACTTGTAAGCTTTGCCATCTGTGAGATCGCATTTAAAATGTGCTCAATAAAGATGACGTAATCGGTGTAAAAACCAAGCCTTTCCAAAAGAAATGTTATAATTGTAGACGAGCAGTTTATTAATGAGGCCAGAGCAATTTCTGCCGACTCATCAAAACTAACATCCCACGTATTGACACTTTGATAGAGCTTATCGCCATTCGTAGTTAGTTTGACCATACACATGCAAGCACTCCGTATGATGGTTTCTATGGAAAAAAACACAGTAAGTGCAACCCTAGAGCCAATAATGCTAGAGATTTTTACATGACAAGTATTGCTTTTGACTACGCTGTAACCAAAATTTCACTAAGTATGTTCACACTTACGATAAACAGCATTGACTCCTTCTACTAGTTGTCTTTTAATAGCAAAACTGTTTGAAAAAGCTGAGTGATTTAAATACACTAGAAATTTTATCGAAACGAGCATTTGTCAAATTAAATCCAGCCAATTTCTAATTTGTTAAGTGTTTTGTTAAAAAAATCCTACTATAGCCAATTGTCTCAATATTCCACGCCGTATTTCGTTCTAAAAAACCGTATCCGCTTACCATACGTGTCGATAGCGGGCTTTTACCATAAATTTTCGCGAATTATCGAGGGAATAAACCCAATTGAAAGTCAATTATGTTGGCGTGCAACATAGTGAGATTGACACAAGAAAAAGGAACGGTTGTATTACTTAAAAATAAAAAGTACGATTCCGTTTTATTTTTGTTCTTCTTATGTTCTTTTCTCTTTTCTTCTCACGACACAATTTTTCCAAAAACTTAGCGAAGAAAAATTTTAGTTTAACACCTTACAAATCTTTTATAACTTCTTAGAATTTTTTTTATCTAAAACAAGTAAGTGATAAGCACAACTTACCGTTGTGAGGATTCTCGGTCATTGCCTTCACCAGTAAATCATACTGCCTATCAAAAATAAACCTCCTCATTTCATCCGTCTTGTCAACTAAAAAAATCCTCAACAATTCCACACTTAATTCACAAAGATCTTCTTCACCAATGAAGTGAGTCAAACATTTTAACACGAGTTGATAGAATTGAGTAAATATCTCATCTTTTTCGTCTACATTTCCTGCTTGACATAGCCTCAATTCCTTCAGCATATTCAACGTTAATGTCAGTGTGTTAACGCAATTGTTGTAGCGGTAAGAATCTCCATCAGCTTTGAAGCAAAACTTGATAACATTCGCGATGTCTGTGTAAAACTTGCTTTTGTTCAGCAAGCCTTTTGTAAACAGGTTTTTCTCCGTCGTATTTTGAAGTACGTTTGTTAAAACGCAAACGCATAACTGTTGAATACGCGAATCGAAGAAGTATGACTGATCCAGGTATCGGACGATCTTCTTCAAGAAGTCTTTATGCGATAGAAGATCAAAAAATTGAGGTGGAAGTGGACTTCGCTCGTATTCATCAACACCCAGCAACATTTTAAACAGTTCGATCACTTCATTATGAGTAAGGTTTTTCTTCTTAAGATAATGCAACGCGGTGTTCATACTTGTAATCTGATGTTCAGAGCTTCTTATCAACTCCTGAAAATTCATTCGGCTGCTTTGATAATGCTTTAAGAAATTTTCCAGTCCCTCTAAGTGAAGGATGCCATCGTCTTGTAAGTCCATTTCTTTCTTGGACTAAAACACAATAAACAGTGTGTAATGAAATAGTCCATCCTAATATTCGAAATTACAGTTTTATGATATACGGAAAAAGAGAAAAAAAATAAAACTGTACCCAGGGCTGATTTTTAGGATTCGCCCATCACTTCCTGAGCTCCCTCGATATAGTTTACAAGCAAGGGGAGGGAGAACATAAAGCACAACTCAGCACTTTATAACCTGCGTTGGTGCTAGGACGATAGAAAGAGAGTTTCACTAAACTGCTATACCTATCTTCCTAGGTAATGAAAACAAAAGAGTCGTGGGAACGAAATGGACAGTGAACAATAGCTTTATGGTAATCAGGAACAATTACATTGTTTGAAAAAAACCTGAAACATTCTTATAGCTTACAACAACGATTAAAAATGATACAAGTCATATGACGGCTGAATGGGTAACGGAATTTCCACGAAGTACGCAACTTTCGATATCACGTTTCGACACATCATACTTAAACTGAATATATCGAAAAAAAAAAATTTATACAATTCAACTTAATTATAAAATATCACTTTTTTTATAAATATAGTTTATTTTGGGTTTTTTACTATATAACTGTTTCTATGGCGACTGTTCATAGTATACATTCAAACACCTTTTAGCATGCCGATGCACATAAAAAAACATACATTTTGGTTATTATCGCTTACGTACATTATAGGCTGCAAGAGAACCCTTGTGAATGAGTTACAATGATTTTACATAATAACAATTAATTAAGGCTCAGGAATGGCAAATTTATAAGGAACATTTATAAGAAACATTTATAAGAAACATTTATAAGAAACATTTATAAGAAACATTTAGCCTTTTGAGTTTAACTTGTTAGTTCTTGAAATGAATAGAAAAAAGTACAATCACTGAAATATTATTTTTGTAGCGATCTGATTGACGAAACTTTTTAAGAGAAATAAATAAAAAAATCTGAAATTCTACTTTGAGAAAATAACAGGAGCATTCCCAGTGACATGTTTTGCTTAAGTTCAAAGAATGTAAAAATTAGCTTCCAATACGTTTGCTTCTCCTTCTTTTTCTAATATTACAATCCAGGACAGCCTTCCAATACAAACGTTTTTTTGTTTATTTCTCTGACTCGATTGTTCATAAACACAGTTAAAGAGTTCTGTTAGCAACACAAAAAACACCTCAAAACAAGAAAAACCACCCCCTTTTCTATAAAAATCATAAATTTTAAAGAAATTTGAGGAAAAAAATCATAAGTATGAAATAAAACGCTGAATTCTACAGTTGTGTTCTGACTACTTGGAACAAAAATAAGAACAAATCAAGCTGAAAAAAAGCTCAAGAAATAAAAGAGCTAGCCTCAGTGTCAGTGAAAAAACCAGTTACATTTTAAATCATATCCATTAACTTATTATTGTTTCCACTTTACGTTACGAAGTTTCAAATTTGATTTAAAAATATATTTATATATGAAACATAAAAACAACTGTGGAATTACCTGTGCTAACATTAATAAAATTTCCGAGAAGTTTTAAACATAAAGATTATCAATTTAATTCTTTAAAGATTAAAGTTCTTTAAAGAATCATTACAGCCTAGTTAATAAAAACAAAATTAAAATTAAAGAGGAAAAAAAATACCTTCGAGCGTTGCATGATGGAGAAACCTCGTCTACTTTATCAAAACACCACAAAATCGTTCCACAGAACACGTTTCGAAATTACAAGAAAACCAATACTTATAAACATAAACATCTCCCTCGTCTCATTACAAACTATTGCTTCAACAATAACAAAAAATGTAGCTGACAAAACCAAAAAACAAACAAATTAGTACAACGACTTTCTTCCAAGAACATAGTAATTATTCTAAGTAACAACTTTAATATAGAAGTCTATAATTACAAATTTCTCTCTTTTTTAAGTAAAGGGAAAAGTGGGATATAACAAAGAGAACTATTCTCTGAGAAATATTGTTTACTAAAAACTGAACAAATATAAACAAAAAAAGTTGTGTATTGTGTCACATGATAGTAACAGTTCATAGGCAGATATATTTTATGTTTGTTTTCAAATACAAACAATTCTTTTAACATGTTAACCTAATAACAATCTTAGGTCACAAAGCAATTTCTACATACGTGATCAATCCCGTATACGCCCCCACAATTCTTTTTTTTACAAATAACGCCCAACTTGATAACAACGCCCAACTTGATAACAATCTTGAAATGGAATGGTGGACAAAGGGCGTGTGCGAAGATTGCTACATACACCCTCTATTCACCATACACCATCTCTACCACAAGTGTTGAGGATTTTGCTTGTATTTCTCGTATTCTTTATTGTTGTAAAAAGATATCACTGTTTCATTTCCTACACCACATTCAATAAGCCTTTTGTGCTCGTAAATCCTAAGCTCCTCGTCATTATCACTGTTTATGACTGGATCATTGGTTTTGGATCCAAACTGTTTTTGCTCAATCTTCATAGCGTTATACAAGTGTCTACGAAAAGGTGCTGGGAGTTCTGTTCTATTTAAAATGTCTTCCTTCACGAAATTTATGAATTCCAGTCCAGTTTTATTCAAATCAACATGATGATACACTACATTTCGTATGTTTCGATACTCAAATGAACGAATCAGCCGGACTGTAATGACATAACTACTCATGATTTTCTTGTTTTTATCAGACTAAATGGAAACAATTTTATGTTCACAAACAACTTAGTATCCAAACCTCCACGCTGTAAAAAAAGGCGGAGTTAAATTCTCTGACTGCAGTTAATTTAAAAGGATCCTTTTTAATGAACAGAAGTGTAAAGATTGTTATCCTAAATTATGAATTAATTAAATTATGGTTAATGATTTGCAGCAAGGAATTAAAAATTTTAATGAAGGACTCTTTGCATTTTACCAAAATATTAGGTGGTCATTATATAACCTGAAAAAGCAAAAATATTTAAACTATATACAATGTTGAATTATGGATGGACGTATTAAAAAAATAATTTATAACTTCAAAAGCAAAGCATCCAGTTCTGCTTCTTCGAATTTGCGCATCCCTCTGTGAGGCTTATATAGTAAATGTTATATATCTTTTTTTTTTACATATCAAGATAACAAAAATCCGATTTTCGGGAAAAGGTTTAAAAATTTAGGAATAAGTGATGTGTCAATTATGTTTTCCCTTGATAAAACGTTATGCTGCAAGTTACAAGTTTTAACCATAATCACAACAGGAGTTACTAGATGTGCAAACTATCGGGCTATAATATAAATTTCAGGGGTAGTCTTGAGTAATAGCCAATAATTAAGAAGGTCTGGAAAGTCTGAGAGCGCAGTGTAGAAGATTTGTAGCTACATCTGTATATGCTAAATAAACCGGAGAGAAAAATACTTTTCCTGATGATAAAAGAGACATGTAAAAAACTCTACAGTGGCCCATTGACTGGCTGGCATGCCTTGCTTAGCTAGAATACTGCACCAGGCGTACAAATAGTGAACTACTTTTAGAAAGAAAAATGCCTTTTGTAAAACAACTAAAGTTGGTCAGCTACAAAAGTTTATTCCAACAAAATTGAAGACCTTTTAACAAAAAACTCCAAAGTTAATTCCTAAAATACCAAGGTGATTTTAAGGTGGTGAAAGTTTGTATCTGCAAAAGTTTCGTTCTTTAAGGTAATACAAGATGTGAACAGGTAAAAAAATGCAAATATCAACTCTCTTGCTTAATTCGGTGTTTACAGTATATTAACTAGCAATAACAATAATAGTGCTGTAATAGGTATATGTAGCATTAAAAATTCAATACATGGTTTCCTTAAAAAAGCTTGGCAAGAGTCCAGTTTCATACGTTTCTTATCAGTCACTGCATTTTGATTCCCAAAAGTTGCTTAACATCTATAAAGCAGATGAAAAGGCAAATGTTTTGACAAAAAAAGAAAAAACACAGAAGTCTAGAAACGCATGAGGAAATATTTTCAGCAGAATGAAAATTCTGGGTATTACCTTAATAACAAATCAATAAATTAACACAGTTTGGCCTCTTTCCATATTAATTTCTTGACACATAGAATTAATGTCCAAGCCAATTAAGTAATACATTAATTTTCGGACTGGTAATTTCACAAGTATTCAATCAAATATAAGGAGATCATAAAAATTTGTAAATTGTAGACTAGAAAAATCATGTGGAGTATTTAGAAAATTTGAAACAGTTGATTTTCAAAGCATATCACGTTATTCATTAAACTAAGTCTGTACACGTCACTTTTGTTATCAACAGCCTTTTATATGTGTGCCAAACTTAGATGTCTTTCATATGTCCTGTCTACGAAAAATTTCTTGACATTTAAAGCAAAATCAAGAACACTTAGTAGCATTGTAACATTTACGTTTCCCTGAAAGCAGACCTGAAAAAGTGGCATTGAACTAGACTCCTTTGGGTCCTGTCGTTCTACTGTGATGAATTATCTATGAAAACAGGACATAACACCAACTCAATTTAATGAGTTGTTAATAAAATGATTTGTTAATTTCATTAATTTCATGCATAAGGTTTAATTCAATTCATATTGATCCTCTTCCCCTTTGATTGGTTTCTCAAGGTTATGTGTATCCAATATTTGCCAGATGTAATTGGTCCGGTTTGTCAAAAAAGGATGTGCATACAGATGGTTATATCTGCATCAGAAAGACGTTGTCCAATTTTTAAATTATTTAGTTTTTGTTTAACATTGCTAATCAACAGTTAGTAAACATCATCAATAAAACAACTTTTCTTTTTCACAAGACACTCGCACGTTTTGTTTTTAGCAACATCTTTCCAAGATAAACCTATATTTCGACTAAGCCTTATTAAAAAGGAGATCAAAATTATCAAACTTTTATTTTCTTGTTAAGCTACAAATTTACAGTTTTAAGCCCATCCCCCCCCCCTTGTGTCTGCAAAACATTTCCTGTGTTTATTGCATTTCATGGACACAGTATGAAAATCGTGAATCAAGTAAGAAGTAAAGTATGAAGCAATAGTGGTTTACTCTCTGGGAGTAACGTGCTCTCGAGCACTCCCAAAGTGAATCACAGAAAATTATTATCAACAACATTGTCACAAATTAACTTTACATTATAGTAGCATTATTTACACCTACATTGCTTTTTATCTTCTTTTTACTGAACAAACTTCCAGCCAACAACTACTCAGATCAGTTTGCACATGTGTATCATGTAGTCAATGAACTTAATAAAGAATTATAGAGACATGCTTACACCTATTCACAAAAAGGTTTTGATACAAACAGCTAATAACAGTATGTGCATCATAGTCTTTCTTTACAAAATTATCAAAATTACGATGCTTTTTTAATTAAATTTAGTTGTATTAAATATCTGCAGAACAACAATTAGTTTTATTAGGCAATTTCCTAGTTTGTCAACAAGACAAATTTCCCTGATTTTTTCAGTTTTTCCCGATTTTCAAGAAGTGTAAGAATCCTGTTTTTACAAAACCCGGTTCCATTGATTAGGCTATGAGTATTGCCAACTTCAGTTTAGGATTTAAATAGGACTCACTTTTCTCCAGTTGTTAAAGGGTGCCAGCAAAGAACAGTAAGAAGTGTCCTACAGTCTGAATGACTTGAAATTTTGCAAAACTGATTTTAAGAAAAATTCGTCCATCACTAGTTTAATTAACACTGTTGCTTATGCTGGTTTCCCTGCCAAAGAAGTTTAAGAAGTTAAGAATAAAAATTGAAGTACTTTTTCACATTGATTCCCAAAACTTCTCAAAAACCTATTTGACTTTAATGTTTTGGTCAACTCATGGTCAAATTGTATTAACTGCAGTGATTTGCCCATGATAACTAAAGTTGTTTGAAGCAAATAATGTTATTATGCAGCAAGTGTTATTGATCATTGCCAAAAACACCAAGTTTGCCACAATAAATTATGAGAGAAACGACGTGTGCAACCAAAAGCTACATAAAATTGAACTACTACAAATCTAAATCAAACAATCAATATTATATAATGATAATAATTTGTAGCTAAAATAGCCACATAGCTACAATGCAGTGAACTTTTTTTGCCCTTTGCCACATCATAAACCCCATTTGTTCTGGTCTTTTTTACAAAATTAGAGGTCAAGATTTCTTATCATATTTAAAGGCCATAAAGTTTATATTAATGTACCTTCAGAGTTGTAACAGATAGATTAGATGTGCATATTTTAAGGTGCGTTCACAGTCATTCGTCATAGTTGTTCGAAAAAGGCGATTACAAAAAACCTATTCGTTGCGAACGACAGAATGCAGTTCACACTAGCAGGAAAAATAGAACAGCACGTAACAAATAAGACATTTATTTTTAGTTTTGTATCACCAGTTAAGTTACTTTACTGCATTTCAGCACTTTTTTTATTTATTATACTCAATATTATACTCAATAATAATAAGATATCCAATGTTTACGTTAAATATTACACACAAAAAGTTAAACTTTTCTTTCTCGTCAACATTTATTTTGAAATTCCAAATCTCGTTTTGAAATTGTATTTTGAAATCTGATTGGTTGATAAATTCCCATTCGCCGTGGTAGTTGAACTTATTTCAACTACTGCGCAAATGCTGGCGAATGAGAGAAAATTACGTAGTATGCTAACAATAAATAATGCGCGTGTGTAGATTCATGGTTGATTTTTCGTCTGGCAGAGCGCTGAACCTAATTGAGTTTGCGTAGCTCAGAGAGAGCATTAAATAACTCCAGGACTCCCCATCAAAGCCATGGCCCCTCCTGGAAATAATAGACAGGGTATATCCCTCGATATTTGTGAGGCTAGCCATGTAAAATATGCATATCTATCTATCTATCTACATACGGGTACAAATCACACCAAAAATCAAAAATTGATACTGACCTCTAATCCGGATAAACACCTAATTAGCTAGGTTACAATGGCTTTAGGTCATATAATCTTGTTAGACGACATTTCTTACTAGGCAATGCGTAACTTAAGTAGGCCTAGTCAATATGTTGGTGACCCCCAATTGAACTGGGAGATTGAATCCATTTCAGGAGAATGTCACCAAATCAGAGATATTTTGCTCTCTCTTAAAATTTTTTGCTCTAAATTTGAGATTGTCTCCAAAAATAAATAAAAAAATTAAAGCCCCCAGAAAGAGAAAATGACTTTTATGAATGTGGAGTTTATCCAGTTTTAGGTTGGGTTGCTTGGAAATGGAGCTAAACACAGTTTAGCTCATGTTAATTGCAGTTTCCAGTTGGGTTGCTAGCTGGTTGGGTGAACTAAAATATAAAAACACTATATTGAGCTTCAAAATTGGTGCATGATGTTTTGTTTACCCACATTGGGTATTGTCTCAATTAACCAGGCCAATGAGCCTAGCCTCTGTTACCAATGGCCTATAAATTAAGAATTTCACATTACATTGGCCTCTGACCTAAGCTGACAACATTGTCTTCAAAAAACAACGAAAGATTTCGCCAACCAACCAACCAATGCATTTTTAACACTATTTTTATTTTTTTTTTATGTTCAACCTTATCACTACTGGATCTTGGTCACTTCATCGAGTGGGTCAGCATGGACATGAATCTTCACCGGCCATCCTGTCCAAGTGCTTTAGCTACACAGTTTCCTTGCGTTGATTCGATTTGGCTTTATGAATCACCAAGGTTTTTGTCCAGTGGTGGAAGCAATTGGCCCACCTCAAGCTCCAATGTTTTTTTTTTTTTTTTTTTTTGGTGTTCATGTTGGGCAGCATTTGTTAGTCTAAATAAATAATAATAATAATAATAATAAATATTTAAAGTGGCTAGCCCAGAAAATCACAAAAACCTATAGTTAGTGGATTGTTTCCACTGGGGGCCACTAGAACAAAAAAGAAACAAAAAATGATACATAAACCTTAGACTGCCTCAGCTCAATCAAACATAGTAACATTTATAATCTGTGAAAATTGAAAAGAAAAAGAATAAAAAACAAAAATTAAAAAGTTAAAAAGTGATCTCCATTAGAATTTGCCAAATACATTAGAGATGGAAGTCTTAAACAAAAGCAGACTTCCATCACAGGTCACTTGGTCTGGAAGATTATTCCACACTTTTGCAGCTCTAAATGGGAAGGCTTTTTTGCCAAATTCCGTGTTGACCAAGGGAAGTGTGAACCTGTTTTTTGAAGCTCCTCTTGTTTGATGATTATGACAGTTTTTTGTCAAAAGGAATTTTGAGCGCATGTAATCAGGAACAATGTGATTCATGGCTTTGAAAACTAATATGGCATCGTTTTTGATGAGTAAATTATTCATTGAATATTCCCTCTCTTTCCCAAGAAAGGTACGGACACATTTTAATCGTTTTTCTAGTTTTCCCAATCTACCTTGGGTGGCACAAGCCCATGCCGAGGAGCAGTAGTTGAAATATGGCATGACAAGTGCATTAATTAAAAGGTTTTTTGTGTGAGGTGTTAAACAGGATGCAATGGTTCTAATTTTAGAATATTTAATTAGTATTTTTCTATTTATGACATTAATGTGCTTTTCGCATTGCATTTTTTGATCAAATGTTACCCCAAGATATTTAACTTTTTCGCTCCTCTTCAAAGGAATACCCATATAGTTGATAGTTTTGTTCTCAACTTTTTTTAACTGGCTGTGGTTGCCGAAAAAGATTGTTTCAGTTTTGTCCGTATTAATAGTCATTTTGTTATTATTCAGCCGGAGGTCGACTTGCGAAAGTTCTAACTCGACCTGGGAGACAAGGGTATCCAAGTTTTTATGAGACGAAATAATTATTGTATCATCTGCATATAGATGGTGGTAGTTTGAATTGATGACAGATTTTAAGTCATCAATATACAAAAGAAAGAGCAGGGGCCCCAACACAGATCCCTGCGGCACCCCAAAAGCGTCTTCATGAAGCAGATCTGATCCTGTGTCGTTTACAAGAGTCAGCTGCATTCGGCCCGTTAAGTAGGACTCGAACCAGTCAAAGGCAGCATCTCTGATGCCAAAACACCATAGTTTTTTTAACAAAATTTTATGATCAACAGTGTCAAAAGCTTTTTTAAGGTCAATGAGCACAGCACAAACAAAGTTATGTTGGTCGAGCTCAGTAAGAATAAAATCAGAGACATCGACTACTGCAGTTTCTGTGGAAAAGAGTTTTCGAAATCCAGACTGTCTGTCATTCAGGAAGTTGTGCTCAGAAATAAAATGAGACATTTGCTCATGCACTAACTTTTCAAAAATTTTCATAGGAATTGGCAAAATGGAGATAGGCTGATAATTAGTAGGATCTGTTTTATTGCCACTTTTAAAAATAGGCGAGACCCTTTTAGTCTTCCAACATTTAGGTACATAACCAGTAAATAAAGATTTGTTGAAAAGATAAATAAATACTTAAAACTGACGAACCTGCTTTTAGCAGTCATGAACCAATTCCGTCCAAGCCTGTAGCTTTATTAAGTTTTAGTGAACTAATTAATTTCTCGACACTTTTGGTCTCAATATGAGCCCACCGAAAATCGTGTCTGCTAACAGGTGGATTAACATTAGTAGTGTCAGAAGAAAATTTAGAGGCTAGTTTGGCACCAACACTGACAAAAAATGAATTGAATGTGTTGGAAATTTCTTTTGGGTGAGAAGTTTCTGTACCATCGTTTTGGACTACTCGTTTTATCGAGGTAGTATTGCCTGACTTATCAGGAACCAGTTTTTTTAGGGTTTTCCAAAGGTATTTTGGCCGTTTTTGAAAGTCCTGCAAAACGTCATTATAGTACTCGTTTTTGAGACCTATTACCTGGTTCCTTTTTTGTTTGAAAGCTTCCCAGTCTATGATGGATTTTGTTTTTGATGCTTTCCGTTTCAAGAAGTCTCTTTCTTTGATGGCTATTATTAATTCATCAGTGACCCATGCCTCAACACGGCCAGAAAATCTATGTGTTTTGAAAGGGGCATGTTTGTCAGCCACTGTTTTAACATTTTTATTCAGTTTCTCACATGCTTCATCAAGGTCATCATAATTATTAAAATATGACCAGTCTAAATTCCTGAGGTCCTTCAGAAAAGCCTCTTCACTGAAGTTCTTGTAGCTACGAACCTTGCATGTTTTAGGTTCAAATTTTGGCCTTTTGAATTTTCAGATCACATAAACTAAATTGTGATCACTGATGCCTAAATCCATGACACCAGTTTTAGAAATACAAGAACTGTTAGAAAGTATCAAGTCTATAAGAGTGCTACTATTTTCAGTAACACGAGTTGGCTCCGTAATATGTTGTTTTAGGAAAAGAGTGGAGCATAATTCCTTTATTTTGGCCAAATATCGCTTTATATTAACATCACAGAGTCGTTAAATGAAATACATTTGTCTTTCTAATATTGTGTTTTTTCTGGAAACATTAGCAATTAATACAAATTAAAAGTGCGATTGGTATGGTAAGTTAAGTTATTCAAACTGAAAAGGAAATATACACAAATTTAGCTTTGAAATTCAACAAACATTTGACAAAAAAATAATAATCATACCAGATTGCCCAAGTATGAAACCGGATAAACTTGAAATTGAATGGTGGTGGACCTACAGTCCACCACATGTTAATTGCGGTTGCTGAAGCTAGCACTTATACCTGTTGAGAGGCTTGACTTTTTATATAGCATACAGTACTCTAGTGTCAGTAGAAGCCCAATGTTTATCCAAATACAAGATGGTAGGCCAGTGTGAGGGGTATTCACAGGGCATGGATACTAGTGTTCTCCCTATCCCAGGCTCTAAAAGTGCTGCCCAGGACTGGTAGATCCACGCTCCCAGATTGCCTCGCCTACCTTAGCTGTCATAGTCAATAAATAGGAGCAGCTAAAGTCAGCTATAGTCCCCCCTATCATTCATTGTTTAGTTTGTCAGCCAAATGGGATGAAGATGCGTTTGTTTCCCTAACGAATGAGTTGCACAATAGCAGGTAGTAGGCATTTCCACGAGATTTGCTGAGATGTAGGTGATTCCACGTGAGTCACTGAGATGTAGGCGTTTCCACGAGATTGGCTGAGATGTAGGCAATTCCACGAGATTCGCTGAGATGTAGGCATTTCCACAAGATTTGCTGAGTGAAGGCGTTTCAACGAGATTCTCCGAGATGTAGGCATTTCCACGAGATTTGCTGAGCGTAGGCATTTCCACGAGATTTGCTGAGTGTAGGCGTTTCCATGAGATTTGCTGAGATGTAGGCATTTCCACGAGATTTGCTGAGTGTAGGCGTTTCCACAAGATTCGCTGAGAGGGTTGCATTTCCACGAGAGACGTAGGTGTTTCCACGAGATACACCCCAGGTGAGTTAGCGTTTCCACAAGATACGCAGACGTTTCCACGAGATACGTCTTAAGGGTAAGGTTGGAAACACATGCATCTGGTTTGGGGGCTCCCCGATACCAAACCTGACATCCTCCCCCTTTCCCCCAAACTCAAGTGTAATTATAACATGAAACAAGAGAAATATAATTCTATACATAGCATGTTGTTATATTTGTAGTTGCTTCACAACCATAGCAATTAAATTTCGTTAAAACTTTTTCTTGTGTAAAATTGATAAATACTTTTGTACAAAGTTTTCTTGTGACTACTCAGGTATGTGATTTGACAGAATGAGCGAAAATGTAAAAACATGTATTATATAAAGTATAGCTATAATTAACTAGCCTAGTTAACTAAGCTTTCTTCTTCGAGTTGATAAAATGAGTTTCTCTCAAACTAAAGCTTAGACGCAAACGAATGACTCAGCGGAAACCCCGAGTTTAAATTGGACAATGTGACTAATCGCTTCGGAGGCCATTTTAATTTATCTGCGAGTTGTTTACCAAGCTTGGCCACATCTTACTCTGGTATAAACTTTATAGTTTACTAATGTTTGTTAGGGTGAGTGAAACCACTCGCTGGAATATTCGGATGAAAAGGGCTTTCCCCGACATGGGCCACGTGAGCAAAGAACAATAGAATTAGCCAATCAAAAAGCGCGGCCAGATTTTGTCCGCAGAAAAATCGTTTGAGACCCAGCGTAATTTTTCCCACCTTAACTACTCCGATTTCCCGGTGGTAAGAAAAATTACGCTGGGTCTGCTGGCTAATAATTAACATGAAATCCCTAATGAAACGATCAATTAACAATTGACAATTAAACAATACATATTAGCTAAGATAGAAAATAATGATACAAGTGGGATAAGTGAAAAAACTCCTGCCGTTTTCCATACCAGTTGCTAGCTAAATGAAAAAGTTGGGTTTTTCTCTCCATTAATCTCCACAAAACAAACTAAAAAGGAAAGATGATCTCCTCCCCAAATGGATATACAATCTCACAAATAATGTGATCTGTGCCGTACTGGATAGGGAAACAGAAAAATCTACTTTCTTATATAACATAACATGCTGTAAAACATGTTCTATCCTGAAATCTATCCTGAATTTGCATCTTTAAACGTTCCATCGACAATAACCCATCATGAGCCCAATTTCCCGCCATCTTCCCTAAAAATGTAAACAATGTTGTTTGAACGGTGAACGAAGACTATTTGCGGCTGCGTTTCCTCGGTCCACCGACGGGGCAAAAATTACGGCAGATAATATGCGCGTGAAAAATAACTCAATCTTATCCCTAGTAGAGCTTATTTTTCGATTTTTAATATGTGCCAGCCGTTTTCTCCTCTTCTAATTATTATTGTGATGTTTCCTAAATTCCTATTATTTATTTGCTGTAGTCATTCCTAGCACAATCACATTTCTATCTTTGTTCTGTTGTAAATAAACTTTATTCTACGCAATATTGTACAATATATTGTAGTAACTAGTGTAAAATTCTGTAAAATTATACAAGAAGGATATAAATAGTTCACACTTTGTGTGCAATATATTGTAGCTGAGAAAACTACCCTTAACTTTCTAAAGGGAATTTGCGATGACATGCTCCCCCCCCCCCTGACCTACCATCCTTTCTCCTGGTCGATGACCCTGGGATGGACCTACACAGAAAACACAACAAAATTCTTGTACAATATGTTATAAAATGTGCACAAAATTTGTGTCGTGAAAAAATACAAAATGTTAACACTGCCAAATAGAAATATTTCTGCTTCTGTTATATACACGACGTTACAATACAATTTGGGTTTCTGTGTGCATTGTGGGGCGTTGATGTTGCTTGTACTCGAAGCTATGCTATCCCTCGTACTTAAATAATTATATTACAAAATTAAAAGCACCCTTAATTAGAACGAAAAATTAGCTGCATGTTTGCCAGTCATGGTAAACACGTTTCCAGGTTTCTTTTGCCTTTTTGATTCTACGATTTTATTCTATGCTATAAGTCTGGTGAAATTTATTAAAACTTTCTTTCTAAAATTTGTTCAACATTACGGTTTAGCAGACTTCATTATGTAGCCAGTTTTTGTATGGTCAGCTGTTGGCACGTGATCGCCGGTAGCCACATAACAATTTCCTTTATTGCTATTGGTTGGTTTAAACACAACATCACCACAATTTTCATCAAGTGTACATTTTAATGAGCACTGGATTTGACTAATTGATTTTCCCAGCTCCTTTCCAAATATTGAGGTCATTTTCATGGATGACTCGTATCGTTTCCCAGCAGGACCTAAAAAATGTTCGTGATTCTTACTAAAGGCCCCATGTAATGTTGTAAAGGCGATGGATGGTGATTACCACACTCATGTTTAGGTTATGGTTGAAGTACCCATTGACCACTATGAAGTGGTCAATGGGTACTTAAACTTCGACCCCAGGGCTTTTTGTCTCTTTTTTATACCGTACGTTATCAAAAAAGAGAAAAAAGGTTGAAGTTGTGGGTACTCATATAAATATGATTTTACCTTTTTTCATGTAACATTTCGGATTTGGAATATTTTCTTTTTCAAAGCAGTAACCCATTCGTAAACATTCTTCATTCTGCATACTTTCTGTGTTTAGCCTGATTCTGTTTGGGACTGCTACATCACATCCTAGTAAATGAAAACAGGATTCGAAAATTTAAAAAAAGCAAAAATCGTCCATTCTTTATATCGAAAAAAAAAATTTTGGTTTGATATTTTCAAGTTCAGACAAATACTTTAGTTGCAATTTAAGTTTCCTTAAGCCTCCTTAAGCATGAAAATTCCACAAAAGTCCCACAAACCACTAGGGTTTGTTTATATTTTCCTAAACACAGTGAAATATCCTGCACATCCACTAAAGCGGACACCTCCTTAAGATGGACAAAACAATTTTTTCCCCGGACGATTTCTTAATAACCTCTCATGATAAAACCTCTCCAAAGCAAACAGTTTAAAGCAAACAGTTTAAAGCAGACACCTCCTTAAAGTAGACACTTTTTCCTGGTCTCGCAAGTATTTTTTTTCTCCCAGAATTTACTTCTATAAAGCAGACAAAGAAAAATTTTGACCAAAATATCAATATTTTATTTGTCTTCACAACTGTTTACAATGCTTTCGTGTTCTTTTGTTATTAAATTTATTTTCTTCGATAGTTACGTCACAGCCTTTTCTTGACCACTGTATGTCCAATACTTATAAATCTAAAACCAGTAGAAGAGAAAGTTACCGCAACAATTGTTATTTGGAGAAGTGCTAAAGTGGATGTTTCAAGAAGCTGCTAAACCCTAAACGTCCGTATGACGTGCATTACTATTCTAGTCTAAAAGTATGGATGACAAGTGAGACTTTAGTTTCTGTGTTGACTGAAATCAATCGAAAGATGGAAGTTGCTAATAGAAAAATCCTGTTTCTTATGGACAATGCTCCTTGAAACTCTGCATATTTTGTTGATTCGTACTCAAACACCAAAAACACTACCTGAACGTACTTCAACCTTTAGATGCAGGTATAGTTGGAAATTTCAAAGTTAAGTATCGAAAAAGAATATTAAATTTGTCATTTTCCGGGCAATGACAAATGATGTTATTCAAGAATTTGATGTGTTCAAGGAGGTTTCAATAGAGACCTCCTTGGTGTGTTGAAAGCGATTTCTCGGATTGCTGCGTGGAAAGAAGTCTGTGATCAAACAGTCATCAACTGTTTTCAAAAATGGTATTTCATAACCTGGCTCGAGATGTTTGGACTAAATCAAGACGTAGAAAGAAAATTCGCTGATTGGAGGAGCTTGCTGGTGACGTTAATCCAAATGGGTATGAGGATTTTGACAGAGAAGTTGCGAGTAGATGCAGATTACGAGTTTATGGATGTATCAAGCGATAAAGACCTAAATGAGGAGATCGAAGATACTGAAAATATAAACTTTAGAGGCATTGCGAGTAATTCATTTTGGCAACGAGAATCTTCGCCATTTACTGGTAAAGGTAATTGAAAGTCTAGAAGACCTGAAAATCTCGACAAGACGCCAGACATAATAATAATACCCTTTACGAAGAAATAGATTGTTATGTCGCTACAAACTGTATTTTGTGTTGTTATTTGTTTTCCAGAGCTGTATAAATTTGCAATCATTTTTCAGTCTCCCAGGTTTTTCGTTTCTTCTACTCTACCATCTATATTGTCTAAAAACGTCTCTGCTCATAGCAAAATTCTATTTCTTCACACCAAATTGTCTTTTAAAAATATTTTTTTTCCTTAACTAATGGATTTCCGGCTGTGGAGTATATTTTTTCTGCGTTTCTTAACAAAATAAGCAAAACCTTTCCAGGTCGTACACCTCTCTAAAGTGGACAAAATATCTGGTCCCGTAATTGTCCGTTTTAAAGTGTATAAACTGTATAAACATTAGTAAAGATTACCTGGACAAAATGGATTAGAGTCACAGACTCTAATATCACTAGCAGATCCAAAACAATCTTTCCCTCCATCCGATGGTGGTGGATTGGTACAGCTTCTTGTTCTGTTTTGCGTTGCATAACCACAAGTAGCTGAGCATTCAGTCCAACCAGACCATGGCGCCCAATTTCCATCCACTGGTAATAAAAAAATAATTGTAAACAATTTATGTTAGACTTAAGCAAGATTGTATTTCTTTATATTATCACTTTGATGAATTGCCTCTTGTAATCAAGTTCCACAATATCAAAAAAAGAAGAAGAAAATGCTAAACAGCTATAAATGTTATCTGGTAAGCAGTAGAGCCACGAAGGAATATTTACCTGGACATGGAGAAAGGTAACACGATTTCGTTTCGTAGTTGCTGCCGTAACAGTTATTCCCTTGGTATTGCGGTGAAGGGTTGTTGCAGTTTCGCAATCTTGATCGGGTTTGACTTCCACATGTGCGTGAGCAATAAGTCCAACTGCTCCACCAACCCCAGTTGCCGTGAACTGAAAATGTTTAAGTACTATGCATCTTATAAAAGCAAAGACCAGGTTTTGTAATTTTAAATCAAGAACAATTTCTGTGGGCGCGCATTCGTGTAGGGAATTAAAATGTAAACAACAGGGCATGATCATCGAATGAATGCAGTCAAAAACATACGTTGGAATTGGTAAAAGTTAATTTGGAAAGAATATACACACTTTTGCTTTTATAAGTATTTGCTTTAAAAGAATACCAGGCTAGGATTTCAGATTAAAGACAATCTATTGTTTAGTACAATAGAGAAATAGAATAATGACCAGGTTAGAATTTTAGTATATTTATAACGAAAAAGCGTGTAGTTTATTTAAAGAAAAATTTGAATGAAAATGAAAACAAAATATATACCCTTTTTCCAGTAACAATCTCCATTTTGAAAAAAATTTAGGAGTCCGCCATATAAATTAAAACACTGTCCACCGCATGCATCTGAATTGCAATCAGTGCATCGCTGAATGCTACTGCAATCTGAAACAATCAATAAATTTATATGTTACACTGGCCGTTATCTTGTGGAAAATTTTATGAGGGGATCGTGCGTTATACATATTTCCAGAATCGCTATTTCGTGCATGCTAGCCAACCTGTTAGCATGGAGTAATGAAATTTACTTGGACGGGGGCTATTACGTTAACGTTATTATTATTAGTGAAGCCACTCACAAGAATTTTTTTTTTTTTTTTTTTTTTAAAGTAGGAAAACTTAAAGGGATCCTGGAACACAAAATGACAATCTTACCATTAAAAGTAATCGTATTCTTAAATACAAAAATAATTTCGAAACAAATTTAAATTAATTTTTTTGTAAACACTTTGTGTGGCTCATCTTCGCCCCCATTTTGTTATTCTGGAGGAAAGTAAAGTTGCACCGAATAATTGGATAATTATGCGCAACACAAAATGTTAAAAATTCATTTGTTTTATGTCGTATATATTAGTATATATTTAAAAGACTAAATGCATCATGAAATCTCGACTTTTTTTAGTATATAAATAAATATATATTTGTTTCAATCGAATAATAGATTAGTGAAAAAGCTAAAAAAGAAAATGAAAAAAGCTGATAAGTTTCTTAACTTCTTCTTAAAGAGCGCCTTGAAATCGACTGTATTTTTTGTACACACACGCCGCATAGCTCGCAATACTTCCCACCAGAAAAAAAAAAGCAATTAAAAAAACTATTTTTACACAGTAAATTTTTTTTCGCATTTTAAAACAATCTCGTACCTGCGGTGGAAAAATCAATTTTTGAAAACAACCAGATAAGAAGAAATGTCATCTGAACCAACTTCATGTCGAAAACAAAATTGATTGATTGCTTGGATGAAATTCAAACTCTTCACGAAGTGTACCTACTGCACTTTTATGCGTCTGCAAATGAACCCTCACTCATAAACTCTTTTCTCTTTTATTAGCAAAAGATGAAAGAAAAACCAAACCATCCCTGTTTTAATTAATTAATTTCTTAAATTTCAATGATAAGCCTTTTTTCATTGAGCTGCACCGGTTGAAGGAGGGTTACTGAAAAAAAATTGCGTAAAAGAAATAATAATTTTTATCAATTAGTAAAGGCTTCATTTTCTTGTGATATATCCGGTGGACCTGTGTCCTCGTTTTAAATCCAATCCAAATGCCGAATAATCTGACATAATGTAAAGAAAACTTAATAGGGATTGCGGACAAAGTTGTATACTGTATGAAATTTTAAAATTAAAATTGATAGCGGAACTCTAGCTTTCGCAAGCTTTGACGGTTTATTCATGTGGTTTGATGAAAGAATTCAAATTTTTTATATTCAATAAGAGAATTTCTTATTCTATGTGTCTCATAATGAATTCCATTTAACTCCGAAAATTAATGAATTATCAAGCGGTTACTGTAAATTTTCTATGTACGTACTTTTCCTTCCAATTTTGTATCGAAAATTTATCACCAGTAACTTAAAATAATAAAAATTCTGATTCCTTAATATTTTTTCTACCTGAAAATCGACTTCGATTTAGTTGAAATATTAAAATGCCGCAATTTAATTAGTCAATACTTTCGAGCTAAAGCAATAAAAACTACATTTTTTTGCCAGAGTAAAACAGAAGATAATGCACTGAAAGTTACTTGTTTTATCCTTCTAGTCTTATCAGACTATTCATACACCTTCTCAAGCCAACACCAGTACCTATCAAGTTAATGTATTAGTGTTTATGGTAAAACTATCATCTAGTAGCATTCTTTTAGACGAACATCTACAATTGGTCCTTTCCTTTTAAAGTCGTGTTGCAAAGAAAGGTCATTGAGAAGGTAGTTAATCAGTGTACTGACAAAGATATCCAAATGGTTTTGTAAAACAGAAGTTTGGAGACACAGTGTAGGTTGCTGAACAATCTGGTTAAGCAACCGACTTTCTACCACACTCGCCAATTAAATCGTCGTAACCAACGACGTACGATAAGCTTATAAATCCTCTATAATTTTTCTGTCAGTTAAAGCTGTTCGATAATATAATAATATCTAATACCGCAAAAAAACTACTTCTCCTGTTCGCAGTAGCTGTCACTGTCAAGAATGTGTACTTTTGTAAAGTACAAATGGTCTGAGGCTAACTTTAGAAATTTAAAAATGGCAGCGTGCTGTAAACAAACACGAGACAGGACACTAAGGATTAATTTGTTAGTTATGAAAAACTGAAGTTCAAAAACTTATGCAGATTAGTGACAGTGAAATTGCTATTTCTCATATCAGACATTGAAAAAACCTAAATACTAGTTTCTCTCTCTGCCTGTTTATAAGCCTTGCTCATGTCCGATGAAGCTAACATCAGAGGTGAAAAGAAATATAATCACAAATCAGGTATAGCTGAAAGTCGGTTTATGCATGGAAAACACAACAAATTCTCGCGTACTATATTACAATTGTTATGTGTACAACATTTTGTCGTAATAAATGTTTTCTGCATTCAAAACCAAACAGAATTAAATATTTACAAAAAAATCTTAACAGTTTGTTGTGTAAAGTTACTACGGTAAAAAACTGTTGCGTCATCTTACAATACACTTCAAAACATTCGAAACATATTATTAGAAAAAGAATCTGAGCGTGAAAACGATTTAGGCTTGTTTGGCGCTTTTATTTTAAATTTAGATATTAATTCTATGCTTGTAGAATTACAAATACAATACCATCATAAGTCGGCTAAGCGGCCCTTTCTTCCTCGAATAACCGACGAATTACTAGTTATTTTCGTCCAAAACAAAAATCTTTTTTCACATTATTGGGCTCAGTTTAAAAAAAACTCAAAAATATAATAAGACACTCAGCGTCAGCGATTACGGTCAACATTACCATAACTTAGTACGGTAAACACACCTAAATCAAAAAATATCTAAAAAACGAAGTGGTGTCGTAGCTGTGCATTCTAATTTGATTTGCCGCAACATAATAATAATAGCTATATAACTTTGCATGTTCAACCTTACATTATGGTTTCACAGATTTAATTATGTAGACAGCTTCTGTGTGGTCCCCTGTTGTTATGTGATCGCCGGTAGTCACATAACAATTTCCTTTATTGGCATTGGTTGATTTAAACACAACACCAACACAATTTTCATCAAGTGTACATTTTAATGAGCACTGGATTTGACTAATTGATTTTCCCAGCTCCTTTCCAAATATTGAGGTCATTTTTATGGATGACTTGTATCGTTTCCCAGCAGGACCTAAAATAGAGGCAAGGTAAAACAGAGGGTTAGTATGTACAATACGATAGAGGTATAACGAAACATATTTGAAAGGCTTAGTGGCAATATCTACCATAATAATGTGGTGGGCGTTATAATCCTCGTCACCAGGGTTTGTTGTCGATGTCAAACCCGCTAGCGCTTACTTGACGGCTAAGAACCCCTGGGAACGAAAATATGCGCATTACACGCATTAAACTGCTCTTGCATTGGTTATCTCTCTTTGTATTAAACGTGTATGAGAAGAAACACCCGTTGTAAACAACCACATTTCCACTGACATATATATAGAACATTACCTTTTTTTCATGTAACATTTTGGATTTGCAATATTTTCTTTTTCAAAGCAGTAACCCATTCGTAAACATTCTTCATTCTGCATACTCTCCGTGTTTAGCCTGATTCTGCTTGGCACTGCTACGTCACATCCTAGTAAAATGAAATCAAAACTACGCTTACTTTTCTTATTAAATTTGACTACATTTTATATTTAAAGTGTTCCAGTCCTTATAGCTATTCAAGATCAACTCTAAAAAGTCAAGGGCGTGTCAAAAATGATTTACTTTTGTAACGTCCACTTCGTCATTTTCAAAGTGATTTGGTAGATAAAATACCAATAACAATGATGTTAGTCGATATTTATATTTGGTCACATGCAAAAATTTGAAAAATGCGATATAAGGAATTTTTTAGAAATGCTTTAAAAATCGCACTTGTGTTACTTCTGCCTTACAACGTAATTGTAATCGGCTACCTGCTAACCGCCAATTTTTTTCACAAAGATTGTAGTATAATGACATAACTTCATTTCACTTATTATTAAAAAAATTTATCCCCAAAACTCTAAAAGATGAACATGTATTTCACAGAAATATGGGACTGAGAATAAAAATTTGTCTCTCATAAAAAGCTGTTAAATTGCTATAACTTTTTCTTTCACGCAAATAACAAATGTGAACTTTTGTTCCACGACGAAAGTGATGCAGATAATTAAAGTTTTTGCTTATGCGGGATTTATAATGGCAGGACTCGCCTTAAGAGTAGACTGTCTTTGTCCATCTCGCCTGCCCTTCCCTTTTTTATTCTTTATTTCGATTTATTCTAGCGTCTTACGATCGATTTAAAAACAGTCAAAGAAAAAAAGATGTTCGCTGGTTTTACAGACAAGACAGCTCCCTACATTATTTTTTTTTTTTACTTTCAAGATTTCACAACCAAACTTTTTTCATTTATAAATAATTGTAAAACTTACCTGGACAAAATGGATTAGATTCACAGACTTTAATATCACTAGCAGAACCAAAACAATCTGTTCCTCCATTCAATGGTGATGGATTGGTACAACTTCGCGATCTGTTTTGCCTTGCATAACCACAAGTAGCTGTACAATCAGTCCAATCAGACCATGACGCCCAATTTCCATCCACTGGTATTAAAAAAATAGAATTTTACACATTGAATACAAATTTTTCAGTTCAATATTACATTTGTGATGGGAGATTCTTGTTTGATGAAGACAAAATGCTTTAAATTCCAAATGTAAAAAGTGATTCCCGCTTAAAAAGCTTCAAACCAAACGACTTCTTTCTCTTTTTCTCTTGTTTTGCGCAATGCAAAGCGATTGTTTTGCGTACTGAAACAGGAAAATCAAAGGTTCGGTATCGTTTGGTTGCTAATAATAAAACACAACTACTTAAAATATATATTTGTAGCGATTTGATTGGTTTATATTTTAAACTTCGCGCGAAAATAAAATAAAAATTGGAGTAGCTAATTTTTTTTAGCTTTATAAGCATGTGCTTGGAAGGTAACTTTTAAAAATGTATGGCCTTACTAAATCCTGAGAAATAAAAAAAAAGCAGTACTGACTTTTATCAATATAAATTAATGTTGAGACATAAATATAAATGTTTACCTGAACAAGGAATAACACTACACGCCTGTGTTTGGGTGTTGCCGTAGGCAGGACAGTTTTGTGGAACAGGATTATGACACCATCTCGTTCGTATGTGATTTCGAGTATCTCCGCATGATGGCGAGCAGACAGACCATTCGTTCCAAGAACCCCAGTCGCCATTAATTGATTCTGAGAAGATGGTAAATAAATAATAAAGTGAGATTTTACGTAACGTTACGGATGTGCTATGATCGAAACACACCTATGTATACACATCATCCGGATAAACTGAGTTTATCACTAAGATATTGCCGCATGTATCGTAGTGGGTTCGTCTGCGGCTCCCAGTTCTGTGTACCGCGGATCGAATCCCGCTCACTGCCCGGCAGTATGTTAGTGATGAGCAAAGTAGTTCTTCTTCAATATGAGATTTTACGGTTTGGTTGACAAAAATTTAAGCTTTATTTCTCCAGCTCCAGGAAAAAAGTCCCAGGAACGAAGTTGGCACTATCTACGCTTTATTTACAGTGTTTACGAAGCATTAGCAAATTCACAAATTCAAAATTACAAGCTATTTTGATTAAATCTTAAATTTAATGTGAAACAATGTTGAAATATATTTTCCTGTTTTATGTGGTATTTCAATCTTCTAAAACTTGTAAAGTCTTTATATCGAAAAAGTATTTATTCGTGAAGCATGTCCAGATATTTTTTTTAAAACAGTGCAATGCAATCAACCTCGTTCCCAGGGCCTCATAATAATAATTTCTAATAACCGGGACGGCGATCGCTGTCCGATGTTAGTGGAGATACAAGATGCCCTGGGGACGAGGTTGCAGTGCAATAGCAATAGTCTTGTTGCGCTGGAGCTTTTCATCAGTCAAAAACAAGTAAGAACATTCAGGCTGTACAATGCTTCGCATGTAAGAAAAACCAACGTGTACTTAATCTCTATCGACACCTACCTGCTGTGGAGAAACCATTCTTCGAAAACAACAGAATGAGAAAAAGTATCGTCATAATGGTATGAAAGTTGATTTCTTGGATTCAACGTGTTGATTCTAAACTGTTGAAGTACTTCTGCACTTTGATGCAAAACTGTCTTCTAACTTGTATCTTTTATTATCAGAGAATGGAAATTAAAGAAAAACAAAACCAGCCCCCCGAACAATGTTCCCGTTGACTACATTTATCTAATGTTCATTCCAGACACTTTATATTAAACTACATATCCTTTTCGTAAGGCACGGGGGTACGTCAATATTATATTGTTTATGCAGCAGCATGTAGATTTCATCAATAAATAATAAATTCATTCTCGTGGTTTCCGAATTTACTCATTACAATTTAATTGTAATATTAGTTTCAAATCATGTATGATTAATCATGTATTTTATTCGCACGTAGTATCATACAAGATTTAATAATTTTGACAGAAGATCAATTACTTCCTCATGTGTTGAGGTAATTTCATATTCTGATGTTTAAGTAACATCATTTCGCAATTCCATTCAGTTTACGAAATACATGCGCCATTGAACGATAAAGCGGTTGAGCGGCGAATGTTTTGCTATTATGCAAAGCACGTACAGAATATTGGTCCTCCACATAAAGTATGTTACTATTATTTCACCGGTTTATTGTCCACGTCCTTTTCGAATCAAACCCAGGGTATATTCCTGATTTTTAAACGTCTGAAGACGGGAGCAAATGCGTTAAACTTTTCATCAAATTTCATCTAACTCGCGACTTTGATGAAAAGTTTGACGCATTTGAGATAAACCATCTAACTCGAAAAATGAGAAAACAAGAAAAAATCATGTTTGGTGGAGTTTGATGAAGTTTGTTCGCGATCAAACTTTTCATCAAATAAAGTTTGTTCATCAAACCAAGTTTTCATGTTTGAAGGCTGTTTGAAGCATTTGTTGAAATTCCATCAAATAGTTGTTTTATTATCACTGCGCTGAGCGCAAAATATAAACGACAAAAAGTCTTTTGAACGTTTTGACGTTCGAATATTTGGTTACAAATAAAACAAATGTTTTCAGTGTGCAAGTGCAGCGAAACAACCTTTCTGAAGAGGTTATAAAAAATAGAGATTTGTTTGCCAAAAGAAGGACGAGAAGAAAGATAAAAGTAAAAAGAAAGCAAAACAAAAAGCTGACGATAAATTCAAGGTGGCAAAAGACATACGATGAAACGTCTTTACTTAAATAAATAAAGACTACAAGAAACGCGATTTGAAGGGGATAGCATACTCAGAAATGGCTACGTCTTTGGATACCACAGTCGTTTTGATAAAAACAAAGGTAAACAGCTTAAGAACATAGCTCGGAAAAGAGCTCGCTAAGTAGAGAAGCACAAAAAGTGGTCAAGGGACTGCCGAGCTCTATGTCAGCAATTGGATACACCTCCAAAAGCTAGCTTTCTTGATACCAGTTTTCGGAGCTTCGAAAAGCAGAGATGCTTTTAAGAGAATGAGTTTTCCAGAAGATGATTGTGAAAACGATATTACTTCACCACAAGATAAGAAAAAGACAATCGCTGAAAACAAACTCGAATTGCTTTCAAAGTGTACCTACGCTATTGCAGCTAATGCGAAGAAAACAACACCCTAAGAAGAATCATCGAAGTTCAAGATGTCCGCATTCGCTGTTTACGTTGATGAGAAACTGTCACAGCTGAATAAATGTGATAGAAGAATGGTCGAGAAACGCATTTCAGATGTTTTGTGTGATATCAAAATGACTGCATGATGGTTCGCAAAAATTTAGTCTCTCCTTGGGCTATTCTGTATCATCGATACAGCAACCTATGCCCATTAATTCTCAAGCTGCTGAAATTCCTCAACACGCTGTATGGACTCTTAGTATGTCTCGACAAGCTCTCTCTGGGACGCCTCAACAAGCGGTGTCTGGACTGCATTCTCAGGCGGGTACTATGTCTCAACAAGGAAGAAACCAGGCAGCTATATGGAATTACAGCCTTAACCAGGACAATCCTATAATAAAATGATAAAAACATAATTAAACTATAATTTATTAGTGGTATTTTATTATTAGTCGTATAATAAATTGTTACGGTATAAATAAATTACCAATATTTTCACTGCCACTTTACTGCCCCGTCATTTATAAAGTAATTAACGAAACGTAGCCTAGAATAAACTCGCTTGTTCATGACATGATAGTATTTATATTATTCAATAATTAATGAATGTTTCTCTAACTGCCTTTGCACTCAAGGATGCATTATGTTCTGTTCGTGGAACTTGCAATTCCTCATTTTCGCGCCATTCTCCTTATACAAATTCTCCATCATAAAGAACAGTGTTAGCAAATGAGAGCGGACGGTAGAATTTATTTGGACTGGGAGTTTTGAGAAGCATGTTGTGTAGGATAAGAGTGGTAGAAATGATATCTTCAACATATTTCAGCTCTAGATTAATAATTGTGATAAAAACCTCCGAGGAAAATAGTTCGAACTAACGAATGTTCGAGTTAACCCGTAAAGTCAAATTTAGTCTGAAATGAGATTATAGTCCGAGTTAAAGCCATTTTTTCAACAGGTGGGGAAACAGTAACCGGGAAATGGTGCAATCTTGGCAATGAAAAAGGCATGCAAGTCCCTTGCAGATTAATTTTTTTTAGAAAGACAACATTATCTATCTTTACTGCATCAGAAGTTAATAACAACTAAAAAAAATTAAAATCTGACACTTAATTTTTGATTTCCTTTTTTCGAGTAAAATGTTCGAGTTATCCAAAGAAATTAGCCTCAGAGGGGACAAAATATGGGTCAAGTTAACGAATGTTCGAGTTATCCGAGGTTACTGGGAGCTAACTGTAAATGGGTCCAAGATGATTCGAATGTTTTGGTGTTTTAATGAAACGTGTTTGATGAATTGACGCAAATGGAAAATTCGATTTTATCAAACATTCGAAGTTTGATGAAAATTTTATCAAACAGTTTTATGACTTGTTTGGTGAACAGTTTGACGCATCTTGTCGTGTTAAGACATTTAATCGGTCAATAATTCTTGCAGTACCATTTTTTGCTTTTAAATCTGATTTTAAAAGCTGTTTTACCTTCGTGTTCACAAACTTCACTTAAAACTCAAAAATATACTCACAAATAAACTGAAGCGATATAATGCAAACGTATGTATCTTAAAATGATCGATCAAATAAAAACAGTCTCTGGAAATGACTTCTTCCCCTTTGCTGTCCTTAACAATATGGTCACCTTGAGAACACAGAAAGTAAGTTACTGTATTACTTATATAAGTCAATACAAACGAAATTATCTTGTCTTAAATTTAGACGTTCCATTTTTCCCGCCTCTCTAGTAAACCCATCTTATTTCTAAGGTTGAAATGCTAATCCCGCGACAGAAATAATAGGGTAAACACGGTATTTGCTTTTGCATAGGTCTAGACTTAATTTGCCTAATAGAAAATAATTTTCTGACAATTGGAACATCTGTAATATCTTAACAGAAACCTTTGAACTATTACCGTTTTTCCAAATTACATATATTTATAACGAGCAGTTATTTTATGTTAATTTTCAAGTATGGATTTAATTCGGCAAATTCAAATATTATTCCATAGAAAAGATATTTACTTACTTACTAACTTACTTACTTAATTATTTAACAAACACCAATCATATTTTCTAAATGTCAAAATTTATCCAAATAAGGTGAAAAATTCTGATTAGCTCTTCTTCATAATTTCAATCAGTAGTTCCTATGTTTAAATATGCATGTCTTTAGCTATAATCTCTCGCGACAACATTTTATTAAATGTTAGATAATATAATTTTTGTTTCGTAAAACCAAAAAAAAAAAAAAAAAAAAAAAAGCTAGTGATAAAAAGAACATTGCTCCATCAACACTTCACCAAACTCGATCTCATCTTGGATTGAAGTACATGATAGATTTATTAAATTCCAATTATCAGACACATCGATAAAACAGATATACCTGTTTTTAATTATTTATTTTAGCGTTTTTTTACAAGATAAAACATACCAAATAGCTGTCGAAAAGCAGGCTTCTTACCTTCAATAAAACTGTTCGTTTTTTTCGTTTTTTGCATTCTGATGAATAAATTTCACTTTTGTTTTGTGTGTATCATCCGAAACCTTGACCAAAGGGTCTACAATACATCCATGGTGACTGAAATGCTATCTAACCCTATTTAACTTCTGTATAATTAATAAAACACATATTTTCGTTCATGAAACATTCTTTGTAAAACTATACATGGGGGTATCCGATAGCTTTTTCTTTATCTTTTTTAGCATAGGAAAACCTCCACAATATATTTATTGTAAGTATATAAATTTATTAAAGGCATATAACCGGATATTTTTTTTCTATGTTATAAGATTGATAAGTAAGTATTATAATTTTATTGGCTGTTATGGTTGCATTTAGAATATTTACAGCAATTGTTATAAAAAAATTTTGTATTTACATAAAGATAAAGCAGTAATTCTTAACAAGCTTGTTTTAAATCTGTCCACATGTTTGTGAAAATGTAAACAATAGAAAAATTACAAAATATAAAGTCAAAGTACAAATACATTAATATCTAAGAAGGACAAGATAAGCAAAAAACGAATACACGCCCCTTTATATAAGCAACATCTTATAAGTAAGCCAACAGGGATTGTAAAAAGAGTATAGATTCCGAGGCTTTCCTTGTGCTAAAAGTGATGCAAATTTCATATGACGATAAATGTGTTTAAAGTTTGATTTCCATATTTCAATTAACTTATCCGTACAAATTTTGGCTAGCATTTAATTTGGCGATGGCAAATTTGACGTGTATTTAATTTGGCGATGAAAAGATTTTCTTTCATTTTTTATGTTGCTTACAAATTTTATCTTAAAAGATTTCAAAACTAAAAGGAAATCACGTAAAATTTAGCCTAGTTTTCTCTGTTGAGTTGAATTTTTTATACACTGAATTTGGCAAAAGATAAATAAAATAAAAAAAAATTGGCGAGTATTTAATTTGGCGATGGATGAAAAAAAATTAAATTTGCCGATTTCAGACAAAAATCGCCAAAATCGTCAAATTTAGTGCTCGCCAAAATTTGTACGAAAAGGTAGGTTCACCAACCTAACTGAGCAAACAACACGTGGATATGGTCTCCTTGAGTAGATGGCAAAGAAAAAAACAAAGAAAGCAACAAGCGAGCCTCTAAAGATAAAAATCTAAGTCACAGCCTCAATATTTGGTATTGCTTATAAAAAAAGCTTGTAACCGTTCACCAATCATCCGTATCGTTCGATAGATTGGAATGTTTTAAAAGTGTTTCCATCATTTGTTCGAGATTTTTCATTTGTTTGTTCATATCTTGAAAGTTTGTTTTCAGCTTGTCCACCGAATGGCGGATAGACTGTGTATGTTCCTGGACGATATCTGATACAGACTAAAAACAATAAGACGGTAATTATTACTGTAATTTCATTGCCTTGTCTGTTAATTATTCTTCAGATGGGAAAGTTCAAGGATTTCTATGTTTAGAACATAAGGACTTATCAACCAAGCAATTGTAAGAGAAACATCAGGAAGAAAAACTTCCTCCAGCCTCGTCCCAAGGCCTTTTTTATGCCCTTAGTAGAGTGATTTTTCATCAGCCTGGACAAGAGGGAGTCGTTCCGTTAGCATTATAGGCGTAAAAGAGAACCAGGGACGAGGTTGTTATTTCCCAATGGATTTTGTATTAAATATGTGACGGTGGTAACGGTGACATTGCAAAAAATTCAAAATTTTATGATTACCAGCATGAGTCGAAACCTACCTTTGTCGGGTTGACTGCTTCATGAATCTCATCCATTGTAGTGATATGTGACATCAAGTTTAACCAGTGAAATTCCCGATTTGGATACACCGTTTTTTCTTTCATTACATAACGTTGACGGAAACGACTTGGTAAGGATTTTTCAACATCCAGTACAAGATGCACCTAAAAATATTACGACAGCAATTATGTTTAAAACCAATAATGACAATTTAAAAAGAAAAAAGAAGCAATTATGCTGATTCAGCAGAAAAGTATTTTGAAAGCAATCTTATACTTAAACAGGTATACCTGCATAGCTACACGATTCACGACAGCTTGATCCAACACACCCTTGATGTCATCAACAGCTAAACCAACCTGTGAGGCAAACACGTTTGTTGGTGAGTTCAAGGAGCTTGAAACCTCCTTGGTGAGTTGGATAGAGTTTACGATATCTTACATAAACATTATTGCAAGCGAAAGATTTCTCTATCATTATCTGTCACAACAACAGAGAGTAACAAGGTAGTTTTAGACCTCCATGGTTTTAGTCAGCCATGTTAGTATGTGTTCACTATGACGAAGATTATTTTATCATCCGTTAAAATTATCGTTTTTGTATTACTTTTGTGGCCGCCAACTTTCATAATGTAAACAGTTCTCATAACCTGACGACGTAAAAAATAAGTAACAAAATATAGATTCCGAAAAATTATTTTTTCTAAGAGTTTCCTAGGATTTTTTCCCCCTATTTTTGTAACTTTCCAGGAGTGTATTTTTTCTGGATTTTCTGGATTTTTTCTAAAATGATAGCCATCCTAAAATTCTAGATTTGTTTTCTCGCCATATTTATGTATGCAGAAGATGTTTTCCATGGATAAGCTTTCAGTCGTAAAATTAAACGTTTCATCTAACGACAGTGGCAGTTTTAGGGAGAAACCGAAAAGACATTAAAAACAACATCTTTTCCTAAAAGAGTTTATTTTAGCCATTCCCAGCGAAAGTGTATGTTGGCGAAATAAAATAAATTCGCTAGTTTTTAATTGGATAGTAGCCTGCTCTTAAGAAACCAACTTACCATCAAATTCATCAACAAAATCGTCATAATGATAACAAAGATAAAGAAAAGAAACCACGTGATCAAAGGCGGGTCGAATTCTGCAGAGTTAAAAGTCGCGTCGAAATCAAATTCACCAATCATCATTACGGTAGTCTTGACAATGCCACGAGCGAAAGTACTGAATGTTCGCATCTACAACAAAAGTTTAAAATGGAATATAGTTGGAAACACGTGCATTATTTTCAAGAGTTATAGTATTGAGTTATAGTATTGAAGAACCTTAATACTTAAATTTTTACGCGGTTTTACCTTTAAGAGAAATAACTAATACTGCGCAAATAAGCGTAATACATGCGATTTATTTGAAAAGAAATTGCATTTCCAAATTTCAACCAAACATGAATTTTGCACCCGGTTTTGCATTTGTTGAAGTTATTTACGTGAGCCGACTGAGCCAGTGCAACATACTGGTGCGTTGACAGTGGATGAACAAATTAGGTCAATAAATTGGCAAGTAATCAAAAGTACCTGATCTCCAAGTAGCGTGAAAAAACCCAGAGCAAATGCGATAATGAACAAAACAAAAGTCATTGAAAACTTTAAGAAGGTTTTAAAAACGTCCGTGAACATGACCACGTATATACCAAGTGTTGGAAACTTCTGAATAAACAACAGTAAGTCAATCCAAGCTAGAAATATAGCTATCGAACCAATGCTGATATGCAATGAGCTACAACTGGAAGAAAAATACAGATTGTAAAAATAAAATGTAATACAATAGTCAGATAGCAAGTAAAACATAAACAAATTGAGTATTTGTCGATCGCTTAAACCTTTTCTAGTGTACATCCCGCAAAAAATCGTTAATGTGCCAAATTTAGTACTAAACATAATTCGCGCAGAAATACTTTTTTTTCACGAAACACAAAATAATTGGGGAAAGGGGTTTTAATTACTGACTTTCTTGTTTTAGAGTTACAGTTAACTCCCGGTAACTCGAACCTCCAAGGGACCAGAGGAAACAGTTTGACTTAACGAATGTTCGACTTAGCGAAGCTCCCGTTAATTCGAACTTAGACAAAAACAAGATGCAGGCGCTGCATAAACTATCTCGCTATTAAAAATGCACAACTATGAAACATCCTCAATGCGACCCAATTCTACAATTTCTGCTAACAAAAATACAGCCTATCATCCATGGTTAAAAGTCGCGCGATTGAAACGTTTATGATCTTAAACGGCATTTAGGTGACAAAAAATCAAAATTTTGATGTCACCATCATGTTCAGCATACTTTTTTTGTTATCTGTGCCAAATTTTGTCTAAAATAAAGTAGTTTTAATTTCGGACCAATTTTGGCCTAAAATGACATTTAGGTGACAAAAAATCAAAATTTTAATGTCACCATCATGTTCGGCATACTTTTTTTGTTAACTTTGCCAAATTTTGTCTAAAATAAAGTAGTTTTAATTTTTGGACCAATTTTGGCCTAAAATGACATTTAGGTGACAAAAATCAAAATTATGATGTCACTATTATGTTCAGCATACCTTTTTTGTTAACTGTGCCAAATTTTGTCGAAAACAAATACCAATTTTGGCCTGAAACGTCATTTAGATGACTTCCAAGTACTTAGAGAGTTTAGGTACGAAGTTTAAATCTGTGACGTTGCAATTGACCATTTGGGACATTTAGTTAGTTACGAGTTGGAAACCTATCCTCGCAGGCGAGATAGTAAAAAGAAAAAAAAAAGTAAAAATAGTTACCAAGATGAGATTCGAACACACGACTACTCCCGTGTCGGTGCTCAGAGAGCCAAAAATTTCCATTTTGGGACGGACAGCTGTATTTGAATACTCCTCGCAGGCGAGATAGTAATGAGATATTAGTTCGAGTTAAGGCGAGTTAAGAACAAAAGTGTATGGTAGACATTTTAAAAAAACAGAACCTATAATTTAAAAGAGGACTGTAACTTGTAAGGAAGTAACTTTTGTTACGTGCAAGAATGTATTTATTTTCTAACCTTTTTTTCCACTTCTCCAGCCATCCATGACGCTTTGAAATTTGTAAGATCAAAACTTTCAGCAAATTCTCTTTTATCATATTGCCATTAAAAGGAACATTTTGGCTCCTTTGTAAAAAGAACCATTTAAGAATAACTTTTTCGAAATTTCTGGCTGCGTTACATACCAGTATTCATTTTTCGAACATTTATTTTCTACTTAGACACTAAAAAGTTCGAGTTATCCGAAGAAATTAATTTAGGGGGGACCAAAAAATGGTTCGAGAAAACGAATGTTCGAGTTATCCGGGGTTCGAGTTAACGAGTAGTTTTTATAAGGAAGTATTAAGAAATGTCCAAGGGACCGTAGAAAACAGTTCGAGCTAATAAAAGTTCGAGTTAATCGCTGTACGAGTTACCGGGAGTCTACTGTATTTAAAAATTTTCAAACAAAAAAAGGAATAAACAGAATAATTCCACGCCCATCTTTATTTGGATTAAAATCCTGAATTCTTACAATTTTTTTCTTGTTATTTGTCGTAGAATTTAAACTTGCGCGAAAAACGATACGCGCGTAATACGTTCATGTTGCTAGTGCGCGATAAGTAATACGCTGGATTATTACGAAAAACTTTTACGCGAAACTATTTCCCACCGGTAACTGGAACCTCGAATAAGTAGAATAAATGACTTTTTATATGGGTTCCCCAGAATTGTGTGCCTTTTTCGTTATTCTCTGCTTTTCAACAAATGCTACAGTTTTGTTATTAGGGTTCCCAACTGAGAGTATTCAATTTTACATGCTAGGTGCTTTTGACTTAATTCGCGAAATTTAGCAGTCAAACGCAATACATGTTTTTTTTTATATAAGCAATTGAAACTCCAAAATGAGGCTTAAGGATGCTTATGAAAAGTGCTTTTTCAGGCTCAAAATATGCTTAGGTTATGCTTCAGGGCAAAAATATCTTTTTTTAATACCCGTATACGTCTGTCTGTCACGAAAAAATGGTACCGCAAGTAGCGAGACGCACGCACTGCAGTATAAAAAGGATGGGCGAACCCGTGGATTTTTCAACGGGCCAGCGACTAGTTTATTCAAATATGCTTATGAAAAAACACATGATCAGGCTCAAAGTATACTTATTTGAAAAAAAAAATATTGCAGTTGAAATTTTAACACCAGTTATTACAACTTAAATCTCACTACATACTGGTTAATTCAGACATAAAGAATAAAAAAAAAACTGCTTACGAAACAAAAAACATAAAAATTTCATAACATTTTCTTAGGTTTCACATAATGCTTAGCATATGCTTAAAAAATGACCAAATTTAATCCTGCAGATGCTTATAAATGTCACGCTTATATAAAAAAAACGTGTACAAAAAATAAGCTACCTTTGTTTGGTGTTAATGTAATGATCAACGTCATCTAATGTGTAGAAAATAGCCATGATGTATATAGACCATTCCATGACATTCGTGAGATCTCGAACATACCCGATACCTCTTGCGACCAGTTGTAACAACTAAAAATGTTTGAATAGTTAGCTTGACTTAAAAAAAGAGGAAATAATGATTTATGTATCTCGTATTGATAGTGCGCATGTCTGCACTTGTTACTTTAATTAAGAAAACATCGAGGGGAAAATTTTAGCGAGATTTTTTTTTTGAAAACTCGTTCAAAAAAGAATAAGAAGGTATTATACTACTATTATACTAATGACAATTAAAGCGTAAATGCTGAATAAATTTTAGGGCGTGCTAAGACAAAAAGAAAAAGAAAAGTAAATGAACGCAAAAAGCGAACTAGTACAGTATAAAAAAATTAGCCTTCCGAAATATATCAGAGCAGGAAAAGGTCGAAACTCTGAATAATGCGAAATCCAGGACAACATTCACATATTAAAAAAACACTTTCCAATAAGTTATTTTATCACTGAAGCATTATTTTTAATTTTTTCTTTCATTTTGTTTTTTACACCCTTTTTCATTCTGCTTTTTACAAACAACTTTACCTCTAGAAACAACTGGAAACTACCAAGTATAATAACAAGCAATCTACCAGCAATCATGAAAATGACAACGAGAGCGTCATCTTTGTCAGCTCTTGTAATTTTTGATACACATACTCTGGTGCCGTTACTTGTCACATAAGCTGGTAGATACGGCCTTGATACTAATACATATCCAGTGAGGAAGAACAGAAACACAAAATACACAGCAAATTTGGAGTAAAACACGATACGACCAAATTTTTGCCACTTTTCGTAAATCAGAGATATGACTAATGGATGATTTAATAATTCTCCTCGCTTATAATGACACTAAATAGAAGAAATAAGAGTGATTTTTTTTATCAGCCTACTAGACTTCGTTATTCATTACAACATTTTTTTTTTACACATAAAGGAATGCCATTCGACCCTCCCACCTTAGACGGCGTTTACATGAGATTTACCCGCAACGAGATTCGCAACTTTTGCGTAGGCTCATAGAGACACATCGATTTTAGATTTTACATTGATCCTATATCTGAGTAAAAATTGACGAGATATAAACCTACTGCGCATGTGTCGATCGCACATTCCAGAGAATGGGAAAATTTATGCAAACACGGGTTATTTCAAAGCTTTTTATATTTCATATTGAGTTTATCCAAACGCGTCCAACCTGGTCCACAGGGCATTTCGTCGCCTCCTGTTATATCCGCCGTTTATGCGTCATAAAAGAACAAAGCATACTGGGGACGAGGTTATTATTATTACAATTGTTACCCACGATGGCCTCTTCAGTTGTTATAAATAAAAAAATTCACGAACTGAACAACTCACCATCATGCACAATGGATGATTACTTTTCCTTTCCATCAACTTCTGTACTTCACCTGTCAGTTTGTTTACATTATCACCCTCCACCGTAGAGCCTGTCGTCACAATACTTTTTTGGTCTTCTTCCAACTCGTCACCGTCATTCGTCCAATCAGAATATGTGTCATCAAGGAGGTCGTAGTAAAATTGAACTTTGTAGTCGAA
Organism: Hydractinia echinata; assembly: GCA_030067915.1. Classification (NCBI taxonomy): domain Eukaryota; kingdom Metazoa; phylum Cnidaria; class Hydrozoa; order Anthoathecata; family Hydractiniidae; genus Hydractinia; species Hydractinia echinata. The sequence goes on from JASGCC010000128.1 coordinate 617,271, forward strand.
ACTGTCAGGCGGTAGATGTGTTGTTAGTTTCATGCATTTGTTTAACACGAGGTAGGCAACATCTAAAGATGGATAACACATACAATACAGTCGTTGATTCTTTTCATATTAAATGAAGCCTCCTCGAACAATTCGTTTTTTCGAACAAAAAAAACGATCTCTTCCGCAATATTCCCAGGCCCCTTATAAATTTGTAAATCTTAAATATAAAGCACAAACTCTGTGAACTCTTTTTAATTCGGACTTTTCCTAGATATTTAAGTGATAGAATCCACAATGTTTGCGTTGAGATGAGATGAGAAGATCTCTCAACTTTAACTTTTTTAGGAGGAAAAAATAAATTAGTTCACGTACTAATTCACTTAGTATTTATTTCCAACTGAGATTATAAGGTCGCCCACCCACCCTTAGACTCGTATCACGACACCATTTATTTGTCGTGTGGTTGGACTACAGTTGACCACCCAAAGAATCTGAACAGTAAAATTTTATAAAATATCAAACGAACGTTGACTTGAGAAAGCAGTCTTGACTATAGGAATATTCAAAAGAGATTGCACAGTTAAAATTCCGTAACAATAACAGCAACTGAGAAAGACTAACCAGGCAACTTTTTGATAAGTTGTCTCATAGGCGTGGTCACATTTCGTCCTTCTCTCGATCTGTTTTTCATTACAGATAACCAATCAGGATGATCAAGAATCGCAAGTGCAACTTTTCTAAAAAAAGATAACAACAACGTGTCAAAGAAATAAAGATATATTACACTAAATAGATAAAATACCGTAGCAGTCTAACAAAAGGCGTCGCGTTAACTTTCAGCAGCTCCATTTTACTTTTCGGGGCGTGATTTCTTTTTAGCGGGGGTGGAGGGCGAACTAACGGCGTACTATTTGGTGGCTAAGATCATTTTTAGAAAATGAGTTCAAACAGTAAACAAGAAGCTGAATATAAAATAAAATTAAAAAAATGTATGCTTAGATAGATCCTATTTTTCTCTGCGTTTATTTTCTTTTTAAATGTTTTTTTGCATAAATACAGGGTACTACAATGCCTTCAAATTGCATTCGTGAAAAACTTCACCTATTTTTTTAGCTATAGACCACTGAATTTAGAAGGGCCCTTATTATAGGGAAGTTTTAAAAACCTGTTAAATTTTACGGCTACTATTATCAAGAAGCGGTTGAATCGCCCGAAAGCATGCAACTCAGGGAAGAAATTCTCACCTATGCGAATTCTCCACAGCCATGTCTAACGCATTTCTTCCTGTATGATCAACAAGAGTGAGATCAGCTCCATGTTGCAACAGTACTTCCACCACTTCATCATGGCCTTCTCTACTAGCTAAATGCAACGGTGTAGTGCTCGCCAAATCAATTGGGTCGATAGGTGAATCGCGATCTAATAGATGCAACACAACGTTAGTGTGACCTTTCGCAGCAGCGCAGTCTAATGGTGTCCACAGTACAGAGTTTCTTGCGTCCACACTTGCCCCAAAGTCTATGAGTATGTCAACTAATTTTGGACGACCATGCAAAGCAGCAAGGTGGAGAGCGGTATTTCCAGATTCGTCTTCATCGTTGATAATGGAGGGCTTTTTATTCAATAACAACATTGCCACTCTGAAAAAAAGATATATAAAAATTTAGAGAAATGCTTGATACCGCAGAAACACATTTCGTCTTCAGCACTTGTTGTTATTTGTAAATGAATGTCTGTAGACCATTATAAATAGAACATAAGATTGTCATAACGAGCTAAATACATGACTCTTGGCGTTCCCTGAAAAAACACAATACAGTGAATGTTGTAATTACTTTTTTCTTCCATTCATTGAAGCGAGGTGCAAAGGTGTGAGCTCTTCATCGTTACAAGCATCCACATCCGCTCCTGTATCAAGAAGAAGTTCTACAACATGTTTAAAACCTTTCTCAGCAGCGATATGAAGAGGAGTATTTTCAAAACGATCCATTTGATTGACCAGGTCGTCCACACATGAAGAATCGCTTTTTTGCACATGTCCCAACAAAAGCTATGTTAAACAGAAAAGGTTTACTGTAAATGACGTAATTTGAGTATCAAACTTCTATATCTGTTCTGGTTGGCTCCTTTGTAAATGTATAATAACAAAAAGGAAAAATAATAACAATTATTACAACGTTAAAATGATTCGCTTGCTAGCCGTAAAGGGTCCGTAAAGGGTCTGGAGTTTTTACAATCTTTAAATAAGGTCCAATCACCTAAAAAAAAGAACAGAAATGACGCCTTCCCACCTTGAGCACTTCAACAGAATTTTCTTCTGCAGCCCAAAAAATAGCAGACTTTTCCGTGGTGTCGACAATATGTAAATTTGCGTTATACTCCAGTAACACTTGAAGAGTTTCAAGATTGCCGTTCGCAGCGGCGACAATTAATGGCGTTTCGTTGTCTTGGTTACAAGCGTCAACAGAACAGCGCCTAAGGTGAATAACATTGATTTTGTAATTAACAAAATGACAGATATAATCTTTTAACAAGAACAAACAATTAGGGTGTACTCCCTTACGTTTCAAGTAAAAACTTTGCAACTTCAGGTCTGTTGAAGAGGGCGGCTTTATGTAATGGCGTTTCGAGTACGATATTTAGACTTTCAATATCGGCTCCTGATGCAACAAGCAGCTTCACAATATCAGTATTGCCTGTGGCTGCTGCCAAATGGAGAGGTGTTGAAAAACCACTTTTACAAAGATTTACGTTGGCACCCTTCTCTATCACCAAGCAGCAAGTATTGTAGTGGCCAGTATCTACAGCTAAATGCAGGATGCCTTGGCCTTGATTATCTTGGTCATTGATGATGTCTTTTAATGTCCAGTTATCAACCGTACCACCTTGCTTCTCGATATCAAAGATAATTTCTTTTAAAATCTAAAAAACAAATAAGAGTTTAGCTACGAATGTGTTTAACTGAAAAGACCTGATGAGAAAGTATTTTTCTATAATTTTCTTACCGAGACACCATCACCGGTGGCTGCGTAGTGTAACGGATTCATGTGTTCATTATCCCACCTCATGAGAGTAGCACCAGACATTAATAATAACTTCGCAGAATCTGTGTTACCATTACCACAAGCATTATGAAGGGCTGTACCTCCAGATGTGTCTATCACCTAAATTTAAATGCAAGAAGTAAAAAATAAATAAATAAGATTTGAAACATGTTTATATTCACTGTCCAGATGTCTTCATTTCTATAACAGTTAAGCTGTACGCTGATTTGTAAACACTAATTTTTTTTAGTTTTCCAGTTTTTCAGACGTGTTCACAGGTATATTTAACTTGCCTCAAAAAAAGCTTCGTTTAATAATTGCAGACTCTTCTTACCTCCAGGTCTATACCAGGCCAATTCAAAAGTATTGCCATTCCTTCTAAATTTCCTTTCACAGCAGCATAATTAAGCGGAGTTTGATTGTAATTATCCATTGCATTGACGTGAGCGCCGTTGTTTAATAGGTATGTGATCACATCTGACGTGTCGTTACCGTTATTGACGGAAAATGTTTTTAAAACTGTCCCATCATTTTGAACATTAACTAGAACATTATCAGAATAAGTTTAGACATAAGGGCTCTTTCTATCATTTTATGCAGTTATTGGGTATATGAGATTTTATTCACAGAGACTATCTAAGTTAAATTTACTAAACACAAAAAAATTCTTTAATGTAATTTCAAATCACATCAGCATTCGTTGTCAAACTCCTTTCCATAGATTTGGTCACAAACTTCTTAAAAAAGGCTCTAGTTAAAAGGCCCTGGTGAAGTGGTTTTTTCTAAATTTCCAAAAACGTACTGAAATTTTCTTCGGCTTGGATAACAGGCTGTACATGTCGTATCAAATGAGTTGCATCACTATGTTTATCGACTTTAAAATACTTCGCTGCAAAATGAATTGGTTGTGCTCCGTCTGAACCAATAATGTTAACCTCTAAAAGACAGTAAAGATATTGTGGAAAAAAATCGATAATAACAACAACAGAAAATCAGCGACGACGACGACGACGACGACGACGACGACGACGACGACGACGACGACGACGACGACGACGACGACGACGACGACAACAACAACAACAACAACAACAACAACAACAACAACAACAACAACAACAACAACAACAAAAACAAAAACAACAACAACAACAACAACAACAACAACAACAACAACAACAACAACAACAACAACAACAACAACAACAACAACAACAACAACAACAACACAACAACAACAACAACAACAACAACAACAACAACAACAACAACAACAACAACAACAACAACAACAACAACAACAACAACAACAACAACAACAACATAAAAATCAACAACAATCACAACAACAACAACAACAATGTCAGCATTAAAAGCTAAAAAAGTAAACAATAACATCAAGCACTTTGTAATTTCACCTCTTTTTTTGACTTGTTTTATAGAAATTAACTATCGTTATATTCGCATAAAGAAAGTAAAAGGCTTCCTACACTATAAATCTCTATAAAACAGTCAGATAGAAATGTAAAAACTTCTAAGATGTGTATTCAAAGACAAATAAAATCACTTGTAACAGACCTTCACACACGTGATACTTACTTGCTCTAGCCTGAATTAGTACTTTTATAACTTCCATATGTCCATAACGAACAGCATAATGAAGAGCGCTTAACTCCTGCTTGTTCAACTTGTTTATTTTTCGTTTCTTGCCATGATACTTTTGAATATATTTTTGAACAATAACAACATTGCCATATCGAGCAGCCTATTGGGTAGAGGAAGATTATAAGTGAGCGTATCTAACAGAAACATACAGCACTATTTGGGTGCAAATTGCAGAGGTTAGAATCTAAACAAATGTGATTCCCATCAGTTAAATTTAAATGATCAATATTTCTGGAATATAATAATCTTCAACACATTTTTGATGTGTCAATTTTTCCTTCTTAGATGTCATTATTTAAAATCAAACATTGATTCGACATTTGAAAAAATTGAATGCATAAAACGAATGAAAGAACTATCAATTTTCAACAGACATCACAATTTAAGGATTTTAAAAAGTACTCATAACTTGAAACTTTAAAAGCGAACTGCTCCATGATTAGATTAGCATCTCTAAAAACACGACCACTCATAAATGTCCATAAATTATAAAAAAACTGGAATATTCTTTGGAGGATGAATTGTATACTAATTTCACTCACTTGATGAAACGATAACTTCTCTCTCTCAGATACCGGTTGAGAAATATCTTCCTTTTTGATATCATTGAACACTTGGGTATCAAATCCACCGTTCTCCATTTTAACTCACGCTTTACTGCCATCCTAGTACAAAATATAATGTTTGCTAATAAAACAGAGCAGTTGTGTCAAAATGGAATATTGTTTTTAAATAAAAAATTCATAAGTACTTCAAAGTAATATCCTTCGATAAGAGAAGAAAATATTTAGAAGACATAACCATAGCTATAAAAGATAAAAACAAAATGATTTAAAAACATAAATTGAGATTTTAAATTATTAAAATATTTTCAATATCTCTCATTCACTTCTCATTCAAATTTTTCAAATACTTAATAATTTACTAAATAAACCAAATGCTTATGAAATAAGTATTTACCTTTCGGTTTAACCTAGACGTTAAGAAACTCGAATTTATTTTCAGATATATAATATTTATATTTTAACTATTTTAGCAAGAATTTCTCATCGTCACCAATAAATGACTACCAATGCCTAAAAGAGAACAACAGTTTTTTGTTCTAAATTTAAAACAACAAAATTTCCACTGATATACTTTAATACACTTGGGATTTTCTATACGAATGTCTAATTATAATCATGTCTAATAACCACTAACATCAATACCACCATAAAGCAACAACCAAAAACAACAAAACATCTTCAGCAATCACCATGACCACCACCGCTACCATCAGCACTACCACCATTACTACACCACCATGACTACACCACTATGACCACCAAAACACCACTACCACAACATCAATACCACCACCACTACCACCACTACCACTACCACCACCGCTACATCATCACCACCACAACAATAACACCACCATGACCACACCACCATCTCCACCAAAACACCACTACCACCACCACCACCACCACTACAATATCACCACCATGACCACACCACCATCCCCACCAAAACACCACTACCACCACCACCACTACACCACTACCACCACCACCACTACACCACCACAATACCACAAAAAAAAATAAAAAAAAATAACAATCATCATTTTTGACAATCACAACAACAGCAACAAAAACAACAAAAACAGCAACAAAAACAACAACAGCAACAAAAACAACAAAAACAACAAAAACAGCCACAAAAACAACAATACCAACAACAAAAACAGCAACAAAAACAACAACAACAACAGCAACAAAAACAGCAACAAAAACAGCAACAAAAACAACAACAGCAACAAAAATAGTAAAAACAATAACAGGAGGAACAACCTCTGCCGTCACAACAATTTGCTTAATGAAATATCAACTTACCAGTTTAAAGTCCTGACAACTAGCAATACATATAATGAACAACTGGCTATTTAACAAAACAAAAAAAGAAACAATAAGTTGAGGATAGGATGAAAATAACGAATGAGCAAACAAAGTTAACAATTTATCGAAATTCTCAAATATGCAACTGATTTTATATATATTTGTCATTTTAAAGAACATTGCAGTAACTTAGCAATTGACAAACCTGGTTTTTATAATAAGTATACGTGATAGAAGAAAAATCACTTATAACTCAATAGCTTTGTGTAACTATAAAGAAACCAGTGCTAAACAACAACAGCGAAAACACTAAAAATTTGTTAGTATATAAGTGTATCAAGTCCCAAAGGGATCATTTGTAGTTAAGTAAATATCTATTCCAAAAGAGCGATGCATCAATTGTGATTAAAAATTTGTGTCAAACTGAAATTAAAATTTACAATGTAATGTTAAAAACAAATAAGAAGTAAAGTACTCACGCAATTTGTGCTGACCTGATCAATTATTTAAATGGAAGTTCCTCTTTTTGCCATTATACCTTTGCAAAACTCAAATTAGTTTAAACCGATTAGTTGTTTCATCTTCTTTTAATATTAGTGCCATCTCTCAGTCTTGCCCTTTAATAAGCAGCATACCATACCATAAAGATTAAACATTTATAACACCAATGAATTAATTTTAGAAAAATATGAAACGAGAATTCAATTGTGCAAATATAAAATCCATTGCCATAATCTACAGTTATTCTCGTTTCACTTTTTTTCACTATATTCTGCATCAGTTCGCTATTTTACAAATATAACAATATTCTAGTCTTTATTTTATTTCCATATGAATCTTATCTTTTATCTTAGTCATTTTCTGTGATCATTTCTTGTATGGATTCGAATTTCATGTTTTTTTTATTTAGCACAACTTAAACCTATACATTCCACAAAATATTTTACTTTTAGCATTTTATTTTTCAAGTATCATTTTCCTTGATATGTGAAAACACAAATTTTACATGCTGTAAATTTTAGTTTTACTTACTTTATGTTTTTATTAGTATTTTAAATTAATTAAATAATGCTAAAGCCTGTACATTATCACTATGCTATTTCAATTGTAATATATTATTTGATCAAAAATATATAAACCATTATTATTATAGTTGTTGTTGTTGGTATTATTGTTGTTGTTGTTATTATTGTTGTTGTTGTTGTTGTTGTTGTTGTTGTTATTATTGTTATTGTTGTTGTTGTTGTTGTTGTTGATGTTATCATTATTATAATTATAATAATTATTATTAAAATTCCAGTTTTTCTGAAGCACAAACAAAAAAAAAACATGTAAGCATCAATAATTTGTTTATCTTATATTATAAACAACAAATAAATTACTAATCTAATATTTACAGACCTCACATATATATATATTATAACTTCTATATCAAACATTTAAATTTTAAAAATACAGTCAAACCTGTCTTATGAAGAATCGTTGTATAATAGCAACAGTTCAAATCTTGCATCCTTAGCTGTCTTGAAGAGTCTATTCCACTACATCAAAATATTTCTTGTGTGGTCACTGAAAGTCATCGACAAGTAGATCAACCAATTTCTATATTTAAATGTGTATAAACATTGGAAATCCAAATTTTGTAAAACTGCAAGAGTTTAAAAAACTTGGTTGTCACATAAGGTATTTTTATATTTTGGGCTTTGAAAATTGACTGGAGGAGGTAGCCACCCTATAGGGGTGCTGGGAAAGGCAGGTTTGACTGCAATCACATTTCTATACTAAAAGTGCGCTTTTGTAGAACAATACTGAGTCAACGCAACGAAGCTACATCAGGCATACATAGAAACACCATTTTTTAATATACAAGTTTTTTATTTGAATTTAAAGTTGAAAAAACCCTTGTTAATTTAAAATATAGAAGTAAAATTTATGATAAAAATCTGTTCACAAAAAATTTATTCCAATCTGTTGAAATCCTATCATACAAAATAAAAAGATACCTACATAAACTGTACATATAAACAAAGATTTTTTTATAAATTCAATACAATTTGTTCATAATGGTCCACAACCTTTCCATGAACGCCATTCAGTATAACATTCCATAATGCATTCGCTTGCACACACACTCAAAAAATTCTTCAATAAGCAATCCGATAGAATAAATTTAAACGAATGTGCACCACAAGTGATACGCTAAAAACAACGAAATAAAAATAATAGGGCGATGAAATACCTGGTCAAGTTGAACAAGTATTTTTCAAAGGCTATATATAAAAAGAAGGTATATTGCAAGACTATCTAAGTTAAAAGTGATAAAAATGTAGATGTAGTACAGTCGCGTCTCAAAAAATTATCATAAATAAGTTCTAAATTTTACGCATACTCACAAAATATACTCTGAGCACAACAAATCAAGGTTGTTGTTTTTGTTGATCCTATTTGCGACAATTGCACCGAATATGAAAAATATTATAGGACTTGATTAATTCCTTACATATATTCATATCTTTCTCTTTTAATCAGGTTCTGATATAATTGGTTCAAGTTCAGAATGGTGTTTCTCGATTCTATTAAGTAACATAACACCAACCGGTTGAAAGTGTTCTTCCCATGATTCTTTTAAAAACTCTATACTCTCATCTCCCACTTCAGGCCGACCATCGTAGTCCAACGACAGTTCAGGTTCTAAAAGTCAAAACATTTGAATATTATGTTTGATTGACTTTTTATACCACTGGGATCAAATTTCCACACCAATGAGCATTCTTATCCCTTGTAAACCTAGAACACCAACACAACCCCTCTCTCACTACAAAAGGATATACACATTGGATTTTAATTTCTTTGTACATGTTTTTTATACTTAATTTGTCATTTCACACTTAGCTGCTAAGGACAAATTTTGATAAGAAGCCGCTAAGCATAATAATTTTTAAGATTTCAGCATTAAATTTGGTGTTTTTCCACTTTTCATTAGAAATTACTAATTAGATTATCTACAATCTCCAGCAAAATATTTTAAGGCAAGGCAGCAAATTTAAAGTTTGTCCCCACAAGTATAAGCTATTTCTATACTAGGTTTGTATAATGATGTAAATTTCTACATTCTAAAATTCAAAATTCAACCAAAATTCAACTAAATCTTGGTCAAATAAGTGAAAAATACATGAACTCAGTTTTACATCATTGACTTATGTATTATACTATCAAAAGCAACAAAAACAAACAGAAAACCTATTGTTTACCTAACAACTCGTTTAACACAGTTATTAATTCATCTGTTTCATTTTCTCCAAAACATGAAAGTGATGTCTTGATTTTCTCGCTGTAGTTCCATAATATCTGACAAACCATACCAGCTAACAGCCAATCAGATTCAGCCAAATCTTTCAATATGTCAATTAACCTAACACATAGCAATTCAATAATGAGTTTTGGAATATGGTTAAAGTAAGAATTTGTTATGCATTCGATGACATGAAAAACATGTCAATATATTTTTTATGCTTTGTATGAGTTGTGTTTTTTTTCAATTTGAGAAATTCCTCTTGCTTCACAGTTTGAAGAAGGACTGAAAATTAAACTCTTAACTTAGAACAATAAGAGGAGTAGCTATAAACCTTAAATAAAAATATCAGCAAGTGAAGGTTAAAAACAAATAGAAACTATTGTATTTGTTAATTTAACATTTCTTTTTGAAACGATTCACAAAAATGGTATTCAGGTTTACAAACCCTAACTGCACACTGATGATTTGAGCCTCCCTCATTTCTAACTTTTTTTGCGTTACTTAGTATTTAAAAGTAACATTACACTTCATAGCACTATTTGCATCATCATTATTCAGAAATGCAATATAAACTTTAGCTTGTTTGTAAACACTGTGATAATAGCATCACACAAATTTCATAAAAAGACATAGTGCAATGACTTACTTTGAGATTGCATTAAATTTAGATAGCAAGTTTCGCGTAGAAACATCAACCATCATATTAACCAGTACACCGCAAGTACAAAATATCACCTCCGGGTCTCGTGAATCCAGCAATGTAATAAACACTTTAAAAACTAAATAAAGGAATTTTTTTATTCTGACAGGTTAAATGTTTTTATGTATGACGATGGTCTAGTACATCACATGGTATATGGAGGATGCAACGACACAAGAAACACTTGACTAGATAGTTGACTGACATTATTTTTAAGCTAAGTGACAAAAACAAAACAAAAAATTCATATTGTTAAGTCTTCCATTGTTCTGTCAGTGTAAATTTTATTAAACAATTTTGTATACCTTCATTTTTTACAACAAGTTCTCGTACATATTTGGATTGTGTAAGATTTCCAAGCACTCTGACAGCTTCCAAAACACACTCCATATTTTCGTGCAATAGAATTTTAAAGAAAGCTAAAGAAAGATAAATAGTAGACCGTATACATACATAAAATACAACTTAAATGAAATTTGTTGGTTACCTTTTGCGAATTCTTGTTGTTTTTGCATTAATGTACTTTTTTGTTTTGCAAAGAATGAAATGTTGTTGATAGTTGCAGTAGTGTTAATAATTAACTCATCACTAAGATGTAACTCCACAGCTTTAACTAAATACAGAAATAGACATGAAAATCAGATTGGAAAGTAAGCATGTCATCCACCTTTAATTCATAAGTAAATATCTAAAACTAGGCCTTTTACCCAAGATACGCAGAAGTATATCAACACATTTTGAAGTATTTGCAAATGCTTCACCACAGTCTTCGCTCAGTGACAAATTTGCTATTACCCGGACAACCTAAAAGGAGAAAAATATTTGTGCCAACATATCTTCTCCATAAAAAAATTAAATCAAGTGTTTCTGGTTGAACCTTACAAATTAAGTTTTTCCCTTGAATAAAAATGCCTTTTTGAGAGATGTTAGTGTACAACTTTAACTAGACATCTAAACTTTAAACCTACTGCAATGAAATATTTTGGAATTTTTACTAACCTTGATGATAACAGCTTCAGAATGAGATTGACCTTCTTTGTTGTTTTCTTTATTATTCTAAAAGGAGATGATGTTGACAACAAATATTGTACATGGTGAATCTTATCTTCAAACAGTGTAATACACTTTCAGACAATTATACCTTTTCTATGAGATTCAGATAATATATTGCAATTTGAGTGAATATATTGATTCCATCAAGTTTTATTCCAACAACGATCTGAGATTCTTTCACATGGTCTGCAATATTTCCAAAAGCATAACAAAATCGCACAGTTGTTTCCTTAAGAAAAGAAAAGTATTATTCAAAACTTAACTCAGCTAAGAATATTATTAAGTCTGAGATAATATAACACTGATGTTAGAAAAAACTCACTAACTAAAACAAAACAATGGACCAGTAAGGCCAATTTTTTCTATAGAAATAACAACTGCATATAGAATTTTAATGTTTTTACCTGTTTTTTATAGTGAGTTTTTAAACCCTCCAATAAAGTTTTGTATCCTTTTTTAAAATTATGTAACACGTTACATGCTTCAAGTGAAGTTGTTAGTTTGCTATGAAAGAAAACAGGCAATCCTTCAAATGTGTTTGAGGCAAGCAAAATAAACAACAAGAACTAGTCTAAATCAGTGAGCAAGTCACCTGTTAATACAAATCATTTAACCAATGATGTTGAGGAAGCAGTGAAATTAAAGTAGATTATGATGAATATGAACAATCACTTACCTAAATATCTTGGATACATTTAGAAAGTACTCGCTATCTTTAAATCTTGTTTCAGTCAATGTCAACAATTTCTCCAAGATGTTATAGAATATAAATTCTTTAAAAAGAGAGTTGTTGTTGGCAAAATTACTTAGAGCTGATGTGACCTAAAAAATCGATAAAATACATAAAGAATAAAAGAAAGTCTGGTTAAGTGATGAAGATAGTTTAAGGAAGCGACTTTCAGCAATACCAAAGATTTTCTTAAGCAACACTTAAACGTATGGAACATTGGAACATAGATGCATACGATTCTCATGAAATTAGCCTTAATAATATATAGGATTGCCTAAGCCTTTCCCTGACTAAAACGAAAATTCCTTGACTGTGTAAACATTTTTACTAAAAAAAGTTATTGCAGAAACAATATGTCCAAGGCATAATTTAATTTGTACTCTAGACCGAGGAAAATTTGGCAGGAGGTAATAATGACTGACTTGATGCTGAGGAAGTGTAGAACTAACACAGTCTAGATCAGATTGGAAGAAGTTCATAAATGTACCCTGTCCAACCCATGCTAGCATGGAAAACGAACATTACATACAGAACGATTCACACAACAAAACTTTCCAACTTCTCCCTTACTTTTGGAAATTCTTTGTTACATGATATGTATTAACTTGCTGAACACGAGATAAAGTTACCTGAACTAGCATGTGACAACTTTCTTTGTTACGAGCCGCATCATTTGTTAACTAAAATCAATTAAATGTCTAATGTTACAAGTATACATATATGTAACATGAATGCTTCAATTATCACCATTCAAAAAACAACACTTAAAAAATTACACAAAAAACTCCATTGAAAGAATTTCTATGAAACACATGTTAAAAAATATCATGAATTTTAAGCTTATTTTTTGTTAAAAATAACAGCCATAGTGTTAATTAAGAAAAAAAAATAAAAACGAGATTGAAAAAGTTCAAATATTTATCAGTTAAGCTTTTTATACACTAAGTCCATCATCAGACCATAAACAACAATATTGTCTGATGATGTAATTGGTGTACGAAAAATTCATTTTTGTTTTGGATAAACAGGATTTTAAGTAAGGAAGTAACATAGGTAAATTCATTAGCCTTTTTTTCCACGTAGTAAGTATATTGAAGTGTTTATGAAATTATAATGGATTTACACTCCATAATCTGTCTTCAACTTTCAACAAAACTAAGCTCTTCCTGTTAGCGATAAAATATTTTTGTCTGTGCCAATACTTAAAGTGTCTCAAGTATTTGTAGCCAGTATTTATTTGGATAGTAACAAATAAAAAAACAAACCAAAAACTTACTTCGTCAATAGAGTACTGCAATAGATTAGAGATTGTTTTTAACACGCCATGCTTGATTAATTCAGCTTGAACCTTTTCATTTAAAGAAAGAAACTTTAATGCCCCAGTTAAATAAACAAGGCAGTCCACTAGATCCATTTGCTGAGGCTTCTCCATAAGAAGTAATAGTGGCTCTAAAATATAAATCGTTTATCTTGCAGGACAATTTTATAGCACACTTCTCCAACATAAAATTGTTCTTGTTTTACATGCTAAGATTATATTGTAAACTCCTTAGGTGTTTGCAGCTTAGAACATAAAAAACAGAATACCATTATAATTGTTTTAACATCTTGACTTACCAATTAACTTTTCTTCGACAAACAATGTGTCGTGCTTTTTATTACGTCCAACTTTAAACAGCAGCTTACAAACAACTTCTAAATTTTTACCCGTTACTTCCAACTAAAAAAGGCAAATAACAGATTATATTTAACTTCCTAATTTTAAATGAAAAATTGATAAGGTGGCTATTGTGGTATGTAATGGAAATGTTGCATGACTACAAAACAGATATCAATGACTTTGTCTTATGGTACGAAACATACAATAAAATAAAACCTACAGCAATAAAAAGTCGACTCAGCTTCAGTAACAATACAGCATTATGATCACTCGTACATTTAAAAACAGATGTCAAAAGCTCTGATCTCCGTTTTGAACCTAATTTTGATTTGCCAAGCATATTTCCTGTCTTCAAAGTTCTCCATAATACATCAAAGTTAACTAACAAGGAATCCATGTCACCATGTAGATGATTCAGTTCCATCTGTTTTAACAATGGTCTAACGGTTTCTTCGAAACACAAAACAGATTTTTCTTGTGCATTGGAGGAATTTGACACATCTCCAAATGAACTTGACCGTCTTAATGATGACAAATCTTCAGTTAAAGGCATTCTTTCTTTAGGCCCACTGTGAATTCTTCGTGTTTCTGCTTCTAACAAGTCTCCAGGAGCAGTAATTCTTCTCTGAACCACAGGTCTTCTATTGGTTTTGGAAAATTTTGGTTCAGAACTTTGAGGCGGTTTAGGAACAATAGAGCTTTTTAGTGTAGGTGCATTGTTGTTGCTGTTGTTGTTATTAGGATCATCTTGGTCAAATGTTACCTGAGGACAAAATAAAGAATAACTGGTTATGAGTTGGAAATTAAAAGTAGAAAAATACATTTTCCCAATCTTCTTCCGTTTTGTCTTTCCAGAAATTTTCAACATTTGCAACCCTCAGATGGTAGAAAGCATTACCTTTCAAAGCATGCTAATAGTAAGTTATAATTTCTTTAAAAAAAGTATGGCTTATCATAATTTTTAAAATATTTTTTTGCCTATACAATGTTTTGCAGAGTCAAGTAATTATGTTGGTGCAACGATTTAATTGTCTCTCAGTCTTAAAAGCTTTGTAATATAAAATTTACAACAAATTCTGCACACAAGCAAATCCAAAATTCACGAAGTCCATTAAAAGTTACTGTTATAAAAAATATATCACAGGCATTCTCAGGGTTGCCACAGACTTTTCTCAATTAAAATTCCAGACATATCATAAAAATTAATATTATTTTCCTGACTCTTGGAGTGAAATGGATAGTAATTAAAAAGAGAGTATTTTTCCAGACTAAAACCTAGTCAAATAATTTGGAAACATATATTATTGTAACTTCAAGTCAGAGACAGTGCCAATTATTCAACTTATATGTAACACATAACAGAAATACTACGGATATACTATACAATAGAGTATATAGATTCATGCAAAAGTAATTCAAGAAATAAAAAATAAATTGTTGAGGCCCTATCTAAAGAATTATTGTAACTATTATCCAGACATTTTCCAGACATTTTTCAGACTAGTGAGGCTAATCTAGACTATTCCCAAACTTTTTAGACTTTTCCAGACTTTGCTCTAATTCCAGACATTTTTGACAGACGTGGCAACCCTGATTCTACACACTTAGCAAAACAATTATATATGACAAAACCTGTAAATAAAATGAACCTAAAGCAAAACTTACATTCTCTTGGTCTGAATTAAAATATGAAGAAATTTCTTTAAAATCAGGAACATTTTGGATGGGACTTAGCCTTTTGCCAGTTGGTGGACGAGAATCTGTGTAAGTTGATGCTATGCTGCAATATAAAAACAAGTTAATTATGGCTTTCAAATCATAGGTAAAATACACCTAGATCATGGTATATATCCATATCATGGTATATATCCATATCATGGTATATATCCATATCATGGTATATATCCATATCATGGTATATATCCATATCATGGTATATATCCATATCATGGTATATATCCATGTAAGTGATAGGGGTTATCTTCTCCAGAATAGATAGCTAATAAAAGATTTATGAGTATCTATTACCCTGCTAAATAAAGATTAAAAATGTTTTACTTGTTATATTATAGACTATAGAAACTAATAATCACTACTAATAATCTGGTGGGGTTTTATATGCAGAGTTAAGATACAGTATTGTGATATCTTGTGGTGTTGTGGTGTTGATCACCAAACAGCTGTATTGTCTAGTGTTTGTATAATTGGCATTGTATATACCTAGTATACTTGGTGACCAGCAGCTGACTATATATATACATATATATCTGATCCTGCAGTGGAAGGAACATAAAATGGAAGAAAGTAAGTATTTCAAAGCTTTGTCAGTCTTTATAACAATTGGAAAAACGAATTGGCAATATGGCAGGATTTTACAAATATTGATAAAAAACAATTTAATAATGTAAGCCTAATTTTTCACATTCTCACTGTGATTTTCTTTAACCTGACTAAATTGTTATACAGTAATAATTTCTGTGAATGACTCACACGATCCTATACATTTTCTTGATCAGCATTTTAAGCTCTACACAATAGATTCAATGGTTCAACAAATTCCTAACAAAATTTTTTCGTACATTGGTTTGTCTTTGCTCACGTCAGCAAATTTTTTTACTCTTATATCTCCCTAACTACTAAACAAATTAAAGCACGATCATATATACATTATTTTGATCAAGCTCTACATAATACAGGTGACAACTAAAAAAATTGTGAAAAATGCATCAACAGGTCATTGCTGATGTCCTCAGAATTCTTCAAATGGCGGATTTTTTATTTCTTTTCTGCCTAGTGGATTTTCCCATGCAACTAGTTACTAATTATAAACCACAAAACTTTACAGAATACCTTTGTTGAAAAAAACAAAATAATAAAGAAAAACATGAAAACTGTCAATGAATGTTCAAATAATGCACATTTTAGTATAAACATGAACAGATCATGATTCAGCAGGGTTGTTTCCAAGAATTTTGCCCAAATTTAAAAAAAAAGTGTCCCATGCCTCTATATTTTAGCAAACAGCTTAAATTCTCATTAAATGTGGGGTTTTGTTGAGATACTAGTCTGTTCTATTGAGTCCATCACAGTTTTGACAAAAAAAACAATTATTGGTGGAAATATTTATAGTTACATACCCCCAAAATGTCCCATACGTAACGTGTCCCATTGCGAATCGCATTCAAACATTTCTTATTTTTTCTTTTCAGGTATTTTGAATAAATGAAAAGTTAGTGTTTCCAGTTGTATTAGTTGTTAAGGAAGATTTCTTGGTTTTTTAAGAAACATCATTTTTAACTAGTCAGCTATAATGGCTTCTAGACTGCGTGGTCAGACTTTCGTGTCCCTACGTAACATTTTCTTAAAATGCCCATAAAAAATTTCACAAGATGAATTTCAAACCAAATTAGCCATTTAAGTCTTCCTCTACATTCCTGCTAATTTGACAATATCAAGATTTTTCTTTTACTTACACTCTGTAAGAAATATTAGAGTAATAAGCTATGGAATTGGAGTTTAACCACCATAAATGTCCCATCGTAACACCTATATTTGCATTATTTTTTCAAAGGTGAAAGCCAGAAAGAGTAAAATTCCATGTGTTATTTATTGGCCCCATGGTATGAAACAATGAGAATCTATTACTGTTAAAAATTCTTTTGCCTGTACTTTGTCACCCTTCCCTAAGGACTGATGGCCCATACGTAACGCTTTTTTCAAATCTCTAACATCCCTTTTTTAAAAGAAGACAAAAAGTGAGCTCTATTTCACGTTTTTTTACAGTGACAACTGACTGTTATAATTGCTTATATCTAAACTAATAAAGAATGCTATTTGTTTGACAAAGGATTCGGACCTTAACAATTCTTCAATTTTTACAAAGATTAAACTAATTTGATTTAGCCTTCAACATGCAGTACTTTGTTTAGCACTTTTCTAAGCCATTTACTTTTTATCATGACTAGTTAGATTTTCTTTCAATATATAGCTTTGAAGGCAAAATAAATTAAAAATGTTACGTATGGGACAATTTTGGTTCAACACATTAAGTTATTCTTAACTGAGATGAAACCTTGACTTAATGTATTAAGTTATTCTTAACTGAGATAACAAAACCTTGACTTGACAAATATGTAAGTCTTTCAGTCATAAAGTATCTCAGATGTGTGATATTCAGTTAGAAAGTTTATATTTTCTGTAGTTTTGGTTTTTAAGTGCATTGGCAGGAGCAGCTTGCGGTAAAAATTGTCCCATACGTAACACAAAACTGTGTTTTTCTTTATCTTGGGTTTTCTTGTAAACAAAATTTATTTTACAAAATGTGCCCTAGGATCCCTAAAAGTGTTTTCAATTAAGTTTTTGAATAAAAACATTTGTTTAGAGTGATAAACTTCCAAAGTAAGAGCTGTTACGTATGGGACAAAATATTACTATACCTGGCCGGACTAGAGTAATAATATATTGATTTTTGGAAAAGATCAAGGTGGAAGTCATTTAAATATTGAAAACTGTATATCTGTAGAAGGTTTTACCATAGAAATGATGATTTAAAAAAACATTTTTTTTCATTTTTTTTTTGAAAAAATTTGAGCAAAATTCTTGGAAACGACCCAGCAGTTGTACAGTGCCAAAACAAAAAATTACATTAACCAATATATATTATGTAAAAAAAATCATTAAAAATATCTCTTCAAGAAAGTTTTTATAACCACTCTATGTGTGCATAAAAATATCTTTATTTTAAAACTATACTGTAATTGAACAATACAACACTACAAAAATCATTTTAAATCATGTTATTTACCTGCAAGCTGATGGAGGACGGTTTTGCCGATATTGTCCATTGCTACCAAAAAGTGTCCTGGTACTTTCAGCAGGTGTAAAAGGCCTTTTAGTTCCCAATGATCGCACAGATGATCTTGCTTCTGAAATTATTTCGGCACTTGTTTTTTTACTTGCTTCATAAAATGGACGGTGTTTAGTTGACTTTTTTGTTTTAGGAGGTGATGGATCCATGGAATTATAAAACCTAAAATAAATTGTCTGTTTTTAGTTTCAGAAGATATTATATCTAAAAAAGAGAGTATAATTAAACATTTATACATATTTTCATAGGGACCAGATGTAATTTAATAAAGCTAAATATACGATTTTAAAACAAATTTAAAAAAAAAAATTCGTTTCAATTCATCTCAAAATAGTTTCAAATCGCTTTGTTGAAATGAAAATCGTTTCGTAATCGTTTCTAATTAGTTTCGCATTCGTTTCCCAATCCTTTCAAAAAATTAAAATTAATTTTTTTCAACACTTTGTTAAATTCCTTTTGTTGAATCGTTTCAACATCGCTTCTAATACAGGGCTTGAAATCCGACCCTATTTCGGGCGAGTCTTTTTAGACTCGCGTCAGTTATGCTGCGCGAGTCCACCGAGTCTAAAAAAACTCGCGTAAAAATAAGTTACGCGAGTTTAATTTTATATCCCTGTGGTCTAAGAGCTAGACCGTTACATAAGGGAAATTCCATGAGACGAGTGCGATCACACACGTACTCGCCCACAGAAGCAACTGCTAACAAGGCGTGTGATACATCGCACACGCTAAAATGTGCTTAAATAGCCGAAAATTTAATGAATAAATTTTAAAAAGTTGATTATCTAGAGCGTAGTTAAGTTGCCATCTACTCAATTTTCTAAACTTTTAGCGCGAGTCCAAATGGACTCGCGTAGCCATGACTAACGCAAGTCTCGGCGCGAGTCGGACTCGCAGACTCGCGTCGGATTTCAAGCCCTGTAATATAACACATGTTTATCACACATCACCGATTTCTAAAGAAATTATGTAAATATCTGCATTCTTCGTCACAAAAATAACAAAACAAGATTGTAGAAAGCGAAAAGATCACTGTGAATCATTTGAAAACAAACAAAACAGGGTTGGTAAATAACGAAAAGATCGTCCTACTGTACATCTGTAAAAATCATGAAAAGGGATTAAATAAGCGAAAAGATCGCCGTAGGTCGTTGAAAAATCAGGAAAGTGGCATTGTATTAAGCGAAAAAGAGCATCGTAGAAAGTGAAAATATCGCCGTAGATTGTTTGAAAATCATGAAAACGGGATTGTAGAAAGCAAAAACATTGCTGTAGATCGTTTAAAAATCGTGAAAGCATGATCGTAAAAAGCAAAGGGATCGTCGTAGGTCGTGTAGATTACAATCGTTTCTAAATCGCTTCACGTTCGCTTCCTGAAACGATTTATAAACGATTTTAAAAAATGATGATACGATCTTGAAACCATTATGATCCTTTCAATTCATAAAATGTGAAACGATAGTGGAGACGGACCCCAAACATTGTCGCATTACAGCATGCGTGAAATTAAAACCAATCCATCACAGCTCATGCAATATGCCTGCCATTTTTTATTTAAAAATGGTGGTGGACCAACAGTTCACCACATGTTAATTGCGGTTCCTGAAGTAAGTACTTATACCTTGTTGAGAGGCTTGGCTTTGATTGCATTCAGTATTCAAGTGTCAACAAAGATGGCTACTAGCATCATTGAAGGATATACTTTAGAAACTCAATGTTCTTCCAAATCTAGAATGGTAGACTTAGTGAAAAGGGTGGTCACAGGGCATGAACACTAGGGGCCCTCAAGGTAACTAACCAATACTGTTGTAGATCCAGGCCCCTAAGATTGCCTTGTCTACCTATAAAATGGGAGCAGCTAAAGTCAAATAGTTTCCATCATCACATTTTGCTAATAGTTTGGTTTGCCCACCCACCCACCCTGTTATTATATATTTTTATTTTTATTTTATATACATCAATCACTTCATGTACTGGCATCAATGTCCACAACTGTCACCATATTAACTAATCCTTCAATCAACCACAACCCTTATGTTAACTCGATAACCGGACCATCATCCGACACATGACGAGTGCATACGATACCAATTGATGTAGCCCCAAGGTTCTTCTACAACGAACTACAACACGCAACGATACTACGAACTACAACACACAATGACCTACAACGCAAGATGGAGGGATCAATTGGCATTAAAGATGCGCGCTCACTTACACCAGTGCTCTTGCTTCAAGGTTTTCTTGGTGATCCAAATTTGGCTACTTGCGATTGCCAAGTTTTTTGTCCAGAGGTAGAAGCACTGTTGACCTGCGCTGGTGAGGATGTCGGGCTTCCTTCGTCAGCCAAATGGGATTAAGATGCGTTTGTTTCCCTAACAATTGAGTTGCGTTTCCACGAGATACGCCATAGCAGGTAGTAGGCATTTCCACGAGATTTGCTGAGGTGTGGGCGATTCCACGAGATTCGCTGAGAGGGTTGCGTTTCCACGAGATACGCAGGTGTTTCCACGAGATACACCCCAGGTGAGTTAGCGTTTCCACGAGATTCGCTGAGATGTAGGCATTTCCACGAGATTTGCTGAGATGTAGGCATTTCCACGAGATTTGCTGAGATGTAGGCGTTTCCACGAGATTCGCGGAGAGGGTTGCGTTTCCACGAGATACGCAGGTGTTTCCACGAGATACACCCCAGGTGAGTTAGCGTTTCCACGAGATTTGCTGAGATGTAGGCATTTCCACGAGATTTGCTGAGATGTAGGCATTTCCACGAGATTTGCTGAGATGTAGGCGTTTCCACGAGATTCGCGGAGAGGGTTGCGTTTCCACGAGATACGCAGGTGTTTCCACGAGATACACCCCAGGTGAGTTAGCGTTTCCACGAGATTCGCTGAGATGTAGGCATTTCCACGAGATTTGCTGAGATGTAGGCGTTTCCACGAGATTCGCGGAGAGGGTTGCGTTTCCACGAGATATGCAGGTGTTTCCACGAGATACACCCCAGGTGAGTTAGCGTTTCCACGAGATACGCAGACGTTTCCACAAGATACGTCTTACTAAGGGTAAGGATGGAAATACACGCATCTGGTTTGGGTCCCCCTGATACCACACCTGACATCCCCCCTCTTTTCCCCAAACTCAAGTGTAGTTATGACATGAAACAAGAGAAATATACTTCTAACATTATCTGTCATTGTTGTTGTTTGCTTTCGTGTTGTTGCTTCAGAACCATAGCAATTAAACAAAACATACATTCAACACCTTTGTTGAGACTTATTTAAAATGAATAAATCTCATCATCTTGGGAAATTTAGAAAATTTTGTGATAGTAAATGATTTTTCGAAATTGCCATAGCGAGCTCAACTCAATCAAACAAACTGAAGAAAAGGAATTCAACTTTTTTGATTTTGTTGAAAATTAGATAGCCAAGGTTATAAAATAACACATTTCACGAAGAAAATGCAAAAGTATCAAAGTTCTATTATTTGCAATACTGTACGAGTGTTCATAATTGTGTTTAAAATCCCAATAACTTATGATATTTCTCTGCAATTATTTCGATATTTTGACTGATGAAAAAATTGCCTTCCTGCTATTTTAAATTATTGGCAGGCACAGTGACTAGCAGGGATAAAATATTTATTTTAAGTGCTTTGTATATTGGCAGAGGTCATCATCAAGACAACAAGCTTTGGAAATGCTTGTCACAGAAACAGCACACTCAATAAAACCTATCCTTGCAAATCAGAGGGCAGATCTTACTTGTTGCCTATTCTGTTGTGCAGGAGAGGGACCTTTATTTGAGGAATATATTATCCTGGACCTCCTTTATTTATGATACAATGTATCAATGGTATGCTTTGCAGTGCCTCTTTTTCTTTGTTTCCACTTAGTGAGTGGCCTAAGAAAAACCTAGTAACTTAACTAAATTAAATTCATTTAACAGAAATCTTTATTTCTTCTGCCTAAACCAAGTGGCTTATATAGACAGCTGGACAACTATCAAAGGAAGATTTTTTTTAAACCAAAGAAACCTTGTTCTACTAGTAAAAAAGAATAAAAATAGGAACACCTAGCTAGCTATATAGCATAGCTAGCTATATGTTAGTCTATTACAATTCCATTCGAATAATAATATTAATACATTCATCTAACAGAAAGAAAACACAGGTTTGAGTTCTTTGCCAACAGTGATTTCTCTTTCTGAAAAAAGAATAATAATAGTTTTTCGAAAGCAAATGAGATATATGCTCCAAAAGTGAGCATTTTTGGTTTATCTGCCATGTGAGGTGTCACAACGTTTGCCGGACAAAACTGTCGCTAGTTGACGGTTGCTAAACGGCATTTCTCATAAAAACGTTGCCTCGCTTATCTTTTCGCACCCAGGGGTAGGGTAGGCGAGATGAAATCAAACATTTTCCACCTCCTTCTTGAGAAATCGGTCATTGATCTTTTGTATATACAAAACATTTTGGACAATAGAAGTTGTTCCGGTAGGTGATCATATACTATTAAGAACTTATTAATTTATTTGATTTATTTTACTTTTGCAGCTTCAGTTTGTTCCATATGCTAAGAAGCACACAGAAATGTACGGTAGTTTTGATGGTCGGCAAAAGCTTCTAAGGTTAGCTAGCTAATAAATAGATCCCTAGTTTCTCCTTCCAATTCGACAACTAAAGCTAACTAATTAAAGTGTCCAATCCATTAAAAGCTTGTATTTTTTTAAGGTTACCTGCCACCACTTGTATATATAAACGAACTTGTAACTCTCTTTGACGAAAAGAATACACACTACTACACACTACTACTACTACCTCAAAAAGCCTTTTTTCCTTAATGTTCAACTATTACAGAATTTTTAGCTACTAATTATTTTGCATAATATAAGTTAGAAATATTGTTATTCTTTTTTGCTATTGTTATATAATGTGCTAGCTTCAGCAGTAATGGCTGCCTTCCTCTTCGAAACAATCTAGTTGTGAGAAAAATGTAAACAGATGACGTAATAGCTAGCTACCAAGTTATGAGGCAAACCTGATTGCTTATTGCTTTTGCAAAATTTGTAGTTTTTGTAAAGAACGTGTTTGTTCAAGCGTGCAGCTTTCTATTCTTTTTTGAATAAAAAAGATTTTAGAACAAAATTAAAAGTTAACAATATTTTACTGCACTGATGTAAAGGCAATGCAGATTGTGTGTGAAGTCAAACTTTTAAAAATTTAGAAATTACTGTTACTTGCACTACTGCATGTTGTCAAATTCCAACCTTGTTCCCATAGTCTCTTTTCATATCTAGACAGCGAGCTAATTCTTCCCAATAATTTCCTCATTTGCTGTTAGGAGTCTTACCGTATAACATACTGGATCCTGTGGTATGGTCTTTAGTAGGCCAACATTGGTGGTTGTTTTAGAACTGGGGCAGGCAGTTTTCTTTGACTTGTGTAGATACCCCTAACAGTCTCGAAATGTGGTTCAAAAAAGTCATTTGGGTTCAAATTTTTATATCCATTCATTTTTTTAAATACTTCTATGAGGTCAGCTCTTAATCTCCTCATTTCCAGAGATATCAAATCAAATTGTTTAAGTCTTTCTTCATATGGTAGAGGACCAATACCTGTGATCATCTTAGTAAATCTTCTCTAGACCTTTTCTATGTTGTCAATGTCTTTTTGCAGGAATGGTCTCCATGATTGTATGCTGTTTTCAACATGAGGTCCCACTAGGGATTTGTATAATATGCACAGGTTGCTTTTGGTTTCGCATTCAAACGTGCGCTCGGAATGAGGTTAGAAGTTATGCTCTTACTACTAGGTTGAAAAATCCTTACAAAGAAGAAGAACAAGCTGCAAAACAGATTTTATTAGCTGTTACGTGTATATACTTATTTTAATAAGAATATTGTGGTTCAAAATTCTAAGGTTATTTTTATCTTCCTTATAAGCCATTTTTATATGCATGTTGCTGTTTTTAGTAACAAGCTGTCAACCTCTTTCTCCAGCTCTTTTTCACTTTTGATGTTGGGAACATGTTCGTTTTCTTGCATATTGTCCCACCATCAAAATGTGAAAAACAGCCCTGGGGATGAGGTTGACATGCTGGACATTTATTTGTATCCTTCACTTTAATAGTTAACAATTTTCTGTGTGACAAGATGCAAACTTATCGATTCACTGATGAAGAATTTAGAGGTTATCACAGTCTTTCACTAAAGTCTCACAGTCTTTCACTAAAGTCTATACGAAACAAGTAAATAGGAAAACTGTCAAAACTGATGGTTTAAGCTATAACTGCAGTGCATTTTAAAAAAATAAAATAAAAATAAATTACTTCTGTATCTTCTTTTGAAATATGATTTTAGGAAACCAATATGTTATGTTATTGCGCAAAGATTGTACTCATTCCTTGCGAAACCATGTGTGAGTGTGATAGTTACTTTCAGTAAACTTTTATTGGATGCAGAAAAGGCAACAGATTTGCAGATGTGTTAAGAAGGGAAGACCAGCGCAATGAGGTATTCAAGATAGCAAAGCAAATGAAGAAGACTAATCAAGATGTTGTAGGTGAGAAGTGTATACGTAATGATGAAGGTGTTTTGGCTAGCACAGAGGAGGAGAAAAGGGTAGCTTGGAAGAATTATTATCAGAGGTTGCTTAACACTGAGTTTGATTGGGATGAGGATAATTTGTCTGATGATGATGTTGTAGAAGGGCCAGCTATGCAGATCAAGACAGAATGGGTAGTGGAGGCTATTAGGAAATTGAGGATTGGCAAGGCTGCAGGTGTATCAGGTATTGTTGCAGAGATGGTAAAAGCATCTGGATATATTGGAGTTGAGCTTATTACAAGTCTTGCTAACCAGATTATAAAGGATGGTGCTATTCCGAGTGAGTGGCAGTCGAGTGTAATAGTGAATTGTTTCAAGGGCAAGGGTGATGCATTAGAAAGGGGTAACTATAGAGGTTTGAAGTTGGTTGATCAAGTAATGAAAGTTATTGAAAGAGTGATTGATAAGTTACTTAGAGAAAGGATTGATATAGATAAGATGCAATTTGGTTTTGTTCCAGGGCGTGGCACTACAGATGCAATATTTTTACTCAGACAGCTTCAGGAAAAGTATTTAGGAAAGAGAAAGAATCTCTATTTTGCCTTTGTAGATTTAGAGAAAACTTTTGATAGAGTGCCACGTAAAGTTATTTGGTGGGCTATGAGAAAATTAGGTGTGGATGAGTGGCTAGTTACGATGGTACAGTCTATGTACAGCAATGCTAGAAGTCGTGTCAGGATTAACGATTCACTTAGTGATGAATTTAGTGTAAATGTTGGTGTACATCAGGGTTCTGTACTTAGTCCTTTGTTGTTTGTTCTAGTCTTAGAAGCGCTGTCGATGGAGTTCAGAACAGGTTGTCCATGGGAGTTATTGTATGCAGATGATTTGGTTCTCATAGCAGAGTCGATGGAAGAATTAGTTGAAAAGTTTGAGAAGTGGAAGAAAGGACTAGAAGAGAAAGGGCTAAAGGTAAACACAGCAAAGTCTAAAGTCATGATTAGTAGCATTGCAGCCAAGTGTGACCTTGTAGTTGGAAAGTGGCCTTGTGGAGTTCGCAGGAAAGGGGTTGGTAGTAACTCAATTTTTTGTCAGACTTGCAAGCATTGGGTACATAAGAAGTGCAGTAGTATTAGTGGAAGGTTAAGAGCTGACATTCAGTTTGTATGCAAGCGTTGCAAAGGTGAGATTATAGAGAATGAAGTATTTCCAGCTTTAATGATGTACAACAGTGGCTCGTTAGAGATAGTTGAGAACTTCTGTTACTTAGGTGATATGTTGGGCAGTGAAGGGGGGTGTTGGAAGAAGTGTTACTTGCAGGATAGGTTCTGCTTGGAAAAAGTTCAGAGAGTTACTTCCTTTGTTGACTAGCAGAGTCCTGTCAATTGAGGTAAAAGGTAGGTTGTATGAGGCCTGTGTAAGAAGTGTTATGTTGTACGGTAGTGAGACATGGGCAGTGAAGCAGGAAGATCTTGACCGTTTAGAAAGGAATGATATGAGAATGGTTAGGTGGATGTGTAACGCCAGTCTGAGAGACAGAAAGAGTTCAGATGAGCTAAGAAGCAGGCTAAGTCTCCGTAGAATTAAAGATGTTATCCAGATAAGAAGATTGAATTGGCTGGGGCACTTGGAAAGAATGGAGGAGGATAATTGGGTAAGAAAGTGTAGAGACTTGATAGTTCCTGGGGCAAAGCCCAGAGGCAGACCGAGAAAGACTTGGCAGGAGGTTATAAGGACAGACTTGATACAGAGGAAGTTGAGTTTAGATCTAACACAGTCTAGATCAGATTGGAAGAGGGTCATTAATATACCCCGTCCAACCCATGCTAGCATGGAAAACGGACGTTAAGCCGAGAATGATGATGATGATGAAGAAACAGCTAAAAATAGTAGAGAATAAGAGTAGTGTCTTGTGACTTATGATTTATCTAATTTCCAATGGACATACTATGTTTACAAAAGTTTGAAGAGTTTTGTGCATGTACACATTCCTGATAAAAAAGCAAGACCTTACAGGGTAAAACATTTTTTGGAAGTGCAAGATCCTAAAGGTACTGGAACTGATTTTTTGGCTACATTCTTCTTTTATTAAAACAATTTTGTCTAAGTGTAGTTCATTGTAGTGAATACAACGTGGTACAATGCGGCCCTTCTCTTGGTTCAGTATTTTAATCATAGTCATAGTCTTTTTCTATTATGACTGTGTTTTAATGTAATCCTGCAGTATATATTTGCTATAGGTTACTTCCTACGACGAAGAAATTTGTTTCGTTAATATGTTTAACACTTTTACACCACTTAGGAGCTCTATAAAGTGAATTAAAGAGTCAAAACAAATTGCACACGTTAATCCTCTAATATGGTTTTACGAGTGCGATTTTTAACACACGTGTTGTTTACTTCATGGTATTCCCTGGACAAAGTAGTATAAAAAATAATGTGCATCCTTATTTTGGATAAAATTGTTAAAAAATAATCTTTCAAAACTCAATACTACTTTATTTTTCAAAAGTTGAAACCACAATTAAAAAACATTTTTTAGTGAAAGATAAACAACAAATTTGGGAGTACTTGTGCACTATTTTTATGGGTTTTGATTAAATTTGCTACTATATATAACTCACTTTTTTCTCAATAACATTTAATATTTGTGGGTTACAACAATAGAATAAATCGCATAAAAAAGCTGAATAATTCAGCTTTCTGGAAAGTAAGGTTCAAAACAATGGGTTACTTTGGGGATTTTCCATTGCTACTTAACCTGATCCAACCTTTTTGGGTTACAATGGTAAGTGCATTACAAGGCTGACAAACCATCAATTTAGACAAAATACTAGATTTTTTCATTTTTCAAACTTTGGGTTAAATCAAGTTTTTTAGGTTACTTCTACTAAAATCTTGAAAAAGATATGAGTTCTGTGCAAGATTTGCATGAGAAATTCATCTCTGGATATTCATTTTTTACCAAAGTAACATTTATCTCAATATTTTTTCAATTTTCTTCAAAGCATGGTGGCCACTTTCAACAAGATCAAAACATTACTCCAGCCCTGTTTTAACTTGCACAGTTTGCGAAAACTTTAAAATTATATCTTTCTAAAACAGAAATTAAGTTATGGTGCAACATGACAAAGCTTTTACCGACAAATTTATTTAATTTTGGACGCAAAGTACTTGTATTTTGTCTAGCTAATAAATCAAATTTGCACCACTGGAAGAGAGTCGATAGTGATAAATGTGATTTATGCTTTCAAAAACAAACACAACTGCATGTATTGTCTAACTATTCAGTGGCAGTGAATCAGAAGCGATACACTTGGAGGCATGATAGTATTCTTTACACCTTGTTTTTCTATATATTACAGCTGAAACAATATGATTTTAACGTATCAGTCGATTTAGAGGGTTATTCTTCATCTGCGTCATTATTTAAATCACTTCGTCCTGATTTGGTTTTTACCAAGGGCAACCATATGACAGTCATAGAATTAACTGAATGCTCAGAAATGAATATTGATAGAAGTAATCGTTACAAGGAAACAAAATATAAAAATCTTTGAGATGACCTGGTTAAACCTGTGAAAAATTTCAAATTGATAACGATCGAAAACTCTGTGCTTGGATTTTACCATTGTAACAAAGAGTTATGCAGATTATTGAAAACCATAACATTAATATTGATAGATGTTACCAAAAAATGGCTGAGTGCTCTATACGAGCCTCATATTATATATACACTAAGAGGAACACACCTTGGGACAATCCAAATAGGTTGTCACTCTACTGATCACACATAGGGCGGAAATCTGTGTATTTTGTGTGGTTATTCGGCATTCGTAGAGAATCCAACTTGGATTTTCTGCGGATTTCGTGTGGTCGCATGTGGTTTGGTGTAGATGCATAGAACTTCTTTCAGTGTTTGCACTGATGAGTGCTCGCAAACGATTCCTGGTTTACCAGAGAAAATCGTTTGTGTAATTTAAGGCTTTTACTTGTAAATTTATAATTCCAATAAAGAATTCAATGTTTAAAAAAATTACTTTCATGGCTAAGTAAGGATTTAAAAATTTTGCATGCCTCATAGGAATCATTTTTTGCTGTTTCTTGACACACTTTAAATTCTCAATTTACTGGTTAATTGCAACTATTATTACGTTACATAATTTTTTCTTTCTATACTTTGTTCACAAAAAAACACGCATTGTATAAGTGTTTACGCTACATATTGGAAAAATAGGTAAAGGAACTTCAGGCAGGGATGCATTGATTCGATGTTCTTCAAAATGCTTCATACTATTTACATACATTAATTATATATTATCATTAAAATTTTGTCAAGAATGTTTATTAAACATACTATTTTTGGTTACTAAATTTTACTCCAAATGCATCCCAAGTTCTAAGGCCATGATGGGTTTGGAATGAGTGTTTTGTTGGTAAAGATTAAAGACCCTTTAAACTATGACACCATAAATTATCCCAATATTTGTAGAGCAAGTATAATATTTACAGACAATTTTGAAATTATAAAATTAAAAAGACTTGTTAAGCAACTTATTGAGGTCCACAATATAACTTTAACACCATTATTGTCATCTCGGATTCCCCCTTATGACCAGGCTTTTATAAAAAAAATTTGTATGTAGTTTGAACAAAAACATAATTACGTAATGTTTTGAAAAGATGATTTTTAAACCTGTGGTAATCTTATAATTCAATTATATACTTTTAATCAAGTTAAACTTTTATCATAATCAAATCATTCTCTTTTTAACAAAATAATAAAAGTAATGACTAACAACAATGTTAAAAATTGGAAATAAAAAATATAGCATTTTGTATTTGTGTCATATATAAGATTCTCTGTTATGATCAGGACGCAAACAATTTTATTAGTTATTATTTTTATTTGTAATGTGTAGTCTTTTATTATTATCACTTATATTTTTGCATAATATTGTAAAGTTAATACCTATTTTATGTCTATATTTCACACATTTTGAGATTATTAACTTTTCTGAAATTAACTGCAGTTTTTATTTAATACATACAATTCAAGCCGTAAAATTAAACATACATCTTTGTAAATTTTTGTTATAGCTATACCAGTATTTATGAAAGTGGGTTTAAGTGGATTTAATTGACCTCAAAATAATAAAGGAAATATACTATTTCAAAGCTGTATTATTAATAAACCTTAGTTATTAATAATGGAATTGTGAGGGATTTGTTTGTTGACAAAGTGTGTTTTAATTGTATGTATAGTCTAAGTAAAATTAATAATTAATTAAGCACTATTTTTTTCCTTTTTTTTTCTCCTTTTTTGACAGAAAGCAAACAAGCCATATGTTTGTTATATTAAGTTAATGTAAACTTTTACCTGTTTTTAGTGACTCGGATGCAAACGATAGTGAAGATATGGGAAGCGTAAAGTTAGTACCTATTGATTTGAGTAAACCTGATGAAAACGAAGAAGAAGATGAACCAGTAGACTTGGAAGACGGTGCTAATGGTTATGAAGATGCACCCAACCCTATTCTGGAACAACAAGGTGAAACCGAGACTGACGATGTCCCACCAGAAGAGAAAACAGGCCCATTTGGACTTTTAGAGAAACTAGAAGATTTTATTGGTGATAAAGTGGAAGATGTAATTGGGAAAAAGGATGACACAACAAGTGTTTTAAGTGAGGAACTTTTTGTTGATTACACTCTTCATCAGGCTGCTAGTGAGGGCTCCATAATGAATATCCAGCAAGCATTCAAGAATATAGAAGATGCGAACAAATTAGTGTCCATTGAAATCAACAAACTTAACCAACAAGGTTTCAGCCCATTACATTTAGCAGCGCGATACAATCACAAGGAAGCAGTCGCATTGCTTTTGGATAATGGAGCTGATATTGACGTTGAAGTATCTGAATATAAGTTTACACCACTTCACTTAGCAGCAAAGTATGTATTTCTTTTTTGTGAAAATTTGTCTCCATGTTTTGTTCAATGGCGATATTGTGAAGGCTTGCACTTCATAAAGAGAAAAATCCTTTTTTTTTCTGATTAGAAATATTCCATCATTGGAAGGTATTGAAAAATTACAATTTGAAACAAAAATTATGCGTTGTTGTACACTCATAGACTGTATTAGTATTAGAAAATAAAGGTGCAGTTACCTGTCAGAAATTTAAAAAGGAATGATTTTTATTTCAACTTTAAATAGGCTCTATCTAAATGAAAGACTTTTAAGTATACTACTTAAATGATAATTAATTGAGCCAACTAAGTTAGGTACCTGTTGCGTTTCAGGTGAACGATAAAGTTGAAGCCTAATAAAATTATTTAACAGCAAGGGGTAATATACTAAAAACTAGTAAAAATAGTAAATAACTGACTGATTTGACATTATTTACTTCTAATTTTAAAATACATTTAAAATTATTCTGCTTAAAGGGACAAGGAATATGCAGTATAATCTCTATGACCTGAATGCCTAATAACTTAAGCTACAAATAAGGACAATGAAGTTCTTCTAGTTAGCGTGCCATGCCCAATAAGCAGATGCAGCATGTGTTTAATTAATGAAAAAATTGCAAATGCATGAGGTTTTTTACAACTTTGGAATATCTATATGTGCCTGCTTCTTCAAAGTTTTTTGATATTAATAATCTTCTACCCTTTATTTTTCAATCGTCTCTGCTAATGTTAATGTGCTATTTTTATTATAAGCATCATCATCATCATCATCATTCTCGGCTTAACGTCCGTTTTCCATGCTAGCATGGGTTGGACGGGGTATATTAATGACCCTCTTCCAATCTGATCTAGACTGTGTTAGATCTAAACTCAACTTCCTCTGTATCAAGTCTGTCCTTATAACCTCCTGCCAAGTCTTTCTCGGTCTGCCTCTGGGCTTTGCCCCAGGAACTATCAAGTCTCTACACTTTCTTACCCAATTATCCTCCTCCATTCTTTCCAAGTGCCCCAGCCAATTCAATCTTCTTATCTGGATAACATCTTTAATTCTACGGAGACTTAGCCTGCTTCTTAGCTCATCTGAACTCTTTCTGTCTCTCAGACTGGCGTTACACATCCACCTAACCATTCTCATATCATTCCTTTCTAAACGGTCAAGATCTTCCTGCTTCACTGCCCATGTCTCACTACCGTACAACATAACACTTCTTACACAGGCCTCATACAACCTACCTTTTACCTCAATTGACAGGACTCTGCTAGTCAACAAAGGAAGTAACTCTCTGAACTTTTTCCAAGCAGAACCTATCCTGCAAGTAACACTTCTTCCAACACCCCCTTCACTGCCCAACATATCACCTAAGTAACAGAAGTTCTCAACTATCTCTAACGAGCCACTGTTGTACATCATTAAAGCTGGAAATACTTCATTCTCTATAATCTCACCTTTGCAACGCTTGCATACAAACTGGATGTCAGCTCTTAACCTTCCACTAATACTACTGCACTTCTTATGTACCCAATGCTTGCAAGTCTGACAAAAAATTGAGTTATCATAGAAAACCTTATGGTACTAAATTAGAGTATTCTATAAAAATATAAAGCCTTCTGCTGTAAGGGGTTGGAATTTAAATTTAGAGATATCTAGTCATCATGGTAGGTTTTTGTTCTGAGATAAAATAACATGAAAAAAGAAAAGGATGTGCTAGAATTGGACAAAAAAAATGTCGTCCTCTAACAAGAAAATAGGTCCATGATAACACGCTATCCAGAAGATCAACTTTCTTTAGCTTACAAGGCTTGTCATAAAAGGTCACTAAGTTAAATCTTTGATAACCTGAACATTATTTACATGGTAGCTACTCCCCTGAGCCAAAACACCCTTTGATATCACTAACTACAAAAAAAAATGTAGGCGAAATCTGTGAAAGCTTAAAAACATTCTTCCCCAATATATTTTAAAGTAAATATATTTTACAGTAAGTTCTTAAAAATGTCCTGATAATTCAAGTGTTCAATAAATTAAACTGTTTATTGGTCCCTTCAGATGTGAGTTATTAGGAGTATACTGTAGAATAGTTTTTTAGGGAATTCCATGAGACAGCAATGTGAGCTGCTGTTTATGGAGTGTTGGGCTTTGCAGTTGGACAGTTAAATGGTGTTAAATATTACGGAGAATTGAAATACATAAAAAAATTAACTAATCAGAATTTTTATAATTACTGTTGGACCTCAATGGAAACAACCAGTTTTTTTTAAAAAAACTGTTAACCAATTACAATCTTCGGAAACAACACAACAAGTTAGCATCCTTCGATGCATAAGAATTGAATACCAGCTCACTTTCTATAACTTAGTTTTACCTTCTTTGCAGGTATGATATGATATTATCAGCCAAATGCTTAATACAAAGAGGTGCAGATACAACTAAAGCAACAACATATGGTACAACTGCTTTGCATTTTGCTGCACGTTGTGGAAATGCTGAGCTAAGCAAATTGCTACTGGATCAAGAACTTGTTTCACCTAATATTACAGATAATTCTTTGGTATGTTTATGCTGAAATATTAAAAACCTGTAGTTAAAATTTTGTAAATGGTACTATTAATTTCGCCAGTTAATTAAGCCAGTGTATGAGTTACATAAAATTGTAGAAATTACATATGTAAAAATTACATATGTAGAAATTTTTATTGCCTTAGACTCCATTAGAATGTTAATCATTCATTGTAACTTATGTCTTTTGTGAAAATTAAAACATGTATAAATTGATTGAAATATACCCACCCCAACTCTGTAAACTTTTATCAAATGTATTCAATTCATTTTTACAGCCTGCAGTTAAAAAAAATACATATTTACAAAATTAAAAAGTGTCACAACATCTACCTATAAATTTTACTTTTTTTAAAATTCTTGATTGACCAATACAAGTTTAAATTCAGATAATTTTTTATTGAAATCTAAACAGATTATGTTTAGAAATGTGAGACCTATTTTTATGTTCTTAATTACAGAACACTCCACTCCACACTGCCATGTTGGGACGTAGCGCAGAAGTTACTCAGCTCTTAATAGAATATGGTGCGGACATCGAAGCATGCGATATTGAAGGAGAAAGACCAATTCACATTGCAGCTGCTGAGGATTGTTCTGATCTCATCGTTTTACTTGCAAAAGGAGGTATTTTTAAATCTTATACTTTTTTATTTATAAAGACATATTTAACTGGTAATAATTTTCTTCTTTACCAAAAAAAAATCATTAGTTTAAATGCATAAAGAAGTATTGATTTTTAACATATATTTATATAATTTACTTACATGAAGAAAAAACATCACAATGAATTAGTGTTTTCTGTAATGTGATACCATTAAAGCTAGAACTGTTTGTTATTGAATTGTTTTTTTGCATATAGCTTCAAATGTGCTTCATTTAGTAGCAACTATATTCTAGAAAAACAGTTTATTTTTTCTTTGTTGGATTTTTTAGGGTTTTTTTATGTAAGTAAAAGGCATATCTAGCTTATGCCATGAGTCGCGGCCTGGATAGCTTTTGAAAACCTGAGGTATCCAATCTTACACCAAAGCAAACTCTAAGGTAAAAGAAAAAATGTGTACTAAGATTTTGAATTTTTAAAACCCTGTTAACATAAGAAACTTTATGTGACCAGTTGTTGATTTCAATTTACTTACAATAATCCCATGTTTTAGTGTTAAAGAAGGTCCCTGAAGAAGAACGTGAAAATGCACAACGAAACTTCATAAATGCAACATCTTATGAGAATGACACTGCTCTTCATGTAGCTGCACAAGCTGGATATGAGGAGACAGTTAAGACTTTACTCTCCATCGGAGCAGATGTAAATGTTCGCACTGATACAAGACAAACACCACTGCA